>VDFB02256132.1:176700437-177300437 GCA_007258455.2 Sequoia sempervirens | reverse complement strand
AAATAGGTCTAGTTATTTCTGCAAATTTTATTACAAATCTCCTTAGAAAATTCACTTGACCAAAGAAAGATTGTATACCTTTCACACTTTTGGGCTAAGGAATTATGTAAATTGCAGCCACTCTCTTTGGATCAATCCTCACTCATTCCTTGGACACTATATGTCCCAATAACTTGCCTTTAGTAACCCTAAAAGCACATTTTTTAGGATTGAGGGATATCCCATACTCCAAGGCTATGATGGGTATCTTCTCCAAATGCATACAATGTTCTTCTTGCTTTTTGGAGTAAGCAGTTAAGTCATCTTGGTAGACTACCATAAAGATGTCTATAAAATTTGAGAAAGCTACATCCATAGCTCTCTGAAAAGTGGTACCAACATTTTTTAAGCCAAAAGGAATTTTGACATACACATAGGTGCCCCAAGGAGTTGTAAATACAATCTTATACTGATCGGACTCCTTTACCTTTACTTGATTATATCTTGAAAAACCATCCATCATTGACAATAGCTCACATCCAATAACCTTTTGTAACATGGCTTCCATATTAGGAAATAGATAGTTCTCCTTCAAAGATGATGCATTAATATTTCTAAAGTCAACACAAAGTCTAATTTCACCATTTTACTTTCTTACTCGCACAAGATTGGACACTTAGGTTGAGTGTCTAATGGGCTTGATGACACTTGCATCTCTTAGCTTCATTAGCTCCTCTTTCATTTTATGTGCCAAGGTAGGGTTGATAGGCATAATATTAGATGAAGCTCCTAAATCAATCATGTAGTTCGTCACCAACTTTCCATCAATAATAAGAGTTGCATAAAAAGGATCTACCTAGTTTGGATAATTTGTAATAGTGGAACATAGGTAAATATGAGGGATATTAGTTATTAATTACCCCTTCTACTTCCTCACTATTTGATTCATTTTTACTCACTTTAGGCTAATTAGACACCATTTTTCATCACATGTTATAGCTGCACCATTGATAAGGGTGATTTCCTTTTGTTTATGTTCATCAATTCTCATCATCTCAAGAAAAAGGATTGTGACTTTAACTTGAGATAGTAGCTGAAACATATCCACAAAAGTATACTTAAGCAGACCATAAGATACTACTCCTTGTTCACCAACTCTATCCCTTTTTTTTTCACCCACTTCCTCAATCCTTTAATGGTCATCCTTCTTTCCTTGTTCCACTTTCTTCTTATGATCCTTTGTTTCACAATTTAAGACACAACACCATCACCAACCTTTGTTGATTCATTTTTCTTGGCCCAAATTTCATTTCCTTTATTTTCCTCAACCTTGGGCTCATCCACTTTAACCTCTGGTTTAGTCCCCTTCTTTTCTACACTTTTCTCTTTGATGAATAAGTTACCAGCCTTTCCTTGATCACCATTTACAATTTAGTTTTTCAAATGGTAAGTACTCTTGGCTTGTGCAATAATGGCAGTTTTCATTCTCTCAATCTCTTCATCTGATGGTCTCCTTAAAAGAACATTCAACTCATCTATCTCTAAAGTAAAAACATTATGATCATTTTCATTATCTCTATCAGAAAAAAACTTGCTGGTGATAAGCATTTGACTTATGTATATAATTATCAACATCTACTTCATGTGATTCTTCATTAGAGGAACATTCTTCACTAGCAAAATCTGATTTTCTCATGAGCACATTTATTTCTTCATCATTTCCATGAGATGAATCATAAGCATCAGGTGCATTTCAAGTTCTTCTTCTAAAGATTTTGCTACTGCACACTGATTAGGAGAATGTGCCAATTGACAAGCAATACACCACGGGGCTTCATCAACAAAATTTTCAAAATTCTTTAGTAATGGGTCTAGGGGAACTTTACCTTGTGTGTTCTTTAGATTTCTTAGGATTGTATTTCCATTATACCAATTGGTATTATATGGTTGATCATGTAATCTAGGAGGCCTTTCATTTCTTTGAAGTTGGTATTTTCATTTCCCAACCCCCTTTCTTGCTTGGCTAGCCTATAGTTCAAATCCTTCACTGTACTAAAAATATTATCCAATTTCTCCTCAATAGAATATCCATTTTTTGTTGATCCCTTATCTTGTTTTGGATTCTTTAATATTTTCACATCATCTCTTCTTCCTACCTTTCTAGAAGCTTTTCTATCACTCTATATGAAATGCAATTTTGAAAGCATCCCTCAAATTTTGAGGGTCTTTGTCTCTTAAATGATAACTCATATTTGAATCAAAAGCATTACAATAAGTAACTAAACACACTTGATCATTTGGCCTCAAACCAATAGGTATCCCATACATGACTTTCTAAATTCTGGTATTGAAATCATAAACCATTTAATTTGATCCTTTAGAAATGTTAAATTCATTTAGCATGAACCTGGGATTAGTCTTACCACCATATTGCTCCCTGAACACTCTTTTGAATTCTTCCCATGACCCATTGCTTTCCACTAGCAAGCCTCTATACCAATATCTGACGTCTTCAATGAATGATAACATAAAAAAATCATCATTACATCCTCACTCTCCACCTCAAATTTATCCATCATATTATTAAATAACCTTAGGTGTTCTTCCCACTTATAAAATTATTGCTAGAGAATCTTACTAGCAGATTTCTTATGTCATTTTGGAGAGGATTTGGATAACCAGGTATCCCAACAAAGCATAGTTTCCTATATCTATCTAGCTACATGGGTCTTCTAGTAAATTGATCTCCCTAACTAGTGTGGGATCTGCCACCACCTTGACCACCAGAATTCTGATTTCTAGATTGGGTATTCTTTCCCCCACTATTTTTATTTCCACTTCCACTAGTAATACTTCCTCCAAACTGAGTGCTTTATGGATGGGAAAGAGGAATTGAGTGACTAGACATGGAAGGGATGTGCATACCAGAATTTTGGGCGGTTTGTGGTGTGGAATGAGGTAGATTTGGAGAAATAGGAGGTTGGGGATATAGAATTGACAATTTTAAGAAAGTAAATTTTCTTTGCATCTCTGAATTTGCAGCAAGAATTTGTGTCCTATCCAATTTTCTTTGTAGCTCCTCATTTTATAATTGTAATCTTAGGGTTACATGATTAGGGACTATACTTGCAGGGATAGTACTAGATGAGACACTTGTAGTTTCAGTTGTGGTTGTTCTTTTGGGCTGACCTATAGGTCTTTTTCATGTATCTATAGGCTGAGATTTATTGGTAGTAGTGAAATGATCTAAAACTTTGGTTGTTACAATGGAACTTGTGTATGTGCTTGTAGCAGTTGTTCCAATAGAAATATTCACATTTAGTTGTTTATTACTTGGAGTAAGGACATGATGATAAGTAGTAGTGAGAGAAGTCTCTTAATCAACCATTGATCTCATCCTTTCTACCCTTCTCCTCAGTTGATCCCTTTCATATATGGCAACCTTTAGTTTTTCCTCCTTTTATTTTGCTTATTTGTCTCTTAGCTTTTCAAGCCTTAAGGATTCCTCCCAAAGTGATTTCATATCCTTAATTAACTCCTCTGCATCTTCTAGAGTGATATCTGAATTAAAATGCTTAGGAGTGTAATTTGTGAGGTTCAACACTTACCTTTGTGTGAAAGAGTCAAGGGTTCTACTATGAGATCTTCTTCTTGGGTCAAAATCATGATCATTATGAATAGAAGTAGCCCCAAGATTTTCCCTCCTCCCTACCAATTTAGGATCAAAATGTCTATCCCAAAACTTTTATGGCTCTGATTATTTTGAAACCTTAGGACTATAACTAGGCT
Source organism: Sequoia sempervirens (assembly GCA_007258455.2). Lineage (NCBI taxonomy): Eukaryota > Viridiplantae > Streptophyta > Pinopsida > Cupressales > Cupressaceae > Sequoia > Sequoia sempervirens. The sequence goes on along the minus strand of VDFB02256132.1, from coordinate 177,296,669 downwards.
GACTAGTTTTAGTAGCTTGATTAGCATTAATAGCCTCTTTTGTAACAAGATTTTATTCATTGTTAGGGGGCATACCATATTCATACATATTAATTTGAACAACTTCATTTAAATTTGAAAAATTGGTTACAGGAGTATTGACAAACTTATTTATGTATTCTCTACTTTCCATGATGGCCTAGTGTTGCATGGCAATTCTCATTCTAGCATCTATTTAGGATGCTTCTTCATGTTACTCCTGGTTCCTCTCATGGCTTTAGATGCCTCTTACAACTCTCTCTCTTCTTTCTTTGAAATTAAAAATGCACTGGCACAAGAGACTTTAGAGTCACCACCCACTCAATGGGAAATTGAAAATATATGATAACTTTGAGAGACTTTGGAAATATTGAGAGAAATGAAAACAACCTAATAAAAAATAGGATGAAACCAAGAACCTTGACTTATGAAATGTAGACCTGACCTATTATGAGAATTTATAAGAAATTGCTCTTCATACTGCAAAAAACAATGAATTTAATGACTTTTTTAGGTATGATCTAGAACTAGAGACGTTATACTAGCTTTTTCCCTAGTAGAGTCACCAATTTTTTGGTGTTTTTTAAATACCCAAACCGATCTCTCATATAATCTGAGTTGCCATTTACAATGGTTAATTATATAGAGGGATTGGCCAATGAACAAGGGAAAGTTTTCTAAAATTTCCCTCTACACTTTTGGGTCTACATAAACTAGCTAGGAGTGTGATCCCTACAATATATCTTTAGATATTATTGTGCCAATTATCTCACAAATTGTAAATTAAGAAATATATTCTCCTAAGTGTTGCTTAATAGATGCAAGACTTTAAAGATATGGCTAACCTTTGTAGAATTTAACAATCTAAAGCATGACATTATAGTATAACTGTTACCCGATTTTCACCTACGGGCTCAATCAGGTTGCCAAGACATCTCGGTCGCTGTGAAGTTTTATTTCTCCCTTCGCATGGTGAATGGTCTCACCGATGGTTGTTCACAAGGTTGGCATCGGGGGAAGAATCTGTGCTCGGCATGATGTCTTGTCGATGACGGGTGGTCTCACCAAAGGTTGTTCACAAGACTGTTGCATCGGGGGGACTTCGGGGAAGTGTTTTGAGTTTGGCATGATGTCTCACCGAATGGTCGCAGTCTCGCCAAAGGATTGTGCCTTCGATGTAACATGATGGCTTTGCTATGAGGTCTCGCCGACATATGGGAGTCTCGCCGAAAGGAGGTGTCTTCGGGGAGAAGTCCTGCCAAAAGATGGAGGTCTTGGCGAAAGTTTGTGCCTTCGCTACGATGTCTTCCCAACTGGGTGAGGTCTTGGTGAAACGAAAGGTCTCAGTGTAATATGTTGAGCTCGGTGGGATGTCTTTCCAATCGCTGATGGTCTTGCCGATACCGACGGGTGTACGGTGGACTTCGGCAAGACCTCTTGCCGAAGGTTGTATGTCTCGCCAAAAGAAGTTCAAGCTCAGGAAGAATGGTTTACTTTTGGTATGACGTCTCGCTGACCCAAAGAAGTCTCCCCAAAGTGGTCTTAGCTCGTCGAAAGTTTTTTCCTTTAGCATAAGGTCTTGCCGACCCATGGTGTCTCGGCGAAAGGGCGTGACTTCAGAGTAATGTCTCACCGACACGGGGGACTCTTTCTGAATTGAAATGAACTTGCCGAAGGATCTTGAGTTCATTGAGATGTCTCTTCGACCAATGGAATTCTCGCCGAAAGGTGGGGGCTTCGATATAACGTCTCGCCGACTGAGAGATGTCTTGCCAAATGCAGATTTTTTTCCAACGGAGCCATGCAGCGGTATAACCCTTGAGGACTCGCTATGATGTTTGGCCGATAGTGATTGTCTCAACGACCACTATGGATATCGATATGACTCTGGCTGCTTGCTATGAAGTCTTTCCAACCATCAGATGTTATGCCGATAGCTGCTGTGAGGTATAATCGCATCGGGGAGACACAACTAGTGTCTCACTGACATGCGATTCTGCAGGAAGAACTTTTGACCACTCGAGGAATCTTGCATGGCATCTTTTCAACCAATCGAAGGGAACTAAGGGTGAACCATTGACTAATTGACTACCCCTGTGAAGAAGATCAACAAAATGTAAGCAACATGGATCTGCTTTACGGTAAAAAATGATGGATCGTTCAGTAGATAGAGGTGTTCGTCTATAAGGATCTAAGCAGGGTAAGCCTGATGCTGCTTCTCGAGGAGGGTCAAATTGTGGAAGGGTATAGAATAGGAGAAGAACAGAAAGGATGAGACCACAAGGACAACTGGGATGTCGACTGGTAGGAGTGGATCGACATTTATGATAGCACTCCAAAACATGCAAAGCAGCTCTGATGGAAGTTCGAGGGTGGACACGGGGGCCAGAAGTTAATGCAACTGTTGCAAAAGATCAAGGAGGCCATTCCTGGAGGGACCCTTCACCGACATGGACAACAGGGATACACGTTTAATGCAGCATTAACTTCATTAAAAAGATCTAGAGGTGGATCTTTCTGGAGGCTGATATTTTTGTAAGCCCTAGGGCAAGGGCCAAGAATTTTGGTATATATGGCATTTTTGCCTCTTTGTAAAGGAGTTCTTATGCATTCGGGAGAGTTAGTGATTTTTTCTCAAATCCTTTCTCAGATGATGTATGCTTTGTAACTCATTTGGAGCATAATATACAAAGTTTACCTTGGTCACTGTTGATGTTTCAAATACCATCTCATCCTTGCAAAGTGTTGAGCATTTCAAGTTAATGATCAAGTTATTTTGTGAATTTCTTCTATTCCCTTATAAATTTATCTTTCGTTTTCATTCCTTCCTTTGCAAAAGTATCATTATACGAATCACAAACTGTGTTCACATAATCACACATGGATTCTAATATGTGAAAATATTTTCCTTTCTTGAAAAAGTGTGTGAATCAAACCTGTTTGTGAAACATTAATGCAAAGCTTACAAAAATTTGATGTGTAATCTTATGTTCACTGTCAATTTTCAAGTGTAAACCAAAGTATTCAATTGCTCTTATCAGTTCGGTGTATCACCATAGGGTTTAGTTTTATTTTTATGCACTCCTTTTCCCTTTACCTTACAAAATCAGTAGTTTAGGTGATACCGCTAGCACAGGAAGCCAAACTTTTTTCGGAGGTTTGGTCTTAATTGAGTCTCAAACTTTTAAGATCATTCCCATGTTACACTGGATTGTTGAATTTTACATTCAATAGGGCGCAAAATCCAAGTGATAACAATAACATCATTCAAACATACATTACAAATAGAAAGTAAAGATTTAATTTGATTTTGAATGTAGTTGTTGTGAAATACTAGGAAGATGTAACATAGACACAACTTGTGGTGATCAATATCTTATCCTAGGGTATGGAGTCTTAAACCATACAATTGAAGACATATAGCAACATTCTATCTGTCATAACATAACTATTTAATGATGCACTACACCATTAAACTCATAAATCTAAACCAATAATACTTAATGGTCCTTGCATACATTCACATAAACCTTTATTCCTGTTAAATAAAATTTAACTCATTCTTTGAACAAGTGCATTAACAATGAACAAATATTTAGAGGAAAGACAAAAAATATGAATTGAATGATCTTTGATTCATTTCATTCATAATTCATGCGAAGTATACAATGGAGAACACTGGCTTTGGAAATATGACATTTGCATTCTAGAAATGATAGTACAGTTATACAACATTAACAATCAAAAGACTCAAAACTTCAAAACCTAGAAAAGAAAGACAAAATAGTATCCACACTCTGTATTTATAAAATCTAGCTCTTCAAAATCAATCAACAATAACTTGTGTAAATGGTCTTGAATTCCCTTTTATAAAAAAAGGGAGCAAAAATCTTCGGGCCATTACACATGTCACATTTTCATTTGACATACAATTACATTTCAAAATTTACAAGAGTAACTACAAGCTCATGGAGAGAATATTTTGAGTGCAAGATAGTTACAAAATTGTTACACCCATGATGCTTTCGTAAAATATCTGAAATGGTTAGTTGATTCCATTGCCATTTCTTTTCTTCATTCTTCTTGTTGTAGACCGAGGAAAGTTGAGCTAGCAGGTGAATACAAAATCTTGGTGTACAAGATGACAAAATACCCTTGTTGATGCCCTTGAAAACCTTGAAGACCACTGAATGTGTGAAAATAGACCAAAATTGTTGCCACATCACCATCAGAGAAAACCACAAATCAGGAATATTATTATATTTGTTATCCCAAGTAGTATAGTCTTCTTCTATAGGAAAATTGAAGGTCATGAATTCATCTAAATTTTTCCTATAAGGACCATACTTTGTCATTATTTGGTTAGCATCATTGTCAAAATCCTCTAAAAATGCACCAGTGACTGATAACTTATTCATAATATCCTTTAACATGGCTATTTTGACACACCCTTCTACACAAATTAGGGTGGCCTCTATAGCAATAACAACATCCATATGAGCCCTCCATTACTCATAAGTTTTGACAACTCCATCACTATTAAGAATGTCTGGTAGGAGGTCAAGATCACTCTCATCAAATCTCATGAGAAATTCCCTAATCCTTTTCTCTAGTGGATCCACTAATCCTTGGTATTCAATAATTTCCTTCACTTCTTTGTAGGTTGGAGTGATTTGCAGTGGCTTGATTGCAAATTATCTTTTTTGCTTAGAAGACCTACAAGGGTTAGTCCTCACAAAAAAAATGATAACATAAACATGAAAAAACTCACATAAAAATTAACATGATGCTTAATATTGAAATTATACAATAAATATTCTCTTGACTACTCTTGAATTGATAATGGTTGCTTGATAATGCTCTTGATTCCAATATTTCCACTTAGTTCTCAAATGGTGAAATGACTAGGTATTTTATATGCAATTAATCTAATTTCCCAAAAACTAAATCTTGAAAGCCGACATTTTACATTTGAAATTCAAATAATAGAATTCCAACTCCAACATATTAAAACTTGGAGGAAAAATAGGAGGACCAATTTTCCTAGGGTGACTCTTTCCTAGCCCTATTTTGTGGGGTGTAAAGTTTCTAGAGAAAAATATTAAATTTTTGCTTTGGTTTTGTAAATTGGTTTTCTTGAAAAATATCCAAATGAGCCATGGAATGAATAATTTGGGACATTATATGTACAATTAGGTCCATGCACTTAGGAGGGAGAAAAAAATAGTGTGAAATTGTCATGGGTTAGAATTTATGACACTACATTTATCCCCCACTTTAGTGAGAGTATGAAATTACGCTCAGACTCAAGCTAAAATAGAAAATATGTCAAGAGGGTTTGATTATCTAAATGTTGAAGAGATAGGATGATAATGATTCTAGGGGGAGTGTACAAGCCCCTAGGATTCAAGAACCTATGGAAAGACAACATAAAGACAAGGGAACACACATGCATGTAATGCAACAAGACAACACAAAACATACATGAAAAAAAAACAAAGAAAAACGAGGGTATGAAAATCATAGACTAGCAAGTTGCATTATGCTAGGATCCATACCCAAGGTATTCATGATGGACAGGATAACAAAGTTTAATATTTTATAGGTGAATCATGAACCAAAGGAGCAGTAGGATAGTGAAGTCCAATATTTACTAGGTGAGCCTTTCAATGACACTAGCAAAATGAGAAAAACACAAGGACTAGTGAGGACCGATTTTCACTAGGTGTGTACTCATGTGAACCAAACAAAGAATTATAGTCCCAATAAATCTGATAAGGTGTTACACAAATGATCAAAATTCTATGCCAATGCATTACTAATTCCAATGCGTGTGAACAAAGTGAATCACATAATGGAATGTATGCCACCACCTTAAAGTAATTACAAAATACTATGTTGTGAGAAATTGATTTAAGGTAGAAAAAAGATAAATTCCATGTGATAAGGTCATGAGAGCTTATTTGGAAAGCCCTATACCCATGATATGTTTCTAAATGAAGCTAACTCATGATAAGAGGTTTCCCCCAATACAATGAAACAAATTCCACAAATATGATCACATAAGGGATCCATGGATCCTAGGTCAATACAGATCTTTGATAAAATATAAGTGATCTCAGAATTGAAATCATTCCCCCAAATACTCATGGAGTTGTGAACACAATGGAATAATGATACATAGAGAAAACAAACAAATTTTTTGGGTCAACATGGAAGAGACCCAAATGTCCCAACACCTTGCATCATCCCCAAAAGGAAAAAATAAGACAAAAAAGAATAATGTTTACGCCATAAAAAAGAACAAAGATACACATAGATGAATGTTACAATAGATTTGTTTCCTTTGTATCCTTGCACCAACGGAGCAACAAGGGTCCTCCAAAGAAAACTCACAAATATAAATACACATCAAGAAACACAACATGGGGGATCACATCATGTGCAAGCAAAAAAAAAAACACATAAAGGAAACACAAAAGGGTATGACAAATGCGAGCCGATCTAAAGAAAATCATCTACATCCCAATATTTTTCATCATATATGGAAGGAGAATAACTAGAAAAATGGAATACAATGAGTTTCGTAATAGGAGAATCACCAAGTTCAACACGTGGTGAATTTATCTCAGCAAGGGGATCATCAAGGTTTCCCCCATCTAAATCCATAGACTTTGAGAACAACAATTTTTTTTTTGTTATGCTCTTGTTCATCAATATTACCATTTTCATCCTCATCATTTAGATTTATCACCATGGGTGGTTTAATGATAATATCAGTTGTATTTTCTTGTTTCATTTTTTTTTGTTTTGATTGGGACATGTAAGGTTCAATTTCATTTTCTGGTGAAAGTTGTAATTCATCTTCATTTGTTTGTATAGGTTTTTGATTATTAGGTAATGTTTTATTGTTTTCACCCAAATGATGAGAAATAGCATGATGTCTACACCTATTCTCTTTCACATTTCTATTTCTTCTTATGTGATTTTTAATTTGTGAAGGGGTAAGAGTAGGCTTCTCAACCATTGTTCTATTTTCTTCCCTTAAAGGAGGAATTGAAGGGACCATCGAGGGTTGGAAAGGAAATTTTTCCTTAGGTCTATAAATTTGTTTCTCTTTTTGTTGAAAAAAGGTAATCTTGTTATTGTCTCTTGGTATTTTGTAAGATATTGGTGGAGGAACTACAACATAAATGGCTAGTGTATTTGGAGTAACAGTTGCTCCAGACATGGGTTCATCCACAACTTGTGGGGTTGGAGGAACAACCATAGCCCTATCATTTTTAGGAATATTTCTAAGGTATAACTCTCTTATGTGCTTTTCATTAAATTTTTGATGACCTGAAAGGAAATCCTCACAAGGCTTAAAAAATTCCATGGATTGAGGCCAAAAATACTCTAATGAAAAGTTTCCATGAGAAGCTAAAGGATTAAACTTGGTTTTCAAATGGGAACTTTATGCACTTGTGGATTACTAAGGGGATGAAATTCATGGATTGTAGCTATGGATAACCTAGCTTCACACAAAATTGGTCTAACATCGGGATGATGGAGAATGATACATCTAGTTATTTCGATCCAAATTTAAGTGGAAGAGTGATCAAACATATCGTAGGGAAAGCGAAACCATCTTGATTTTTAACCATGCTTTCAATTGTTCATAAGAATTTTGATTAAGCTCATGCACAAACATGAATTCCTTAATGATCATATTCTCTAAAAATATGAGATCGATGAGTATTTCTAGTGTAGGTTTTTCATTGATACATCTAACTTTATAGGGAGGACCCTTTGGTGCATGTGTAGATGCATCAATGTGTGTGGAAGCAATTTTAGATAATAAAGTAGTTCAAACCTTACAAGGTTAAAAATATATTGCATTGATCATATTATTTAGAACATCCTCACCATCATTCTTATCATTAGAAGCTTACACAAAGTTGGATGTATGATTTGGAATTGGATTTGTAAAAAAATGTGTTTTGATTGAGTGGAGCAACAAACTTGTTTCCTTTTCCATTAGCATCATCCAACTGGATGTGATTATAATTGATGAGGTCTTACACTTGATATTTAAGGTTCATACATTGTTCCATATCATGTCTAGCTATATGATGATATTGACAAAATTATTTTGAGTTAAAGCTTGAAGGAAAAGGTTTGGTTGTGTCTACTAGTCTAATAAGAGGTAATTAGATTATGTTCTTACTTAACAATTGCAACATGATCAAATGTAGGGAATCGGGAAATAGGGTAAACTATCTAGATCTTTCAGCCTAAATTAATAGGGAGTTGGAATTATGACTACAACTTGTGGCTCAATGCTGTTAGTTGTTTGAGGTTTGTTTATTTTTACAAATCTCTTATTTTTCTTCTTGAATGGTCGATAGTTATTTTGGGGCACAAATTCAGATTTCTTAGTAGGATTCGACGAAGGTGTTCCTTCATACTAACTATTTGATATCTAATAATCACGAAGATCCATACACAAGTGTGTAAAGGATGGGTATTTCACTATCAATATCTTATCCCTAATGTTAGGTTTCAAATTTCTAATGAACACTATTTGAACATCAACATCAATAAGAGCATAGTTGATTTGTGAATAAAGTAACTAATATTGGCCTATGAAGTTTGTTACCTTTTCATGTTTCCCTTATTTTTAATGCACTAAATTAGTTAATGTGATTTAGGTCCAATTTTAACTTGAAAATGTTGAAGAAATGTATCAAAAAATTCATTGAATGAATTTATAGAGTTGTTCGACAATGCGAAAAAATATTTCAAGATCATGCCTTTCAATGATCTTAGAAAGAGTCTAGCTAGGAGCTTATAATATGAAGTCACTACATAATTTTGTATAAGTTGGTACATGACTGTTAGGGTTTCCTTTACCATTGTACTTCTCAAATCTAGGAATTTATGTGTTTTGAGGCATGAGTGTTTTCAAAATTTCAATTAATAATGGGCTCCTCTTAAGGTATTGTGGTGGTTTTCCATGTTTATTTTGATTCAATGTGGAGATTTTTTGTTGGAGTGATTGTTTTCATTTTGCAAATGTTGGTTTATAACTGAATCATTGTTTGATATATTTTGAGAGTTTGGTGAATATGGTGGGATTGTGAAAATTCTTGGTGGACTACTATGTTGCAAATTTATAAGAGGTGTTACGTGTGATGTCATAAAACTATAGGGATTCCCACTAGGAAGCCCTGAGCTTGGAGTTATGCCATTAGTGTGTTGTATTATTATAGCTATGGTTGGCAGTGTGAATGTAGGAATAAAAGGTATAGTTGTGGGAGAGAAATTTGTTTTCCTCCTTGGTTTTGAGTGTATCATAATCCTTGAGTACAACTAGCTTCTATAGGTATGTTGGTTTCTACTATGTGAGCTAGACTAAGCAAAAGCTCTATTCCTTGGGCATCATTAATCAACTTCCTTAGGTTATCCACTATAGACACCATTTGTCCTGCTAATGATTTAGTGCTTAAGTAGTCTTGTAATAGCTTTTTCTTTGTCCAATTATTTTAGTTTGTCATCAGCCACATGGGGAAAAATAGTCTCAACATCCATGAAGGTGCTTGTTTATGAAGTTGTCATGGCTGTGGTAGGATTAGGGATGGATTCCAAAATGGGTTTGGTATTGACAATACCTTACGTGAAAGAGTTATGAGACTCAAGATCCAAAATGGGTGTAATAGTAGTACAAGATGCCATCAGTCTGCAACTATGTCGTACTAGAGTATTGGTAATAGGACACCAAGTCGTAAAGCTCATATGAGTTTCAAGACACTAAGTGTTCCCACTACGAACACTAAATTATAAAATAGTCATAGTAAAATAGATAGGAGTAATCATTAGAAATAAAAAAGACAAGAAACATAGAGATAAAGATCTAATAAAAAATTGGGCCAAAACTAGGTGGACAAGGGCTCCCAAGGCGACTATATCCAACACATTTTTTATAAATTTCAAAGATTGAGTGTCTATACTAATATTTAAGGTTCTTGTTTCCATGTGTATGTAAGTGTGATTGTGAATATTTTTCTAGATTTGATTGATTTAAAATTATGCACTACCAAATACAAGTATGCAATAATTTTGAAAAATTTTAAGCAATAAAAGACAATTCTAGATGTAAAATGCAACAATCGATTGATCCTAATATGCAAAATATGAAGATATGATTTTTATAATCTTTTGACACAAAACAATGCTATTTTTCACCTTTTGAACTAGATGCAAAATTCCTAGATATGTTATAATTCACTTATTAGTTATATCCTTGATGAGCCAATCCTAGATGCATGGTTGATAATTTATGAGTAGGACATAAACAATTTGAAGACTCGATTGAGAATAAGGAATAAAGAAAACTAGAAATTAAAAGGGTATAAAAGAGAAAGGTACTAATATAATTGTAAAGCAGGTAACATTCAAGGCCATAAAACAAGTATGAGAAAATAAATATGAATATGTAAAATAAAAATGGCCATAATAATTTTCATTGGAATTATGAATGCAATTGTATAATATGAAAAAAATCAACCTCAAATTATTGTTGTTTAACTATAATGTGAAGCATTATATATTCTTGTATTGAAAGATATAACACACAAATAATATAATATAATTTGGAAAATAAAAGGTATAAGTTCAAGGTATTTAATGGTCTATTATGCACACCAAAAATAGAAGTATGGGAAGGAAATGAAAATGATTTACCCAAGAAATGAAAATATAGAGATTTCTTCAAGATAGAGATGGATTTTTTTCCATAAATGAAACACATTCCACTCTCATAATAATAGCATTGAATATTATAGATCTTTGACTCCATTTTATTTAGATTCTCATTTTATAAGAAAGGTATTTTAGAAGTAATTTAATTTTACTTGTCACAACTAATATTTATTTTATTTCTTCTTTTCTTATTCATTTTCTTCTATAGCTTTAATATAATAAGTCTTTTCCTTGTATTCTAGTTATTGTGGGGCCATATCCCAATTCAATCATCCTAAGCCCTTGATTAATTTTCAATCTCATGTTCAATATTGCATTTTATAAGTTTTGTCAATCTAACATCAAAATACTACTACACTATTGGTTGAATATTTTAGATAAGTTTAGTGGTGATCCCACCTCTCTTTATTCAAAATATATCAAGCCCATAGATACTTTTTAGGGTTAGAAGGTAGATTTCAATCAGTTAAATGCAGATTTGATCAATAAAATAGAGAAATAGAAAACCCATAAAATTATAGCAGCAAGAAGACAACACAAAGATTTAACGTGGTTCACCCAAATCTGGGCTACATTCACCAACAAGAGGGTCCAAAATATATTAATCTCCCAGAAAATAACCTTTACAATAAAATGCAAAGACATGCAAAGCCATCTAACAACATATAGCAACGTTTTTATCATGTTTTTCACTTGCTGGTTTTACACAACCATGGCTATGGGTACTTGTAGCATCTCCTGCGTTTTTCCAGCCACTACTATGCAATTTTATGCTAACATTTTTCACAACCTGCACCACTCAAAACTCATCCTTGAGTGGTCTAATAAGCTCCCACAAATGTCCCATTAATTACCAATGATGTGTGGCCATTGGTTGTGCCTCATGCACCAAATAAAACACTTTCTTTGGGTGGTTACATTTACTTGTTCTAGTTGTCCATAGACTTTATAATTAAATAATCACTTCTAGTTGTAACTAATCACTTCCAACATTTAATATTTGTTTGTAACCACCTTTTAAATATAAGTGCAACATAAATAAAAGTGCAACAAATTATTTAATAAAATAATATAAAGATTTTATCCAAGTTTGATTAGTCTCCACGACACAATAATCTCCCACTTGGAGACTGATCAGACTCCACTCCATATCATCTCCCACTTGGAGACTGATCATAACACCACTGCCCCTGCAACTCCCACTAAAAATCAACACCTTGGACTTTGTTGTTCTATTTTGCTTGAATTCATCCTTGAAGGCCAACCGAAGTTGAAGAGGAGCTCAACTTCTCTCTTGTCACTTCCTTCATAAAAATATCCACTGGATTATCATCTATATGAATCTTTTACAACCTTACCTATCCATCCTCCAACACCGACTGAATGAAATGATATCTCAGTTGTATGTGTTTGGTTTTAGAGTAAAAGGCAGATTTTTTTGCAAGATATATAACACTATAGCTATTTGTAAACAAGTAACTTTCAGCCTACTATTTTCCTAACTCTTCCATGAAAATTTTCAGCCATATCATCTCCTTTTGTACCTCAGTTGCAACTACATACTGCCTTCGTGGTGGATAAAGCAACCACCTTTTGCAATCGAGAAATTCAACTCACTACTGTCCCACCAACTGTAAATACATAACCTGTGGTACTCCACCTGGTATCAATATCCCCTGCCAAATCTGAGTCAACATAGCCTTGCAAATCAGTATTAGAGCCCCCAAAACATAATCATTTATTGGATGTACCTCTCAAACACCTGAGAATCCATTTTATCACATTCCAATGCTCAACTCTGGGATGACTCATATACCTGCTAACAACTCCTATGACATGTGCAATATTTGGTCTCATGCATACCATGGCGTACATTAAACTACCTATAGTTGAAGTATATGGTACCTTGGACATTTTTTCTTCCTCTTGTGTCTTTGAACACATATCCTTAGTCAATTTTACATGACTAGGAAAAGGTGTGCTGACAACTTTTGCATTCTCTATATGAAATCTCTGCAACACCTTTTCAACATAATCAGCTTGAGATAAAAATAATTTTCTGTTTTTCCTATCTCTAGTAATCTTCATACCAAGGATTTGTTTGCTTCCCCCAAATCCTTCATAGAAAATGAATTTGCTAATCGTTGTTTTAACTCCTTTATGTGATCCATGTTAGACTCCGCTACAAGCATATCATCAACATATAAACATAAAATAATGTAGATATCATCATCTATCCTCTTAAAGTAAACACAATGATCTGAATTGCACTGGCTATAGCCTTGCTCAACCATAAAACTATCAAATTTAATATACCATTACCGAGATGCTTGCTTCAAGCCATATAAACTTTTCTTCAATCTGCACACTAGTTTCTCCTTACCTTTGACCTCAAATCCTTGTGGTTGTTCCATATATATTTCCTCTTCCAAATCACCATGGAGAAAGGCTATTTTAATATCAAGCTATTCTAAATGAAAATATTCAGCAGCCACAATACTTAAAATAATACGAATAGAAGTCATTTTAACAACTAACCTCCATATTCCTCTTTTAGCTTATAAACCCATTTATTTGGTGAAACTCTTTTACCTGCAAGAAACTTGCATAAGTCCCAAGTCTAATTTTTCAGCAAGGAGTCCATTTCTTCTTCCATTCCATGCTCCCACTGAACCTTGGTATCCACCTACATAGCTTCATCATAACATTTTGGTTCACCAACATCAGTCAATAAAATAGAATGCAAAGAGGGAGAAAATCTTTCCGGAGGTCTACTTATCCTTGAAGATCGCCTAATATTCACTGGAGTTTGTGGTAATTGTTGTTGCTTTTGTTGTGGAGCATGAGAAACCACTAGAACATCGTTGTTTGGAGTATCATCCAACACTACATAATAATTTTCTTTATTCTCATGCTGCTGCAACTGATCTTTGTACAACACTTTCTCATTGAATATGGCATCCTTGCTTCTCATAATTTTCTGATTTTCAAAATTCCAAAGCCTATAACCAAATTCATCAATTCCATATCCAAAAAATATACATCTCTTTGATTTTGCATCAAGCTTGGATCTATTTTCCGAATTTACATGTGCAAATGCTTCACAACCAAAGGTTTTGATAAAAGAATAACTCACCTTCTTACCTATCCATGCTTCCTCTAGAATACCACAACCTAAAGGATTAGAGGGCCCTCTATTAATTAAATAAACAACAATGTTTATAGCCTTTTCCCACATGTTTAAAGGCAATCCAACAAGAAATCTCATAGTCCATGCATGCTCCATTATTGTTCTATTCTTACACTCAGCCACTCAATTTTCCTGTGGAGTCCTTGGAACCATTTTTTTCCTACGAATATCATTAGAGGAACAATAATATTCAAACTCTTTGCTGCAATACTCACCACCTTTATCAGATCTAAGACATTTTAACTTTTTACCTATCTTATTCTCAACCAAGCTTCTCCAATTTTTAAAAGTTTCAAATACATTAGATTTTTTCTTAAGGAAATAAATCCATACCTTTCTTGTTGCATCATCTATAAAATTGACATAATACCAAGAGCCATCGAGAGAAGATACTTGATCTAATCCCCATACATCTAGGTATGCACAAGCTCCAATTTCTCATCTTTCTTTTGCTTCCCATCCTTGAGAAAACTAACTCTCTTTTGTTTTCCATACACACAACTTTCATAGAAATCCATATTAACACATTTTAGACTTGGTAATTTTTTTTTTGAATGAAGTACTTTCATACCTTTTGCACTCATATGCTCAAGTCTATTATGCCATAGTGCTAATTCATAACACATAGCAATTGTCTCATTTTCTTCCTGCTGAACTACACAATTATTCCTGAACATTGATTTTTATTTGCAATAGCTAAAGTAGAAGGAACAATATGACTTGTACAAAGATATAAGGTGCCTACTTTCACATCTTTTGCTACGACTAAGGCACCTTTTGTAACCTTCTAATTTTGATCACAAATGTAACAACACAACTTTCATCATCTAGTTGCCATGCTGAAATTAAATTTCTAATTAACTTTGGAATGTGCCTTACCTCATGTAGTAGCCAATGATTCCCATTCTACAACTTAATCTTAATTCTTCCATTTCCAATAATCTGATAGGCTTTGTTATCTCCCAAATAAACCAGCCCAAAATCCCCTTGGACATAATCAAGAAAATAACTTCTATGGGGTGTAGCATGAAATGAAGCCCATGAATCTAACACCTAAGAATCATCAACATTATCAAGGGAAAGAATCAAAGCATCCTCATAAGATTTATTAGTTACCACATTTTCTTCTTTATTGCCTTCCTTTTTGTCTCCTTTATTTTTCTGAGACCAACAATCTTTCTTTAAATGACCAGGCTTACTGCAGTACCAAAAATCCTTCTTTTCTTTGGATTGGGACCTCTTGTCCTTTGTTTTCCTCATGACTTCCCACGACCTCTAGAATTCTTTCCTCTCTCCTTTGTTCTGCCCCTACTTTCTACATTCAAAACACTGCTTGATGTGGATGTACCACCTGAGCTTTTCTTATGAATTTCCTCGCTCCAAAATAATACCAACAAAATCATCAAATTTTAGCATATTTGAACTAGAAACAAAATTACTAACTACCATTACCAAGCTATTCTAGCTTCCAGGCAAAGAACACATAATCAAAAGAGCCCTAACTTCTTCATCAAAGTTTACATTAACAAAAGTTAATTGATTGGTAGCTGTGTTAAACTCATTTAAATGATCAACAATTGACCCACCTTCTACCATTTTCATATTAAACAAACACTTCATAAGAAATACCTTATTTGGAGCAGAAGGATTTTCATGTAATTTTGCCAAGGTATTCATCAAATCTTCCGTTATCTTTGCTGTTGAAATATTAAATGCCACTGATTGTGCCTGGCATAAGCGAATACTGCAAAGTTCCTTTCTACTTAGAATATCCCAATCTTCATCAGACATAGCCAAGGGTTTCTTGGTTTTACCTTCCAATGGCCACCATAAATCCTTCTGATAAAGATAGTCCTCCATCTGCATCTTCCATAACTAATAGTTATGCCCATTAAATTTTTCTACCTTCAACTTGCTCTCGGCTATGTCTGATGAAGATTGGGATCAGACATAGCTGAGGGTTTCTTGGTTTTACCTTCCAATGGCCACCATAAATCCTTCTGATAAAGATAGTCCTCCATCTGCATCTTCCATAACTAATAGTTACGCCCATTAAATTTTTCTACCTTCAACTTGCTCTCTTCTGCCATAACTCCCACTCAACTGTGAGACCTTCCTACAAAGGATAGTTGAACACAACTTGCTATGATACCACTTGTTAGGGTTAAAAGGTAGATTTCAATCAATTAAATGCAGATTTGATCAATAAAATAGAGAAATAGAAAACCCAGAAAATTATAGCAGCAAGAAGACAACACAAAGATTTAACATGGTTCACCCAAATTAGGGCTACATCCACCAACAAGAGGGTCCAAAATATATTAATCTCCCAGAAAATACCTTTAAAATAGCATTCAAACATATGCAAAGCCATGCAACAACATTTTTATCATGCGTTTTCACTTGTTGGTTTTACACAGCCATGGCTACAGGTACCTGCAACATCTCTTGCGTTTTTCCAGCTACTACTATGTGATCTTCTACTAACATTTTTCACGACTTGCACCAATCAAAACTCATCCCTGAGTGGCCTAATAAGCTCCCACACATGTCCCATTAATTACCAATGAAGTGTGGCCATTGGTTGTGCCTCATGCACCCAATAAGATGCTTTCTTTGGGCGGTTACATTTACTTTTTGTAACTTTTTCTAGCTATCCATAGACTTTATAATTAAATAATCTCTTCCAGCTGTAACTAATCACTTCCAACATTTAATATTTTTTTGTAACCACCTTTTAAATACAAGTTCAACATAAATAAAAGTGCAACAAATTATTTAATAAAATAATATGAAGATTTTATCTGAGTCTAATTGGTCTCCACGACATAACAATAATGACATCAAAAGGGCACTTGGAAAAGTTTCACACATCTATGAAATTCATATAGTTATTAGTGTTTCATGTTACACCATTTATTAATGGTATAATTATTGTTAGACCTACCACCCATAATATAGACCATTTGATCAATTATTATTTCATAGTAAGTGCATTTCAATTAACTAGCTAGTAATGCCAAATTTTAGAATTGTGCTATTAGTTTTAATATTTTCATATTAAGGTATGGTATGCTTGATATAATTTTTGTTATTAAAATTATATCTCATCAAAGAGTAACATAAGAAACGATACATGTTTGTTGATGAGTGCTTTTCACATTCACAATAGACAAAGTAACAAAGTACCCTGTCTCTTAAAATGAAATCTATCTTAAGAATATTTTAGAAAGATAACCCCAAGTATTTGATTGTTAGGTATTGACTTTGCAAAAATGACTCAATGGTTTAATGTTTTGCTAATTTCACAAGGGGGAATTTATGGTTTGAAGCTAAAATTGGAAGCTTCTAAAGCAAGGGTTTTGTAAAATATGAAAACTTGTATAAATCCTAGTTGTATTTTCAGATATGTAACTTGAAAATGATTCTTAACATACAATATGATAGTTTTAATGTGATTCTTTCTTCCTAAACTAACCTAGATTTTAAAATAAAGTTCAAAAGGTAAGGGTTTGAAGATCCTAAATCTAAAACCTAGTATCAATCATAATAATGACAATGCTGCAAATAGACAAATCCCCATAAAACCAATTCATATTTAATTAGGGTTAAACCCACAAAGCTACAAAAATAGTGCAATCTTAAGAGGAAATCTTAAAATTTTTAGATTATAAACATTGACACATATACCCAATATTTTGGCATAACATGCATAATCATTCACAATTGAACAAATACAATAAAAAGGCTTAGACTAACCATACAAAGTAAATTATGAGCAAAAAATCACAAATGGTATTAGGAAGAGATTCATCAAATATCTCCAACACTTTGGCATTATTAAAAATGAATTGAAACAAAAACTGGAAGAAGGAACCATGCACATATTAAGAAGCAACAAGAAAAGAAACACTACAACTTCAATATCTTCCTTGTATTAACTTCAAAATGTCTACAACAATTCTATATCAACCCTTAAAAATGAGGAAAAACTCTTATTTATAGATTTCCAAATACACATTAAGGATTGAGATTCATTACCAATCAATAGCTCAGATCTATCCAAATTAGGGTGGCTTAAACTTGTATTTAATATTGGAGGCACATTAAATGTTTACAAAATATTCCCTTTTATCTCCAATTTAAAATTTTGTTACAAATAGTTGTCCTCATTTGAAAATTTAAAATAAATCCTTGTTGTTGATCCCAAAAACACTTTGCACAACTCACACATACTTTGACACATATTCTTATGTGGACCAACATTAAATCTTGGGTTGTATTTAATATTTAATTCAATTCAGTTACAATCTTTTCTAGATATCTCTCTTGGTATCTTGGGGATACAAAACACCTCCTAGGCCAACATGCATTTACACAAATCTATATGCAAGTCCCCTTTTTATTTAATCTCCTTCCAAGAATAATTTTATGGTAGCTCATTTCTTCTCAGCTTGCATTTGTTAGTCAAACATGAACAAATTTCCCTTAAAAATATAAATCAATCAAATTTACTTTAAATTATAAGGAAAATAACCCACATTTTTCTACATTTAACAAATATCATTATTATTAATTCACATGCTAAAATCCAATCCTTAAAACATCAAAATTAAGCTTGAATAAACTTTTTCAAGATTTCAACTCCATCATAGAATTTCAGAATTTAAGCCTTGTCAGAATTTAGGAGATTTCACCCTATCATGGATTTTAGGAGATTTCACCCTGTCATGGATTTTAGGAGATTTCACCCTATCATGGATTTAAGAGATTTCACCCTGTCATGGATTTTAGGAGAATTCACCCTATTATGGATTTAGGAGATTTCACTTAGTCATGGATTTAGGATATTTCACCCTATCATGGATATTAGGAGATTTCACCATGTCATGGATTTAAGAGATTTCACCATGTCATAGATTTAGGAGATTTTAGGCAACTTGGAAATTTCAAAGATTTTGGGCAACTTGGAAATCTCAGAGATTTAGGACAACTTGGAAACTTCAGAGATTTTGGAATTTTGTGAATTTATTGAAAGTTTTAGATTTTTCTGCGAGAGGTGAATTTCCACAAAATGAAAAATTCCTAGAAATGAAATAAATTCCGAAATGGAAAATTCTCTGAAATGGAAAATTTCTTAAAATGATTTTTTTTCCCGAAATGGAAAATTCCTTGAAATGGAAAATTTCATGGAAAATTTTTCCCAAAATGGAAAATTCTCGAAATGGAAAAATTTTGGAAATGGAAAAATTCTTTGAAATAGAAAATTTTCCCAAAATAGAAAAAATTCGAAATGGAAAATTCCCTGAAATGGAAAATTTCTCAAAATGGAAAAATTCCTTGAAATGGAAAATTTCTTGAAATAGATTTTTTTTGAAATGGAAAAATTTCTTGAAAACTTGAAATCCCCCTAAGACCTTCTAAGCAACAATTAATGATTTTCAATGACTTCTCACCTGGTCCTTCTTAGTTGCAAACATTCAAATCTGCCCTATTTGATAAGAACTTGATAAATAATCAAAAGATGACTCCAAAAAGCTTAATTTCAAGGACTTTTCTCCTAAAGAAAAAAGACAAGGAACCACAAAGCAAAAAAAGAAAAAAAGGGGGTCCTTGTTTAGATAGGGCGTGTGTGCAAGACACAATAAATGGCGACTCTACTAGGAAAATGCTCCAGAGCATTTCAATGATAAACAAAAAAATGAACCTAGAATCACTATTTCCAATCCCCTAAACTAAGTCAAATAAGTCAAAACACGTGATCAAGGAATCAAAATCCTTGGTTGCTCTAACTTTCCATAGACTAAAAATTCAAGTGTGTGCAAATGCATTCATTTCTATCCTTAAGAAACCATAGGAACCTATGCTCTATCATGTTAAGCTACATAAATGATTCTACTTCAAAAGCAACCTAGACATTGTCTTGCTGCTAGTCGATCGTCTATAGCCTCGACGAGGTTGTCACTATGATTCTCTCAAACATATATTTACTACTATTTAGGCATCTATCGCCCCAGTAGAGATATACAAATCCTCCTAAAATTGGAATTTCTTTGATGCTTTCTTTCTTTTCTTTTTCTTCTAATTTTTTCTTTTCTTCCCTTTTCATTTTTAACTTGCAAGTAGTGAAGCTTTCTTTCAGAGTTGAGAATCATAGTGGCACTAAAGTAGAAACTTAATATTTTTCATTTAAAATGAGTTCACAAAGAAACTCATAGTAACCTTAGGATTCTTAAAATATGCGTGGAATGTAAGATTTAGGATCTAAAGCTAGATCAAACCAATGAATTATCTTCCTAAATAAAATATCCAGATAATTTGACACTAACAAAATACCTTCCCCAACTATTGATAGTCATGACTAATGCTTCTCAAAGAAATACTCAAAAAATTTCTAGATAATTAAATTGTTGTTGAAGCTGTAAAACACCCATAAGCAAATAAGAAAACCCCCAAACAATCTTGCAAAAGTAAGAAAAACCAAACCTAAGCTAACAAACCGACGAAAAGAAAATAGGAAGCAAAATTAAACAAACTTTATTCAAGCTTGGCTATGTACAAAGGACTCCCTAGACAAATTGTACTCAAGAAAAGTGAACTAACACCTACTCCTATATGATTTCTCAATGCATGTATAAGTAATAAGGTGATGGCCATAGTCTTAAATCTTGCAAATATGTCCTTGTGTTCAAAAAATAGGTTCCTACCTCACAATTCTCAAACTCAATAACATAATTTGAAAAAATTAACAACCGAGACAACTCATTAGGCCCATGATCAATCCACTTGCTTGTTCTATTTCTTAGATTCTCATAATCACAATGATAAGTGTAGGAATTGACAGGAACAAGGAAAGATACAACCTGGGGAATTGCTTGCACATGCAATAACATTCGATCATTAATGACTTGTTTGTTGTTTTCTCTTACATTCTTAGCTTCTTGAGGACATAATTCATGATGTAGTGTTCCTCTTACATTTCAGATCTACAAGTTGTAATTACATTCATCAAGTAGTATACCATGTAAAAGACCAAATTATTTAATGTCATGGAATAGTTTACTTGGTTATACATTGGTATATGACTGAAATGAAGAATCCATAGGTGTTTCTTTAAGAAAATCTTCATAATAATCAACCCTAATTGATTCCCTTCTAGGAAGGTCCATAGCAACATGTTGACAGTCTATATTTGCATGATTGCTATCCTTTTTAATTTCCTGCACATCAATAGTATTTTGATAAGATTCTAAATTATTAAAACATGACATGCTTGAATCTACCATGCTTGAATTATTTAAATGTAATGAAGGAAAATAATTATCTAATAGGGCATAAAAACTTCCTGATATAGCTTGTGACTGGATTTCCTCCTTTTGTAATTCATAAGTTGACATTTGACCAGATTCATCAGCATTATTCTTAGAATATTTGTGTTTCCGCACCTTTTGATACTCATTCATTACTTGTATTACATCACATTCATTCCTACTGCGCACTGCAATTGGATCCTCTTGCTTGTATAATATTTTAATAACATATTGGGTTGCCCAGTGCCATCATAATTTTGAAACAGATTACTATATTCAGGAAAATCAAAAGACTCCCTCATTACTAATCTAGAATATCCTCTTGTGCATGCATCATTGAGCATAACTTCCAGTATGCACAATTATTTCTAAAAGAGGGAATAATCTTGATTATCCATTAGTGGCTCAATTATCCAGTCTTCATCACCCTCGATTAGTAATGTACCCATTAAAAAATTACCTTGATGTGACTGTGCATCTGGTATGGTTAAGTTACAATAGTCTTGCTTAGTCACCTCTTCTTGGATTGCATTGTCTATTTGTGGATCATCCTTGAAAAAGTGACTTTTTGATTCATGTCTTTCCACCTCTTGTGCATTTTTTATAATGAATGTAGGAGACCTTGTAACAGATGGCTCAAACAATCCCATACTTTCTTTATCTTCTTTGACTACAACTTGGAAAAATGAACACATGAATTCTGAATGAGCAATATTGTGTACTCTGCACCAACATGGCATTAGAAAGTCCTCCAAACATATCTTGTTCCCAAGACTAATTTTATCTTGCATGAAATTCATAATGAATTTTGTATACCCTTCCAATGCTATACTATCATCATCTACAAGAAAAATTTCATCCGATGCTAAGTATACCTCAAGTTTATGCACATCCCAAAACAATATTTCTCTTTTCACAACCAAATTCAATCTTTTCAAAAATGTCAAATAATTCATTTCATTGTGCTTAGTAGTCTCATGAATTTGACATTAGTCTGACAAAGCATAATATGACTATTGCAGTTTGGTTTTCATTGATGTCAAAAGCATGATTATTAGTTGTCATTGATGTTAGAAGCATGTTGGAATTGGTTGCAGTTTGGTTGTCAGTGTTGCAGTCTGATTGATTGGTTGCTAGTGGCTCTGAGAGTTGCTTTGCATTTCTCTACTGGTGATGCTTTGCTCCTACAAATTGGAATATATATTGATATGTTTCTAGGGCATGTGTGATCCAAGTTTTATGTTTTTTGGATTACATGAAAGGTGTTTTATAAGTGACAGTTTGAAGACAATGTTGCTTTTGAGAGGATGCTCACAAAGGTACAAATTTTTTCTCTACATTCCTCCATGTTTGTAGATATGGTGATGTGATTCAAAATTAATATTTTTGATGTTGTGAAGGTGCTATATCCAAAGTTTGATATCATTTTTCCTTCTGTAGTGAAAGTTATAAATAATAGGGTGCATGATTGGGTTGTCCAATGGTTGATTTCAATGTTTGTTTTCTTGCGCCAACTTGTTGTTGCATGAAGTTATGAAAGAGTTGTACGAGAATATTCTTAAAGATCTTTTGTTGTTTCTTGTTTCTTCACTAGATGTTTTATGTTCTATACATAACAAGTTGTGGTCCAAAATGAAGGTGTTGCTAGGTTATGCTTTTGCTTGGCTAGCTAGGGTATGTTGAAGGTGTGCTCCAAGAGTTCATGGTTGTGTGGAGTCTATGGAGTGTTTGGAGGTGTTTTATGGGTCATTTTGACTCGTCTAGGACAAGTGCAAGTAATGTTTAACCATTCATGTGTACTGCCAAGTTGTAAAAGCCAACATGCTACAAGATTCATATTTTCTTGCTTAAGGTCGACCTAATTTGAATATGTGAAGCGCGCAGATATTTTCAATTGAAGACGGATGATGTGAAGAGTGTATAGGACTAGGTTAAGTGTGTGTTGCAATTTGAAAGACATGTTTCTCTTCCTAGTGTTGTGTGTAATCCATTTGGGTCTTTCCCTCTACACATTTCATGTTATGTTTTTGATCTTTGGCCAACTTGTAAATGTAATATTCTTGTTGTTATCGACTGACATGTAATGTAATCAATGTAATATCATGTATATATTGTAAAACTAGTTGATCTAAGAGGATATTCAATTAGAGGAGAGTCGAATGATGTGTAATGCATTATGATGTAAGCGATTGAAAGAGAAAGAGAAAAATTGGTAGATCCCATCTAGATTCAATTTGATCACATCTTTGTGATAGAAGGGAAGTGAAGAGTGTGTCTAACTGATTGCTATAGGCAGTGAGCCAAAGGAAAAACTTCTTGAAGGTTTAAATAAGTGAGCTAGTAAGTTGCAGAGAAGATATTTGAAGAAGTTGTAGAAGTGATTAAAGAGAAAAATTGCAATCATCAAAAGAGGAGGGCTAACGTAGAATTACAATCATCAAAAGGATTGAGCTTCATTGTCAAATTTAGATAGTAGGATTGCCATGATGTAATATTTTTTTATTTTGTTCTTAGTTCAAGGAGTAGTTTATTCCTTGGGTTGTAGACCTAAAACAAAGTTTGCAAGGAGTTGTAGCTTCCTTGGGAGTGACTCTAAAAACTTTATAGGGAGTAGTAGCTTCCTTGGGTTGTAACCCTAAAAAGAGTTGTAATTGTGATTCATTTGTGAGTTTGGATTAGGATAGTAGCTCCTAGTAGCTTTTCTCATCGTGGTTTTTACCCTTTGTGGTTTTCCATGTACATCTAGTGTTATGTGGTGTTGTTCATTATTTTCTATCTTTCATGTTTTTGTTTGTGCTATAAAGATTAAGTTTTAATTTTCTCCAGAGGGTTTGAGATTTGATTTAATACTGTTTCACCCCCTTCAATATTCCAGTGTGTGTTTAACAATTGGTACCAGAGCTTGGTTCCTTAGAAGAATTATAACAACTTGAGGTAGATCCGAGATAGCACAAGAAGGATCTCGCAAGGTTCTTAGGTTTGATAGAATAAGTTTCACTTTTTAGAGATAACGAATGGAAACTCATCTATCCTCTTTGGGGTATGGTGTTTGATAATCTATCAAAGTGTTTATATTGTTCATACTACTCCTCCAACCGATCTAGCTAAGATTAGAGACTATGAGAATAATGGAAAGGCAAAGAATGCTATCTTGAGTGGGCTATTCAATTTTGATCTTGTGAAGGTAATGCATTGCAAGCTAGCAAAAGAAGTCTGGGATAAGCTGGGTGGCATCTAGGAAGGAGATGTCAAAGTAAAGCAAGCCAAGCTGCAAATCTACAAAGGAAAGTTTGAGAACTTGAAGATGTTAGGAGATGAAGATATTGATAGATATGAACTCTAGGTAGATGAAGTGTTCAATGTAATTAGAGGTCTTGGTGAAGATATTGAAAAATATATGGTTTTAAAAAAGGTGTTGAGATCTCTTCCTAAATCTTATAGTTTTAAAGTATCTTCTATTAAGGAATAGAGAGATCTGGATAAGCTTTCAATGGATCAATTATATGGTGCCCTTATTACATTTGAAATGAGAGAGTTTAACAAAGAAGTTCCAGAGAAGGAAGCATCATTCATAGCTAGTAAGAAAGAAACTTATGAAGAATTTAATCTAGATAGTGAAATTGATGAAGAGGAAGCAAATTTATAAGTGAAGAGAGGTACTGACAAGTACAAAGGTAAGCTACCTTTAAAATGTTTCAAGTGTGGAGAGGTTGGTAATTTTTCTTCAAAATGTCCCTTGAAATTTTTTGATAAGAGAAGTAAAGAGCCTAGAAGGAATAAGGTTAAGAAGAGTCTCTACTCCATGAAAGATTCCTTCTCTGCAAGAGATGATGATTCTAGTGGTTTGGATAATGAAGATGAGGTCTTGTTCTGGGCTACTCAAAAGATTGAAAATAAAGCTAAAAATCCAAGTATGGTGTGTATTGATTTTAATGCAAAGGATGAGGAAAATTCATGGGTGATTCATAGTGGTTGTTCCAACCACATGACATGAGATAAAAGAAATTTTATCAAACTTGTGAAGTGGAATGGTAGAATAGTCAAGCTTGGTGACGATACTTCAATTCAGATATATGGGAAAGGTTCAATAAGTATTGATGAAAAGATCATAACAAAAAATGTTCTTTATGTCAAAGGTCTCTGATATAATCTTCTTAGTGTGAGTCAAATGCACAAAAATAGTTACAATCTCTTATTCAATAAAAGTGGATGTGAAATTAGAAAAGAAAAGTCTAGATAATTTGTCAAGTTGAAGGATCTAGGACAAGTGGCGATGTATACATTCTAAGAGATATCAATGGGAGAGCTTATATTATAGGAAAAACAAGTGAATGTTGGTTGTGGCACATAAGAATGGGACACATTAACTTTAACAATATTGTGAAGATGAACTCATTGCATTTGGTGAGATATATGCCTAAGATAATCAAACCTGCAAATGCAGTGTGCAAGGAATGTCAGTTTGGTAAGAAGAAAAGGATAAGTTTCAAGTATAAATATTATTCTTCTTGTAGACCTTTTGAGTTGGTACATATTGATTTGTGCAGACCTACTAGAACAAAAATTCTGAAAGGAGAAAGGAATTTCATACTTTTTATTGATGATTTCTCTAGGATGACATGGGTTACTTTCTTGAAAGAAAAATATGATGATTTTAATAGATTCAAGATATTCACATCAATGGTAGAGAATGAAATGAATGCCAAGATCAAATGTTTGAGGTCTAATAGAGGAGGTGAGTTCACTTCAAATGATTTTAATGATTTTTGTGAAAAAAATAGAATAAAGAGGAATTTATCTACTGATAGAACTCAAAAAAATGGAGTTGTGGAAAGAAAAAATAGGATTTCTCAAGAGATGGCAGGGACCATGTTGATGGAAGAAAATATATCTGATGTCTATTGGAGAGAGAAAATTCATACTGTAGTATATGTTCAGAACGTAGGCTTGTTGAGATTGAACAACACTAAGACTCCTTATGAGCTTTGGTATGGAAGGCCTACAACTGTCAAGTATTTTAGAGTTTTTGGAAGAAAATGTTATACTAGAAGAGATGCAGATGTTTTGGGGATGTTTGATTCAAGGGAAGATGAAGGTATCTTTCTAGGATATTTATCTCAAATTAAAGCATACATATGCTACAACAATATATTGGGTAGAATAGCTGAAAGTGCTAATGTGAAGGTCGATGAAGACCTACATTAGAATTTGAATGAAATTGAGGATTGCGGATTTGATGCACCACCCTACTTAGATGATGAAGAAGAAGAAGTTTAAGAGAAAGAAGAGACAATGGGAAATCACAACAAGACTCCTGCAAAGTATGTCCAAAGAAATCATTTAGAAGATTGGATCATTGGTGACAAGAAGAGTGTTGACCAGAAGAAGGCTTGCAAAGGAAAGTGAATAAGTAAAATTTTATTTTTTTATCAAAGGTAGAACCAAATTTTTTTGTTGATTCCAACAAGGATGAAGGATGGATGCAAGAAAAGGAAGAAGAGTTTAATTAGATTGAGAAGAATTAGACTTGGGAATCAATTCCAAGGCCCACAGACAAAAATGTGATACAAGCAAAGTGGGTTTTCAGGAATAAGTTGAATGAAGATTGTGAAGTTGTAAGAAAAAAAGAAAGAATGTTTTGTAAAGGCTATTCACATGTAGAATGAAATTATTTTGAGGAGAATTTTTCTCCGGTCACAAGGATGGAGGCAATCTAGATGTTTCTTTCTTTTGCTACTCACAAGGACTTTAAATTTTATTAGATGGATGCCAAGTCAGCTTTCTCAAATAAAGATTTAGAAGGAGTCTACATATTGAAACCAAATAGATTCCAATTATAAAAAGAACCTAACATGGTGTGTAGACTCAAAAAGGCATTGTATGGTCTAAAACAAGCTCCTAGGGCTTGGTATACAAGGTTGGATAAGTAATTTATTCAACAAGGGTTCAAGAAAGGTAATACAAATAGTAATCTTTACTTCAAGATTGAGGATGAAATAATTTTTATAGTTTTTGTGTATGTTGATGACATAATATTTCGTGGTAATGATGAGATGTGCAAGAAGTTTGTTGAAGAGATGCAAAAAGAATTTGAGATGTCTATGATTGGAAGCCTATTGTATTTAACTACTTCAAAATCTAATATCATGCATGCAATATGTATAGTTGTAATATTTCAAGATAATCCTAAAGAAAATCATGTGAAGGCGATCAAAATAATCTTTAGATACTTGAACAATACTCTAGATTATGGCTTATGGTATCCAAAAGGTAATGAATTTGATATGGGTGCTTACACTTATGTTGATTGGGAAGGTTGTGTTGATGATAGAAGAAGTACAAGTGGTGGTGATTTATTTTTAGGAATCACACTGGTTTCATGGCATAACAAGAAACACGATTCAATATCTTTATCAACTACAAAGGAAGAGTATATTGTTGCAACATCTTGTTGTACGCAAGTGTTGTAGATGAAGCAAACATTGAAGGATATCAAGATACAATATGATGAACCTATTCCTATTTTGTGTGATAATATAAGTGCTATCAATATTTCAATGAATCTTGTGATGCATTCTAGAACCAATCATATATCAATTAGGAATCACTTTCTGAGAGAGAAGGTTGCAGATAAAGAAGTCAAGTTGAAATATATTCCTATAAAAAATTAGATTCTAGAAATTTTCTTAAAGGCTCTTACAGAGTATACTTTTGAGTATCTTTGACATAAGTTAGGGGTAATTTCCCCTCCCTCTTCTTGCTAGATGCATAGTTGGTGCATTTGTCTAGGGGGAGTAATTCATGCCATATCCTTATTCTTGGATTGATGGTGGATACCTCTTAGGGGGAGCTAGTAGTGGTTGTTGCTGACAAGGGGAGCCTATAAGCTATTTAAAGGAGAGAATGTACATGAAAGTGGGAGAAGGTTGAAGATGAGAAAGCGTGCTTAAAAAGGGAGAGAAAAAAATACCCTTTTTCCTTGATATCAAAGGGGGAAAGGAGTGCATGTCAAATTGGTTTTGCCATCAATTCCAAAGGGGGAGATTATTGCAGTTTGGTTGTCATTGGTGTCAAAAGTGTGAGTATTTTTTGTTGTTGATTCCAGAATCATATTGGAATTGGTTGCAATTTGGTTGTCAGTGTTGTAGTCTAGCTGATTGGTTTCCAATGTCTCTGAGAGATGCTTCACATTTCTTTATTGGTGATGCTTTGATACTATGGATTGGAAGATAGATTCATATGTTTTCAAGGAATATGTGATCCAAATTTCATGTTGTATAGATTACAAGAAAGGTTTTTTTCAAGTGACAGTTTGAAGAAAATGTTATATTTGTGAGGATGCTCACAGAGGTGCAAATTTTTGTTCTGCATTCCTCCACATTTGTAGATACAGTCATGCAGTTTAGAAGTTATGTTTTTGATATTGTGAAGGTACTATATCCAAATTTTCATACAAATTTTCCTTCCACAGTGAAAGTTGTAAATGATAGAGTGCAGGACTGGGTTGTTTGTTGGCTAATTTCAATGTTTGTTGTCTTGTGCCAACTTGTTGCTACATGAAGTTTTCAAAGAGTTGTATGAGAATGTTCTTGAAGATATTTTGATGTTTCTTGATTCTCCACAAGATTTTTTTTCTCTTCGGAATAGGTTGTGGTTCAGAATGAAGGTGTTATTAGATTATGCTTTTGTATGGATGAATAGGGTATGTTGAAGGTGTGTTCCAAGAGTTCATGATTATGTGGAGTCTATGGAGTGTTTAGAGGTGTTGTATGGGTCATGCCAAATCATCTAGGATAAGTTCAAGTAATGTTTAATCATTCATGTGTACCACCAAGTTGTAAAGGCCAACATGCTACAAGTTTCATATTTTCCTCTTTAAGGCTGACCTAATTTGAATATGTGAAGTGTGTGGATGTTTTCAGTTGAAGACTGATGTTGTGAAGATTGTATAGGACTAGGTTAAGTGTGTTTTGGAATCATGAAGGTGTGTTTCTCTTCTTGGTGTTGTGTGTAGTTTTTTTGGGTCTTTCCCTCTACATGTTTCATGTTATGTTTTTGATTTGTGATGACATGTAAATGTAATATTATTGTTGTTATTGACTAACATGTAATATCATGTATATAATGTAAACCTATTTGATCTAAGTGGAGATTCAATAAGAGGAGAGTTGAATGATGTGTAATGAATTATGATGTAAGCTATTAAAAGAGAAAGAGTAGAAGTTGTAGATCATGTCCAGATTCAATTTGATCATATCATTGTGACAAAAGGGAAGTGAAGAGTTTGCCTAACTGATTGTTAGAGGCGGTGAGCTAAAGGAAAAACTTCTCGAAGGCTAAAAGTAGTGAGCCAGTAAATTACAAAGAAGACATTTGAAGAATTTTCAAAAGTGATTGAAGAGAAGAATTACAATCATAAAAGAAGAAGGGAAAAAATAGAACTACAATCATCAAAAGGATTGAGCTTCATTGTTAGATTCAGATAGTAGAAGGACTGTCATCCTATAATATTTTATGAGTTTTTTCTTAGTTTAGGGAGTAGTTTCTTCCTTGGGTTGTAGCCCTAAAAAAAAGTCTATAGGGATTTGTAGCTTCCTTAGGAGTGACCCTAAAACCTTTACAAGGAGTAGTAGCTTCCTTGGGTTGCATCCCTAAAACAAAGTTGTAACTATGATTCATTTGTCAGGCTAGATTAGGACAATAGCTCCTAACAAATTTTCTCACCATGGTTTTTCCCCTCTGGGGTCTTCCATGTACATTTGGTGTTGTGTGGTGTTATGCATTATTTCTATCTTTCACGTTTTTTTGTGTTGTAAAGATTAAGTTTTAGTTTTCTTCAGAGGGTTTGATATTTGATTGAATATTGATTCACCGCTCTCTCAGTATTATGGAGTGTGTTCAACAAGGATAAGTCCTTAGGATACAACATCCTATTTAGACCCTCAAGAAACTATGGAATATCAACCTTACAACTCTTTGCACAACAAGAGACAACAAACTTTTGTCAATCCATCTACATATTTCTAGTTTTTCGATCTTTCTATTTTTTTAGGATTTTTAACATATAAAGAGATATTTCATATCTCAAATTCTCAACTTGAAATATCATTGAATTTTTATCTCAATGTGCCCTCCTTCTAGCACCAATTCTGTTGATGAGAGTTTTTGTATTATCACAACACAAACAAAGTAACAGAGTACCTTGTCTCTTGAAAGAAAATCTACCCTTAGAAAACTTCAAAAAGATAACCCCAAGGCTTTGATTGTTAGGTCTTGACTTTGCAAAAATGAATTAGTGGTTTAATGTTTTGTTGGTTTCACAAGGGGACTTTATGGTTCAACTAAAATAGGAAGCTTCTAAAACAAAGGTTTTATAAAATATGAAAATTGGTATAAATCCTAGTTGTATTTTAAGATATGTGACCTGAAAATGATTCTTGACATCTAATATGACATTTTTAATATGATGCTTTCTTCCTAATGTAACCTAGATTTTAATGTAAAGTTCAAAAGATAAGGGTTTGGAGATCCTAATCTAAAACCTCAGATCAAACATAATAATGGGTGTAGTGTAGTAAAATGCATACCCTTGCATTTTCACACTTGTTTGTGCCTTCCTTGCTTTATTATCCCTATTTATGGCTTAATTGGTCCTATTTTGCATCCACGCGCCCTAAGAATTATACCTTTTTTGGCTAATCCTGACATTCTCCAATGTATAAATGATAATTTAATGATTTCATCTATGTGCCTAATTTTTGGGTCAGGACTAAAATGCCACCTACACCGTCTTTATCCCCCAAAGGTCTCGGGACCCTGATTTTGAGGCATCTTAATTAGGCCCCTTTTTGGTGTATGTGCCCCAAGTTTTATGACTTGGGACTAAGACACCACCTAGGGTGTCTTAGTCCTCCTTGAGTCATTTTTGGGATTTAATTTCAAATTCTAGCGGGATTTAGCCTCCTTTATTTAATGAATTCATATGTTGGCTTGGTGTGGTGTAATTTTAGGATATTAAGCATAGATAAGTATAAATACAAGGTTCCTTCCTCTCATTTTCATATAAAAAGATAACAAGAAATCTAAGCATTCAAGCATTCAAGCATTCAAGAGCATTCTATCTAGCATTTGGAGCCATCATCAAGATTCAAGCATCATATCAAAGAGATTCTTCTATCATGTGTGTTGTTGTGCTAATCAAGTCCATATCTTTGGTTCAAGATCCATATCCATTGCAACCATTTCACACAAGTTTACAGACTTTACAATAAGGGTTTGGTGAGTTGTAGCATTGCATGTTGTTCATTTATCATTTCCCTTCATTACTTTATTTCATTTCAAGGTTTAATTACCAACAAGGGGTTTGACCAAGGAAAACCCCCATTCACTAATAATTAACAAGTTTTTCCATCTTATGTGTTTGTATTTGCAGATCTAGGTTGAAGACTTCAAGATCCTTTAAAGTGAAAAGTTGTCAAAGTTGCAAGGTTGCATTACAAAGTTGTCGTCTTCATGAAAACTCACCTACAAGCCGAATCTGGAAGTTTTAGAACTTGAGATCAGAGGAGAAGCAAGTGTAGAACTCGGAGCTCAAGACCACATTCAAAGTTTTCAGCAATTCATAATGGGACTAATATGCCACCTTGGGCATCTTAGTCCTCCTCAACATATATTTCAAAGATTCCTTCAGATCTGATTTTGACATCCGAAGATTCCACATCTTCACCAAAAAATAGCAGTAGGACTAAGACAATAGTAAAGGCGTCTTTATCCTCCCTAGCATATCTAGATAGCTTCTTTGCATTTCTGAAATCCTCACATCTCCAGACTTCCAAGGTACACACATCCTAACTCCCTATTGCATAACTTCATCATTTGCATCTCTCATTTAGCTTGCATAACTAGGTTTTGTAGGTTGAATGTTCATTTGTCTTTTCCAAGAATTTGCTTGGTGGTGAACCCCTTAAAGCTGAAAGAACCCCCTCATAGGTCCTCCTCATTGAGAATTGACTCACCTTGAGAGGTTGATAGTCGATCCAATGAAGACTCCTAGGACATAATTGAATGACCTAGATAGAGTAGGTAATCATTCTCCTACCTTTATATTTGGTTCATTTTGGTGAACCCGACCTTGTTGAGCATTCATTTTCTAATTTGGAGCCCATTAAAGTCATAGATCTCGGTTGCATTCATTCTTGCATTGCATCTTGCATTAGTGAAATTTCATCTAGTGTTTCTCATCTTTAATGAAATTGCATCTAGGATTTCTTATATTTGCATTAGTGAAAGTGCATATAGGTCACATTTTTTATTTCTTGCATCATTTCATTTCATTCAAAAATAAAAAGTGCATTGTTCATCATCCTAATTTCATTTAGAAACATTCTTATTGCATTCAAAATTGACAAAAAATGCATTCAACATTGCATTCAACTACTTGTTACTAGTTAATTTTCCTTGTATTCATTGGCATAATTTTCTATTTCTAAACATTAGCATCCTAAATAGGAAATCTATAAAAACTATAGACAATCCAGAATTTATTGTTTTTCAAAGAAAAACCTCTGCTAGGACTAAAATTCCCTTCCTGGTGTCTTAGTCCCTCTCAGGGTTTTTGGCTCAAAAGTCTCTCTCTGTTGTTTTCTATTTGTTTTAGTCCCTGAAACTTCAAAATTTCACCAGTAGGACCAAGATTCCCTTACTGACGTCTTAGTCCCTGTTGAGTTTCATTTTCCAGTTTTTAGGATTTGACATTGCTTTTCTGTGATTCTGTGGGCTGCCTTCAGTTTTCTATTTTAGTTTGCATAATTGTTGCTATTTCCATTTATTTCATTTCAAGTGCATTTGTTCAATCTTGCATCATGGATATGTGATTTGGAAAGCTTTGGATATCCTTGAAATCTTAAGTAGATGTCTCAAATTGTGCCTTTGGTAATGACCCTAACAAAATTGAACTCACTCATGCTCACTCAACTCCTAATGCATGTCCTCGTGATGTTGACATCATTGGAGAAGATTATGAAAACATGAATAATTTTCTAAACGATTGTCTTGATAACCTTGAAGCTAATGCATCCTTCTATCCATCCATGGAATAGATAGATCCTCCCACATTACCACCTCTTGAGATTTTTGGTTACTTACATCCTAAAATTGAAGCAAAAGTTGAACCTAAGTTCCCTACAACAGGTGAACCCAGTTCCTCTAGACAAACAAACACTCAACCATTTTATGATAACAAAGTAACAAACACTCCAATCAATCTAGAAGAAACATATGACAAAGGATTCACAATATTAAGCAAACAAGGATGCGATGCAACAAATGAACATAACATTCACCAAGTCTTAGAACACCTATAAACCAATGAAAACACAAGGTTAGGATATCAAGATCCCCCTTACACTATACAACCTCCTCGAGAATACCTAGGAATTTGTAGTGATGGTACAATAATATTTGATTCTCCCCCCGATATGAATACCCTTCTTCCTAAAGAACAACCAATGACTCATAACAATGACAAGGATGATAGGATCACCTTAGGTCATCCTCCCCAACCTTCAACTAGAGAAATTGGTAAATCTAGCAAATGAAAAAGACCTTACAAATTAAAAAAGTAACAACCTCCACGTCCACCACTTGAAAGTGAAAGGAAACTACAACTGCTTCTAAACAAAGGACTCATAACATTATCACCTATGAATAGACTAGTTCTTTATCCTAAAGATGTAAAAGTCCCACATTGCGCATATCATCAAACTCTCAGACATAATACCAATGAGTGTCATGCATTCAAGTTAATATTGTAAAAATTTCACTTCAATGGCAATGATTGCCATGAAGTTATTGCATAGCTTATCCTTTTCCACCCTCTTGTCATGTAATAGTTGTAGAATATTTTATTCTCACTATTACATGATCTTTCTCATGACCTACCTTGGCCCATTCTTTCCTTGCACTCAGTGGGGGAAACTGAGATTGTTGTCCCTTAGGTTCGTTATCTACCTTCTGCTTATACAAACTAAGATTGGGAATGGGATGACTTGCTTTAGGTTGACTCGCCTATGCCTTACTAGTCTTTTTCATTTTATTTTTGTTTTATTGCATGTGTGTAACATGATCCCCCATGATGTTTTGTTTTATGTTTCTCTCTCTATGTGAATTCCTCTATTTGTACCTTCATTCTTCTATATGTCATATACTTTTTCCCTTTTATCTTTTCTTTTCATATAAATTTTTGTCTTGTGTTTTCCTTTTGGGGATGATGCAAGGCATCGAGACACCCTATGTCTCTTCCATGTTGACCCAAAATATTTTTCCTTATCTTTGCTTTTCACTTTCCTTTTTTTCTTGCGTTTTCGTTTTGGGGATGATGCAAGGTATTGATACGCCCTATGTCTCTTCCATGTTGACCCAAAATATTTTTCCTTATCTTTTCTTTTCATTTTCCTTTTTGTCTTGTGTTTTCCTTTTGGGGATGATGCAAGGTGTGGAGACACCCTATGTCTTCCATGTTGACCCAAAAGGATTTTCTTTGTTTTTTGCTCTCTTTGTGCCATTCTTCCAATTCTATGTGTATTTGGGGAATTATGACAGTTTCAAGCTCTCTAATATCATTGCAACAAAGACAGATGCTAACCCCAAATCCATAGATCCCTTATGTGTTTCTAGGGGGAAACCCTCTTTTCCTTTTTCATCTTTTGGCTACTTTAAAGTAATTTCTCATAGCATGGTGTTAGCAATTTCTTTAAAGTGGGGGCATACATTGACATTATTTTGATTGCATTTTTCCTTTTTCATGTTCCTTGATGCAATTTTCTTATTCCATGCGATGTGTTTTCCTCTTTGTGGTGACATTGGGAGTAATGTCCTTCAAGAGTGTGACCAATCTTAGCATATTATATTCCCCTTAGTGGTGATGTGACGCACTACATCCCCTAAGTGGTGAATCTTTTATCCTTTGATTGGTCCTCTCTTGGAGACATTAGGAACAATGTCCCCTAAGAGTAAGACCTCACATGAACTAAGAAAAATCCCTTTAAACATCCCTCTTTCTTGTTGCATTTTCCTTTTGTCCTTATTAAAGTAATGGAGGTATGGCTTTTATATGGACTTCTTGGGGCTCACCTAGTGGACAACTAGCTTCACTAGCCCTTGTGGGCATGCATTTTCCTTTTGTCCTTATTAAATTCATGGAGGTATGGCTTTGATATGGAATTCCTAGGGCTCACCTAGTGAACACTTAGCTTCACTAGCCCTTGTGAGCTTGCATTTTTTTTGCACAGTGGACAACATATTCCACTTGTAAATCTTTAGCCTAGATCCATTCCATCACGTTGGATGGCCAGTCGAAGCTTGATCCATTGCAGTTTTCCTTTCTCCTTTTTCTTTTACCTTTTTCCTGTCTTTGATGGTGTATGTTTGCAATCTGGTTATGGCTTCATATATCATCCACAAGAATGTTCCTTTGTGCTTATGTTGGTTTGCCATAGGATCTTGATCCTGGGGGCTTAGCCACCCTCTTGATTATTGTCATCCTATCTTACTAACATTTATACATTTGGACCCCTCTTGATTTCGTGGTTGGCCACTTTAGTGTGAGTTTGAAGCAAGTTCATCCTCTCACTAAAGTGTGGGGATAAATTTAGTGTAGTAAAATGCATAACCTTGCATTTTCACACTTGTTTGGGCTTGCCTTGCTTTATTTATCCCTATTTATAGCTTAATTGGTCCTATTTTGCATCTGCAAGCCCTATGAATTATACCTTTTTATGACTAATCTTGACATTCTCCAATGTATAAATGATAATTTAATGATTTCATCTGTGTGTCCCTGATTTTTGGGTTGGGACTAAAACGCCACCTAGGGCATCTTTGTCCCCCAAAGGTCTCGGGACCCTGATTTTAAGGCATCTTAATTGGGCACCTTTTTGGTGTCTATGCCCCAAGTTTTATGACTTTGGACTAAGACGCCACCTAGGGAATCTTAGTCCTTGACTCATTTTTGAAATTTAATTTCAAATTCTAGCAAGATTTAGCCTCCTTTATTTAATGAATTAATATGTTGGCTTGGTGTGGTGTAATTTTAGGATATTAAGTACATAGATAAGTATAAATACACGGTTCCTTCCTCTCATTTTCATATAACAAGATAACAAGCAATCTAAGCATTCAAGCATTCAAGTATTCAAGAGCATTCTATCAAGCATTTGCAACCATCATCAAGATTCAATCATCATATCAAAAAGCTTCTTGTATCATGTGTGTTGTTGTGCTAACATTTGTGATGTAGGGTTTTGATTTAAGCAAGCAATTCAAGTCCATATATTTGGTTCAAGATCCATATCCATTGTATCCATTTCACACAAGTTTGTAGACTTTACAACAAGGTTTGGTAAGTTGTAGCATTGCATGTTGTTCATTCATCATTTCCCTTCATTACTTTATTTCATTTCAAGGTTTAATTACCAACAAGGGGTTTGACCAAGGAAAACCCCCATTCACTAAAAATCAACAAGTTTTTCCATCTCGTGTGTTTGTATTTGCATATCTAGGTTGAAGACTTGAAGATCCTTTAAAGTGAAAAGTTTTCAAAGTTGCAAAGTTGCAATACAAAGTTGTCGTCTTCATGGAAACTCACCTACAAGCTGAATCTGGAAGTTTTAGAACTTGAGATTGGAGGTGAAGCAAGTACAAAAATTGGAGCTCAAGACCACATTCAAAGTTTATATAAATTCAGAATGGGACTAATACACCACCTTGGGTGTCTTAATCCTCCCAAGAATATTTTTTAGAGATTCCTTCAGATTCGGTTCTGACATTCGAAGATTCTGCATCTGCCTCGAAAAACAATACTGAGACTAAGAAAATAGTAAAGGAATCTTTGTCCTCCCTGGCATATCTGGACAACTTCTTTACATTTCTGGAATCCTCACATCTCTAGACTTCCTAGGTACACACATCCTAACTCCCTGTTGCATAATTTCATCATTTGCATCTCTCATTTAGCTTGCATAACTAGGTTTTGTAGGTTGAATTTTCATTTGTCTTTTCCAAGTATTTGCTTGGTGGTGAACCCCTTAAAGCTAAAAGAACCCCCTCCTAGGTCCTCCTCATTGAAAATTGACTCACCTTGAGAGGTTGATAGTCAATCCAATTAGGACTCCTAGGACATAATTGAATGACCTAGATAGAGTAGGTAATCATTCTCCTACCTTTATCTTCGGTTCAATGGGTAATGTTGTAGATAGACAAATCCCCATAAAACTAAATCCTATTTAATCAGGGTTAAACCCACAATGCTACAAAAATAGTGCAATCTTCAAAGGAAATCTTACAATTTTCATATTATAAACATTCACATATATACCTAATATTTTGGCATAACATGCATAAACATTCACAATTGAACTAAAGCAATAAAAAGGGTCAGACTAACCATACAAAGTAACTTACTAGAAACAAATCACAAATGGTATGAGTAAGAGATTCATCAAGTATCTCCAACACTTTTCCATCATTAAAAATGAATTGAAACTAAAATTGGAAGAAGGAACCATGCACATATTAAGAAGCAACAAGAAAATAAACACCACAACTTCAATGTCTTCAAAAAAAATCTAGATCAACCCTTCAAAATGAGGAAAAACTATCATTTATAGATTTCCAAATACACAACAAGGGTTGATATTCATTTCCAATCAATGGCTCAAATCTATCCAAATTAGGGTGGTTTACACTTGTATTTAATATTGGAGTTGCATTAAATGTTTACAAAATATTCCCTTTCATCTCCGATTTAAATTGTTGTTACAATTACTTATCCTAACAGTTTTCCTCATTTGAAAATTTAAAATAAATCCTTTTTTTTTATCCCCAAAACACTTTACTTAGCTGACACATACTTTGGCACTAATTCTTATGTGGACTAGCACTAAATCTTGGGCTGCATTTAATATTTAGTTTAATTTAGTTACAATATTTTCTAGATTTCTCTCCTAGCATCCTGGGGATACAAAACACCTCCTAGGTGAACACACATTGGCACGAATCCATATGCAAGTCCCTTTCTTACTTAATCTCCTTCCAAGAATAATTTTATGGTAGCTCATTTCTTCTCAGCTTGCATTTGTTAGTCAAACATGAACAAATTTCCCTTAGAAATTTAAATATATCAAATTTACTTCAATTTATAAGGAAAATAACCCGCATTTTCTCGTATTTAACAAATATCATTATTATTAATTCACATGCTAAAATCCAATCCTTAAAACATTAAAATTAAGTTTGAATAAACTTTTTCAAGATTTCAACTTCATCATAGAATTTCAAAATTTTAGCCCTGTCATAGAATTTAGAAAATTTCACTCTATCATGGATTTTAGAAGTTTTCCTGTCCTGGATTTTAGGAGATTTCACCTTGTCGTAGCTTTTAGGAGATTTCACCCTATCATGGATTTAGGAGATTTCACCCTGTCATGGATTTAGGAGATTTCAACCAGTCATGGATTTTAGGAGATTTCACCCTTTCATGGATTTTAGGAGATTCCACCCTATCATGGATTTTAGGAGATTCCACCTTGTCATGGATTTAGGAGATTTTAACCTGTCTTGGATTTGGGAGATTTTGGGCAACTTGGAAATTTCAAAGATTTTGCACAACTTGGAAATTTTGGGAAACTTAGAAATTTCAAAGATTTTGGGAAACTTGGAAATTTTATAGATTTTAGAATTTTGTGGACTTTTGAATGCTTTGGATTTTTCTACGAGAGGTGAATTTCCACGAAATGAAAATTCCTCGAAATGAAAAAATAAATTCGAAATGGAAAAATTCCCTAAAATGAAAAAATTCCTGAAATGGCAAAAATTCTTGAAATGGAAAATTCCTTGAAATGAAAAATTTCATGAAATGGAATACTCCCAAAAATGGAAAATTTCTTGAAATAGAAAAAATCTCGAAATGGAAAATTTCCTTAAATGGAAAAATTCTCTAAAAAGAAAAATTCCTTGAAATGGAAAAATTCTTGAAATGGAAAATTCAATGAAAAATTCCTTGAAACATATAATTTTTTGAAATAGAGAATTCCCTTGAAATGGAAAAATTTCTCAAAATAGAAAATTTTCCAAAATGAAAAATTTCTTGAAATAGAAAATTCCCTAAAATGGAAAATTTCCCAAAATGGATATATATATATATATTTGAAAACCTAAAATCTCCCTAAGATCTAACCAACAATTAATGATTTTCAATGACTTCTCACTTGGTCCTTCTTAGTTGCAAACATTCAAATCAGCCCTATTTGATGAGAACTTGATAAATAACCGGAAGATGACTCTAAAAAACAAAATTTCAAGAAATTTTCTCCTAAAGGGAAAAGATAGGGAACCACAAAGCAAAAAAAGAAAGAAGGGGTCCCGATTTAGATAGGGCATGTGTGCAAGGCAAAACAATGTCAAATTTCCACATCCCCAATAGTCAATATTTTAATAACATCATTGGTCGATGGTCTCCACATGTTCTTAAAGATAGTGGACCTCTCTTCCATACATCTACATCAATATGAATTAATAAAGTTAGGAATTATAATAAAAGGCCACGAGGAACCTTCATTCATCATTAAATATATGTTAGTCTCATGCCATTTTTCTATTAATCCATTGGTTAATAAATCTATTCCATTAATCATAGGGTCCAAATTTTATGAGTAAGCTCTTACCCATGACATTCTCCATAGTGGGCCACATGTGTTGATTTTTAAAGATTGTACATCTATGAACTCTAGCTGCCACTTTTAAAATTCAAAAGAGCCTCTAAGGATGGCGCTATAATATTTAAGATACATTAAAAAAACATTGTATCAAAATTATAGGAATTTATGCATTGAGTGAAGGACCTACTGTTGTGTGGTCTCACAACACGCCCCATTTTTTTCTCTAGAAAAATGTGGACCCCCTCTTTTTTTGTTTCTTTTCCCTTCTTTTGCTTTTGCTTGCCTTGGTGTGCTGCTTTTGGAGGAAATAGTAAAATTTTGAGTTCTTGATCAAACTTACTCGGCCCCCGCTTAAGTTCTTACATTGTTGGACTGGAAGTGTTTATAAAAGCTTTCCCAACCTTATCGATTTACTAGACCCCTGGGTCCCGGGTATCGATGTTGCTCTAAGGATGTTGTATCTTCGACAAGTTTTTCTTTTCGCCTTATCAATAATCATGTTCGGTAAGTCATAACTTGGATAAAATTGTCTAGTGCATGCATTGCCCCTCTTTACTGGTTGGAACGGTAGTGGCTTTTCTTTTCTTTAGAACCAGAGATGAAAGTTTTTTGTAAATTTTGTTTTGAACCAATTTGGTCTCACTTGCACCTAGTCCCAGGTTTCCCTTTGCACCTGGTTCTCATGAACCTGGTAGGAAAATGTCCCAAATCCTGGTAGTTCTTCAAAATCTAGTGTCAGATGGTTCAAACCTCAATTAATTGTCAATTGTTAAGTGTTTCCAATTTTTCACCTACAACTCAAATTGACAGAGCTGAAATAGTTTATGTTCATTTTAAGGTGAAAAGTTTTCAATTCATTTCTACTTTGCTTAATTATTGCATAGATTGAAGTTTAAAAGAAAAGTTCAATTGCCATGGTACAATGTGTGTCAACAAAAGAAATAATCTAAAAAGCATTCAACTTTGCAGCATAAAATAGGATACATAAATTATAATATATTTCTTTCAATAAATTCTGTAATGATTTGTTCATTTCACAATGTTGCATATATTTTGCAAAAGAGATATATATAGAATTGTACTAGATTGCAAAAATTGTTGTTTTTCATATTCATTGGAAAAAAAAAGAGATCAATTGTCCCACACAAGTCATGGGAATAGCTGAACCAATACATCATAAAGAATGCACTATACAATTGAAGATAAAGAAAAGGAATGAAGCATATAAGAGGAGACATATCCATCATTGCCTGATTTGGGTCTTCAATTGGTTCTCTTGCTACTTGCTCCTCCTGCTCCTGATCTTGAATGAACCTGCATCATAATGAGAAAAGTTGTTAGAGCTCCAGATATGAGTCTTCCTATGTGCTCTACCAACTAAAATATAGTACATTTCCTATGATGCCTTAGATCAACAAACATCTGTATGCAAGAGAGCCTAAAAGTAAAACATGACAAAAGCATTGAGCTTCACTATTTTTATCTAACATGTTTGTTCACTATGGAAGTATAGGTGAAATCATGCTGCTGATACATTTATGAAGACATCATAGCATGTGGTGCAAAAATGGGCTCCCACAAGGGTTGAGCATAGCATGCTTCCCCTAATTCTAAAAAAGGGAAATGAGATAGGAAACACATTCACAATGCTCAAAAAGAAACATCTCAATTGAAGGAGTATTTCATTAAGTGACTATAAGAGAAGTAGATCCATTGATCATTCATGAAAATCAGTCCAAGGGTGCAATGGAGTGAGAATCACAAATGAACAGTGGCCCATTTGAATGCTTAATAATTATGCTGAGTTGAATTCAAAAACATCATCTTTTATTGAAGATGTATGCATAACACTTGTTGAGCATGCCCCTGGATCTGGTAAAAGAAAGGTTTGGAACCTATGCAGAAAAGAGCATGCAAGTCCATGATTAGTTACAAAAGCCTAAGATAGTCAGAAGA
Organism: Sequoia sempervirens; assembly: GCA_007258455.2. Taxonomy (NCBI): domain Eukaryota; kingdom Viridiplantae; phylum Streptophyta; class Pinopsida; order Cupressales; family Cupressaceae; genus Sequoia; species Sequoia sempervirens. The sequence goes on along the minus strand of VDFB02256132.1, from coordinate 177,254,739 downwards.
GTAAGGAAAGAAGTAGAAGTCTTCGCAGAAAGCATGGGCTTACCTATAGAAGCTTTGAGAGAAACAAGGTGAAAGAGAGATGAGGCTGAAGCAACAAAAGAGTCAGCAAAAACTGAGTCTGCTAGTCCGGGAGTATCTTCTGCCTGCACTAGATCTACCAGGAGTTCCCCATCCCTGTCCACTCCTTCAGCCAAGCCAGCTCAAGACAAAGCTTCTAGTAAAAGGAAGAAGAATAAAATCACAAGAATATATGAAGGCATCTCAGAAAGTGAGGAGATTGATATAGATGACTATGTGATAGAAATGAAGGCTATTGGGAGTCAAGCTACAAAGCTAACCAAGAGAAAATCCTTCGGTGAAGAGGAAAAAGAAAAGAAGAAGGAAAAAACTGACATACTAGCAATGTCAGTTGAGGAAGCTAAGAATGCAATTATTAAGGATGGTAATCTTAAGCCCCTCTATGAATGGTTTGAAACTTTTGATGAATCCGGTCAAAGAATTCTTGAAGAAGCCACAATTAAACATATGAACATTTTCAATAAAGTTCTTGTTGAAATCATGTCTAGCTTACCCAAGAGTTTGTATGATGTTTTGGAGTCAAGAAGATTAAATGCTAGGATAGAAGAAGAGAATCTGAGGAAAAGAATTCTTGCAGATCTATTTCCAGAAATGTCAATTGAGGAGATGAATTCACTCCTTGAAAGGGCCAAGAAGGATTTTAAAAGCAAGACAAGGGTGAATAAACTCATGATCGGTGAAACTGATGTTGTTGTTAATGAAACCAAGAAAATTTTGGAAAAATTTCTGTTAAAGAATAAGATTAATGATGAGGAAGTAAATACTGGAAATGTTCCAGAAAATGAGGAAGTGAATGCAGATGTTGAGGATTTTCAGATTCCTCTTGATGTGGAAAATACAAAAATACCTATGGAAACTAAAGTTCCTAAGGTGGTATTAGCTGAGGAGAAGGAGGTACAAAATAAAGAAGTTGAAGTGCCTAAAGGAAATCCATAAATAGTCTTTGAAGAACCCAAGGTTGAAGAAGAAAAGGTTCAAGTCAAGGAAATCAAAGTGGAGGAGACACTGCCGAGGCAGTGAAGAAATCTCTAATGGAATAGCAAGAAGAGTTTGATCTTGAATTGGATGAATGCTCAATCAATCTATCTACTTTATCCCCAATTTAGATGATGATGGTCACTTCAATTGATCAAGCTAAGGCTAGTGAGAATATTATGAAGTCTCACATAGAGGATAGTGAATTGATAAGCCTTGCATATGGAGTCTTGCAGAAATTAATGCCTACTCATGCCAAGAATTCATTTGGTTACTCTTCTGGTGAGCTAAAGAAGTTCATAAATTATATAAGTTCTCACTTTGAATCTTTTGAAAAATCATCCATGATTAAAGTTCAGATGGAGTTTAAGGAAAAGAGATTTTGTGGTTTGAAAGAACTAATTGCAAAAGATAAAACTCTGTTGGCCGCTTGCATGAGAAATATTCAAGATACTTTATCTGAAGGTGGAAAAGTGTATAAGTCATGTTTAGTTTTGTCAAAATTCATTGAAGCCAATGAGAAAAAGGTGAAGGATATTGAAAAATAGCTGGCTACCCTTTCTGATGCTTTTGATCCATTAGTCGGTAATGTTGGTGAGCATGAAGGTCAGGTAATATCTTTGCTTGATAAAATAAGGAGTTTGAAGCATGAAAATGAAAGGATTGTAGACAGAGCATACAAACTCAGAGAACTAAGTAGTCCAAAGATTGAAATAATGGTAAATGTAGTAAATCTTGAAGCTACATAAACTTTGTCTTATTTACTTTGTGGTCACATAACAATTCTGGAGAGTTTCAAAAATGTTTGGGACACAAATTTAAGTGTGTTGAAGAATGATTTTGCGGATGTCTTCAAAGTTGTGTAAGTTAGGTTATGCTTGTACAGTTTTGAAATTTTGTTTTTTGGTCCCCAATTTTACCATTGATGTCAAAGGGGGAGAGTTGTACAGTGAAAAATGTGTATTCATCTTAGGTGGAGTTTCATTTTTGAGCTGAGGCTAAAGTTTCTTTTTGGAGTTTTGAAGTGGCAGTGTAGTTGATGGTGGTACTGATCCGACACTTAGTCATTTTTCACTTAGTGTTGCCATTAATGACAAAGGGGGAGATTGTTGGCAAGAGACACTGCAAATGATTTTAGGTGTTGTCATTGATGGAAACCCTAGTCGGTGAATAATCCACACATCATCATTTTCTCCCACCGGAAGATAGTTTACAAACAATCAGAAGAATAGAGCATTCAACAGTTTGGTGATCATTGATTCACGTGCAGATTTTCTATTACTATTTTGAGTTGTGGATCTCATGGGAGGTTCATCAGTATATTTCTTATGTTATCCAGAAATCTTAGTGCCTTGTACCAAGTTATGTGTAAGTTTGGAGATTAGGTTGATATCTTTCTGTTTATTAGTGTTTTGTGGCCGACTAAGTTGATATAATGTGTTGCAGATATTTGACAAATGTTTATTCGAACATTTTTGTGTTTGATCATTATGTTTTGGGTCCAAGCTAAGTTGTGAACGATTGTTGTGGATGCACATTGGATATTACTCAAGATTTGAGCCGATAGTTGCTAATATTTTTAAATTTTATTGAAGCCAACTTGTAGCGACTAAATCCTTTGTTGCAGATATATATAAGTGATCAGTGATATCATTTTGTGTGTGTGAAAGATGTGTTGAAGGGTGTTTGCAATTATCAGAAGGTCGATTAAGCGATTTTGCACAGTTTCACTTGTGCATCAAGGTTTTTGTAGTGTGAGTTTGTGCAGAGTAGAGCAGAATTGTTGAATCAGTCAGAAGGATAGAAGATCGATTGTTGAGATTAACCAAAACTGTAATCAAGCATTTGTAGATGCTATTCCTTCAGTTCATTCTCTTGGATCTAATCCAAATCATTGTAATGAAGTGAGCCTTTCTATTTTGAGTAGTGAGCTCTAGGTAGTGTGCCTGAATGCAAGTGCATTCCCATTTTGTAATCCTTGTTTTGGGTATACTCAGATTATATTGTGGATTGGCCATGCACCATGGTTTTTCCCCTAACAAGGTTTCCATGTAAAAATCCCGGTGTTATGGTGTTGTGATTGTTTGCTTTCTGTTCATGCATATTTCTTTTGTTTGAAAGCTTAAGTGAGTTAAAGATCAGAATAATATATTTAATTTTTGCACAACACTGATTCACCTCCCCTTCTTAGTTTTGCTTGTTTCCAACAATTGGTATCAAAGTTAGTTCCTCGAAAGAAGTCTAACAGCTTGGGGAGATATTGGAAGGAGTTTTTCATTGGATACAAGTAGTCTTCAACAACAACTTATGGTGGCCCTAGATGATCTTGACCAGTCAAAGTCTTAGAGCCGAGAATTGCAAGAAAATCTTGAGAGTGCAGAGAAATTCATTGAGTCATTGAAAGACAAAATCAATGAATCAAGGGAGAAAAGAAAGAAATTGTGTGATCAACTAAAGCAGAAGAACAAAAGCATGGAAGATGAACAACTCAGTCATGCCTTGAAGGAGAAAACAAAAGAATGTGAAAATTTTTCCAAAGAAAATTTTGTTCTAAAGCATGAGATGGAATCTATCATGATGAAGATGACCAAAGAGATTGAAGATAGAAAGAAGAATGAAGAAAATATTGCACAATCCTTGAAATAAAAATATGAACAATGTAGCCAATTGGACAATGAACTGGAGCAATCTAAAAACAATGAGGAAGTACTTGAAAAATAGCTTGATGATCTCAAAAATGAACTCACTACTGCAAATGAGTACAAGGAGAAATTCAAAGCAAGCTCAACCAAACTTGATGAATTGATCAAAGGATAGAGGACTGATGGTGACAGGTGAGGTCTTGGATATGAAGAAGGAGAAATTTCTGAATTTGGACAAAAGAAATCCAGACAAGGGAGATTCAAACAAGGAAATCAAATGAATGGAGCTAGAAGGAATCTGGTAAGACAACCAAATGCTCAAAGATTCAATGGCTACTATTTTTCTTGCAACAAATTTAGTCATATGGCTTCTCAGTGTAGGAGGAGGATGAACATAAGTGGACTATCATTCTCAAGTCAGTGCTTTAATTGCTATAAGTATGGTCATAAGTCAAGTGAATGTAGAGTTGTGATGAATAACTTTCTTAAAGATGTCAAATGCTATGCATGCAATAGATTTGGGCATATTTCCAACCAATGCAGATCAAGAAAAACTCAATGGAACAATTGGACTAGATAGAGAAATGTTGTGTGTTACAACTACAATAAATTTGGCCACACTATTAGATTTTGTTGGAATAGAAGAGGTCCAGCAAAATATAACATGCAACAGGATGTTAAGGGAAAAGGTAAAGTCACTACTGATGTGATCAGAAGGAAAATGCAGAAGAAATGGGTGAAGAATAATCCCTCTGTTGAAGGAAATATGCCAGCACTAGAATCTACTTCTGGTAATTCCTCCAAGAATTAGTTTTAGGCCTTTGGCCTAGGGGGAGCTATTAGAAAAATATTTTAACCCCTGTAGGAAATTGATACTAGAATTTGGACAAGTCCAATAAGTGAATTGATACTTTTTAGATGTTTTTCAACCAATTGGAAGCAGTATTGTAGAGTTTTGGAGATCTGCAGAAGAATCATCTATCTCAATACATGGAAATAGGGTAACCAAATGAATTAGGGTAAAAGCATTTATTGCAACAAAAAATCTTAGATGTGTGAATAATAAAAGAAAATTTCCATCCTTCATTTGTCACTTTTCATTTTGGAGGAAAGAAGTTTGGAGAGCCTTGGAGTGAACTTTGCTAAATTGTGGAGAGATTCAAGTGTGAAGAAGGTTCTGCGATCAAACTTCGATCTGACAAAAAGGTATTTATCGAAAAGCCTGTGAATTTGTGAATTTGAAATCATGTCCACTCCTCTGGTAGTCGAATTCAAGGGCATACCCCATCCAAAGTTCAAATGGAATCCTTATAAGTTTGTTGAGATTGAGCCCTTAGGTGTGTTTTCATCTATACTGTACGGAGTATTGCATACTGAAGATATTAGGGCTTATATACATGCCAATATTGAAGAATTAGGAAGCTCTCAAATGATGAATCTGTATTCCAATCATGTAATTAGAGAAGATCTTACTGTAAAGCTAGAATTTAAAACCCTAGAAGAGAAGAAGTTCACACAATTTGCAAAATTTCCCATATTTGAAGAAAATGAATGGGTGTGATATGTTCTGAGCCGTGTTCATGCCGAGTTCATGTGGTTGGATTTTCCATTTAAAATTATGAAAGAGGCTATATGTGTAGTTACAGGTCTAAATTCCACCGGTAGACTTCCTGTCTTGAAATCTGTGAAGAATGAGAAGGTTATTGATGCAACAGGTGCTCAATGGGATAGAAGGGAAATGACAATAGAAGACATTGTTGAAGTGGATGTAAAATTTGAATCAATGGTCATTGGATACAAGATCTATCATTCAAGCTAGGATAATTTTGTATCTGGTATGACCATCTATGCAGCTTATGAGATGGTAAAACAAAATGTTGATTATGACTTGTGTGAGTTGCTCAGAAGTCAGTTGATGGAGAATCTGAGTAAAATCAAGAAAGACAAGAAGAATACTTTCAAATATGGTAATTTGCTTCTATGTTTATTCTTCTACTTCATGAATGAGGTTCCAAGTGTTGGAAAAGTACATTGGAAAAATGATGAGCTTGTAGCTGTTCAGATAAGGAACATGTTGTTTGGAATTGGTGATCGACAGATCAAGAATACTACCCTCTGGGGGTACTTCAAAAATTTCCAGAATATCATGAATGCCAGTGAAAGAATTCCCACTTCAATTGTGGAATAGTACAAAGATACTATCTACTTCATGGTGGATATTGACCAATGCCATATGGAAGCTAATGATCCCAAAACAATATGGATAACACCCATGGGATATGAATTAGAGGAATTTTTTTTGAAGATGTATGTAGAACACTTGTTGAGCATACCCTTGGATCCGGTAGAAGAAAGGTTTGGAACCTATGAAGAAAAGAGCATGCAAGTACATGATCAATTAAAGAAGCCTAAGATAGTCAGAAGAGTAAGGAAAGAAGTAGAAGTCTTCGCAAAAAGCATGGGCTTACTAGTAGAAGCTTTGAGAGAAGAAAGAAGAAAGAGAGATGAGGTTGAAGCAACAAAAGAGTCAACAAAAACTGAGTCAGCTAGTTTGGGAGTATCTTCTGCCCACACTAGATCTACCAAGAGTTCCCCATCCTTGTCCACTCCTGCAAACAAGCCAGCTCAAGATAAGGCTTCTAATAAAAGGAAGAAGAATAAAAGCACAAGAATATATGAAGGCGTCTCAAAAAGTGAGGAGGCTGATACAAATGAATATGTGATAGAAATGAAGGCTACTGGGAGTCAAGCTACAAAGCTAACCAAGAGAAAATCCTCCAGTGAAGAGGAAAAAGAAAAGAAGAAGGAAAAAACTGTCATACCAGCCATGTCAATTGAGGAAGTTGAGAATGCAGTTATTAAGGATGGTAATCTTCAGCCCCTCTGTGAATGGTTTGAAACTTTTGATGAATCTGGTCAAAGAATTCTTGAAGAATCCACAATTAAGCATATGAAGATTTTCAATAAATTTCTTGTTGAAATCATGTCTAGCTTACCCAAGAGTTAGTATGATGTTTTGGAGTCTAGAAGATTAAATTCCAGAACATAAGAAGAGAATCTGAGGAAAATAATTCTTGCAAATCTATGTACAAAAATGTCAATTGAGGAGATGAATTCACTCCTTGAAAAGGCCAAGAAGGATTTTAAAAGCAAGACAAGGGTGAATAAACTCATGGTTGGTGAAATTGATGTTGTTGTTAATGAAACCAAGAAAATTTTGGAAGCGTTTCTGTTAAAGAATAAGATTTATGTTGAGGAAGTAAATATTGGAAATGTTCTAGAAAATGAGGAAGTGAATGTAGATGCTGAAGATTTTCAGATTCCTCTTGATGTGGAAAATACAAAAATACCTATGGAAATTGAACTTCCTAAGGTGGTATTAGTTGAGGAGGAGGTACAAAATGAAGAAGTTGAAGTGCCTAAAGACAATTCGAAAACAATCTCTGAAGAACCCAAGGTTGAAGAAGAAACGGTTCAAGTCAAGGAAATCAAAGTGGAGGAAAGAGACACTACCAAGGTAGTGAAGAAATATCTGATGAGACAACAACAAGAGTTTGATCCTGAATTGGATGAAAGCTCAATCTATCTATCTAATTTATCCCCAATTTAGATGATGAAGGTCACTTCAATTGCTCAAGCTAAGGCTAGTGAGAAGATTCTGAAGTCTCACATAGAGGATAGTGAATTGATAAGCCTTGCATCTAGAGTCTTGCAGAAATTAATGCCTACTCATGTCAAGGATCCGTCTAGTTCCTCTTCCGGTGAGATAAAGAAGCTCATAAATTCTGTAAGTTCTCACTTTGAATATTTTGAAAAATCATCCATGATTAAAGTTCAGATGGAGTTTAAGAAAAAGAGATTTTGTGGTTTGAAAGAACTAATTGCAAAAGATAAAACTCTGCTAGCCACTTGCATGAGAAATACTCAAGATACTTTATTTGAAGGTGGAAAAGTGTATAAGTCATGTTTAGTTTTGTCAAAATTCATTGAAGCCAATGAGAAAAAGGTGAAGGATATTGAAAAATAGTTGGCTACCCTTTCTGATGCTTTTGATCCATTAGCTGATAATGTTGGTGAGTATGAAGGTCAGGTAATATCTTTTCTTGAAAAAATAAGGAGTTTGAAGCATGAAAATGAAAGGATTGTAGGGAGAGCATGCGAACTTAGAGGACTAATTAGTACAAAGATTGAAATAATGGTAAATGCAGTAAATCTTGAGGCTGTAGAAACTCTTTCTTATTTACTTTGTGGTCACATAACAATTCTGGAGAGTTTCAAAAATGTTTGGGACACAAATTTAAGTGTGTTGAAGAATGATTTTGTGGATATCTTCAAATTTGTGTAAGTCAAGTTATGCTTGTACAATTTTGAAATTTAATTTTTCGGGTCCCCAATTTTTCCATTGATGTCAAAGGGGGAGAGTTGTATAGTGAAAAATGTGTATTCATCTTAGGGGGAGTTTCATTTTTGAGTTGAGGCTAAAGCTTCTTTTTGGAGTTTTGAAGTGGCAGTGTAGTTCATGGTGGTATTGATCTGACACTTAGTCATTTTTCACTAAGTGTTGCCATCAATGCCAAAGGGGGAGATTGTTGGCAAGAGACATTGCAAATGCTGATAGGTGTTTTCATTGGTGGGAACCCTAGTTGGTGACTGATCCACACATCATCATTTGCTCCTACCGGCAGAGAATTTGCAAACAGTCAGAAGAACAGAGCATCTGGAAGTTTGGTGATCATCGATTCACATGTAGATTTTTTGTTACTATTTTGAGTTGTGGATCTCATGGGAGGTTCATCAATATATTTCTTATGTTATCTAGAAATCTTAGTGCCTCATACCAAGCTATGTGTAAGTTTTGAGATCCGGTTGATATCTTTTTGTTTATTAGTGTTTTGTGGCTAAGTAAGTTGATATAATGTGTTGCAAATATTTGAGGAATGTTTATTCAAATATTTTTTATGTTTTGGGTCCAAGCTAAGTTATGAACGACCATTGTGGATGCGCATTGGATATTACTCAAGATTTTAGCTGACAGTTGCTAATAGTTTTAACTTTTATTGAAGCTGACTTTTAGTGACTAAATCCTTTGTTGCAGATATATATAAGTGATCAGTTATATCATTTTGTGTGTGCAGAAGATTTGTTGAAGAGTGTTTATGATTATCATAAGGTTGATTAAGCGATTATGCACAATTTCACTTGTGCATCAAGGTTTTTGTAGTGCGATTTTGTGTAGAGTAGAGAAAAATTGTTGAATCAGTAAGAAGGACAAAAGATTGACTATTAAGCTTAATTGGAACTATAATCAAGAATTTGTAGATGCTATTCCTTCAATTCATTCTCTTGGATCTAATCCAAATCATTGTAAGGCAATGGGCCTTTTTATTTTGAGTAGTGAGCTCTAGGCAGTGTGCCTGAATGCAAGTGCATTCCCATTTTGTAATCCTTGTTTTGGGTATACTCAGATTATATTGTGGATTGGCCATCCACCGTGGTTTTTCCCCTAACATGGTTTCCATGTAAAAATCCTGGTGTTATGGTGTTGTGATTATTTTCTTTTTTTTCATGCATATTTATTTTGTTGAAAGCTTAAGTGAGTTAAAGACTAGAATAATAAATTTAATTTTTGCACAACACTGATTCACCCCTCCCTCTCAGTGTTTCTTGTTTCCAAAAAATGTTTCATACCGTGAGTGTTTATTTTCATAATACTGTTATCATTGCTGCTGTATATCATGTTTTCTACATAAAAAGTGGAGGTACAACCATTAGAAACAAGAATGCAATGGTAATAGTGCTTGCATAAAGTGGGACAACAAGGAATTCTTTATCCATGGACTGTCAATGTGGAACATACACTACATGCATAGTTACTTAAGTGCCTCACACAAGAAATTATCATAATGGAACAACAATTTTGGGTTTTGTCAAGGCTTGAAGGAGCTAAAAGGAGTATTGGAAGTGTACAAGTATAAGGACAAGGATAACTTCAACCTTTGACAAGACATAGATGCCATGGTTGGAAGGTCAAGATAGGCAATGCAATGAGGGGTCTCATTCAAAAGATAGATTGTCATTAACATTCACTGCATAATCATTAGATATCTAGCAATCATTGCACGAGTAGCTATCAAGCCTTCTAAAACAAAGGGGCATTCCATTGACTTGTGCAGGTTTTCAAAGTTCTACATGATATAGTGTAATCATTGGTGGAATGCAAAAAATTCATTTACTTTACAGAAAATGATGGAACCTAGATGCATTCAAAAGAGAAACATTCCCTATTTTTCTACACAATAAATGAGATCAATCTGAGCTTATTTCTGCAGTAGGAGGAAGGAACTTGCACTCTAGAAGCATAAAAGAAAAATACCTTATCAGAGTGTAGTCTAAGATATGTAGTAAAGATGATTTTCGAAGAGCTATCTTTAGCTACCTAAAGATAATTGTGGCAGAATACAAAGAAAAAGCAGTGGACAAAGTTTGAGGGAAGACACAAAATGAGTTATGTATGGTCGTGATTGTCTTGATCAAGAAGATGGAGAATATAAAAGAGCATATACAACTGTGTACAAATCATATGAGGGAAAAAAACTATTTGAAACCACAGAGCCACGAATATTGAGATCAAGTCCATACACAATGATTATGCAAGAAAATAATTGCATACGCGAAGAGCCTGATTTTATATCAAAGTGGAACATGATAACTTCTCAAGAAGTCAAGATTCAATAGCATAAGGAAATATATAGTTGCGGGCTTCATACAAATTTTAGTTTTTTAGAAAAAAAAGAAGCTTGCCTTCAAAAATCCAGAAACACTCACAACTCCATAATAGTTCTTTCACAAAATATAGAAAGGAAAGCCTACAATCTCATGAATTTGCTAGAGGTCTCGGCTAAAATATACTAAAAACCCTAAAAAATGGTGGCACTAAGAATGTAAAAGTTTTTCATTCTGTAGAAATGATAGAATCTATCAAGACTTTGCATAAAAAACATAAATACTTTCATTGGATTTCACTAAAACGAGCTCAAATTGAGTATATATCTTGCAGAAATTAAGATAGAATACATAGCTCAAATGGGAAGAGTTACCTATTGGAAAATGTGCCCAAAATCCTTGGTAATAATCTTCATAAATTCTTCAATTATCGGTCGCAAGGTGAAGGAAAGTGCCAACAGATGAAAGAATGAAAAAATACATTAGAAATAATGAAGAGGTTGTGGCTTAAGAACCAAAAGATGCTTTCAAAATGTAGGTCGATGTTCAGATTCATAACAAAGAACACTTACCCACTTAGTTTATGCAAAAACTCTAATGGATCTCTCTAAAACAACAAGAGTATAGATTCAAACTATAAAAATCCTAATGGTGGCAGCATATGCAGAGCAAGAGAGGTCGTAAAAACCAAGTGAAGTGAGTGCTAAAGTTTAGGGCTCATTGATTTTGTGATTAGGGTTTCAAGGTGCCCTAATTGTTTTGGTCAACCCATATGGGTATTTTTGATTTTATTTTAAAATGCTTTCCTTAGTTAATAACTTATGGTATTATTTGGAAACCCTTATGCATTTTTCAATCTTAGGCTTTAGGTTCCTTAAAGATATTATTTTTCTAATTTAAAAAAAAAATCAAAAGCCCATACTAGAATATTTTCACATTTTTGCAGGATATATTCAAAACCATAAGGGTATGTGCAGGATCATCATGGAGAAAAACATTCCCTTAAGTGGCAAAAAATTTAGAAAAATCAGAGTTAGGCAACTTGACGTAAAAAATTGAATAAGTTATCTATATTATTTCAAAAGTATGTAAGAATAGAATCTGTAGAAAATTGAATGTAGTTTATAAACTACTAGGTTTATTTAAAAAAAATCTATTTGGTGAAAATTTGAAATTTCAATGTAGTAGTACTTAAATTTTAGGGAAAAATAAAGTAGGTACAAACACCCTAACCACAATAAAATGATAATATTTTTTATAATATTTTAGATATAAGTAGAGAACTCATGTCCCGATGTGATGCATATTTTTTTGTAATTTTTTTCCAAGAAAATAATTAATTATGAATTTTTTATTGCAAATTTTAAAAAATATAAAAACTCGTATGTCTGACCACCTTAACTTGGTCAAAACTTCATGAAATACATTTCTTGTTTTTTTAATCCTATAGTATGTGAGGCATAGAATGTGACATATGTTTTAGATTCAAAAAATGTGATACTATTTGAAAGCTATAGATTTTTTTCAATTAGCCTATCAATCAAGACTTTAGTCGTAATTTAAATAGAAAATGAATAATAATAATTTATTAAAGTCAAAGTAAAGAATAATTTATATTGGTGGAAAGTTGAGAATATCATTTAAAAACTCTTTTTGTTTCATCAATTTTGGGTTAAAAAAAAGTCGTCAGCCACATACCCTACACATACCCATCATATCACCACTTTTTGGCCCATCATGATCTTGCACATACCCATAAAGGCCTTTCTTTTGCATAAATTGAGTCATATAAGCCTTGTTTTTCCTTTTGCAAAAATTAGGGCAAAGCTCAAATCGACTTGCCTTCCTAAGTTGTGAATTTGAAAAATGCAACATTGTAAGACATTATTTAAAGCAATATTTTTATAAATTTCTTTAATAATTGTCAATTAAATGTAGTAAACATGAGTTAACTGTGGATATAAGCTTCCCTATTTGAATTTGAGTTCACTTGGGCTAAATTGGAAAAAATCAGCAAACTGGACCTTCTATTTCAATTTTCAGTCAGTTTGAGCCTAATTTTGTGAGTCTTTTGGATCGACCTAATGTGTATAGAAAGTTTCCATCTTTTTCAGTCAATTTGGATTAGTTTTGGGCACTATTTGGAGGCTTTTCTTTAGAGCTGAAAAATGACATAAAAGTTGCTATTCAGAGATGCAGTTTAGTTGAATTTTTTTATTCTCATTATTGAAGAAATTTGGGAGCTATAAATTAGAGAAAAATTTATTTTTTCTCAGTTTAGATTATTGTTTCTTTCTCTCTTGCTCATTTCAGAGAGTTTGCAAGCATTTTTGCACTCATATTTTAATGTTGATACTCCTTCAGTTTTAATAAACAACAGAGCTTTCCTTCTCATTTCTTGTCTCATATTTGTAGTAATAATTTGATGTTCATTGTGATTCGAAATACTAAATCCTTTTTATGTCTTGTTATTGTAAACTTGTGTGCAAGAGTTTCATATGATTCAAGTTGTATTTTGTGTTCATTTTTGTGAATCTTCATACAAATTACTATTGGGTTGTATGTTTTAGGAGAGATTGTGAGAGTTGAAGTTTTGAGAAGTTGTTTGTGAGTAGAATCATCAAAGTCAAGTTTAAAACTCTGGTGAATCATCCTTAGGTTTTAGGATTTCATTTTCAGTTTTCCTCCTAACCCTTTCCTCAAAAAGTCTTTTAGATTAGGTGATTTGATAGGGGAACTAACCCACTCTAGAGATTCACTCTCACCATAGATTACCCATAACCTGGGAGTGTTTCTATGTTTCAACAGGATAGTTAAGTTTATCTTGGCTAAGGGTGCAATCCTGATTGACAACAGTTTTTGGCACGCCCAGTGGGACTCCTAAACTTATTTTTGGAGTATTTTTTGAATTGTAAGCTACTGTTTGGTATATGTAGCAGTGTTTTCCAGCCTTTGGAGGTTTTAAGATATATACCTAGCGACTCCATTCTCTAATTTTGCATGCAGACCTAAGTGCTGGTATGTTAAAAAAATCATTTATTCACTCCATTTTCTAGCTTTTACATGAGTAAAGACATCAAATTTTTATAGTCAATATGAATATCATCCACCATATCATGAAAATCCTACTCATATACCCTCTTTCTAGTCTTGTCAAGCTGATTGAATTATGTTGGTTTTACTCCCAATTCCATTGATTTGCAAAGAATCCAACATGCACAATATAATTACCACCCACCCACCCTTGCTTAGCCTCCATATCAGCCTTAATATACTCAAAACTAGCTCCAAGAGCATGAAAATGAGGATATTGCAAGCATTCAAGAGGCAACATGAATATAATTAGCAATAGGAAGAGATGGCTTATCAGGCCTATCTTCATGAGAAAGAATTGGCGGTACAAAGAATACAATTTGAGGAGAACCTTGAAAGAGAGTTAGTTGCAAATGAGGAGTAGATGGAGCTCATGTTTGCTCAAGCAAAAATGCATGAAATCCAAGCAACTCCTGTAGTTCCAAATCAGCTTGTTCAAGAAGAGGTTCACAATTATAAATTCCTAAGTTTTAGACAAAGTGAACCCCTTTATACTTCTAAAGTTGAGATTACAAGTTTTAGATAGGATAAGGTCTTTAACTCGCCAAACCAGCCTCTCAATCTTGAAATACCAAGTTTCAGAAGCCTTCATCCCTTACAAGTGGAAGAAAATGATCATATTCAACCTAGTATAGTTTCGAAATAGCCCCTTGAGCAACATTCTCCCTTGCAAGAAATCCAAGAAGCCCCCCAAGTTTCTCCACCAGACGAATCTGATTATCCTCTCACTATTCACCTTTGTAAGGATGGACACATTTTTTTTTATAAATCCATTTCATTTAGCTTTGAAAGTTTACCATTTAGAGGAGCAAAATATTGAACAAGAAAAGATTGCACAAGATGAATCTTTGTTTGCTTTTACTGATGAGCTTCCTAGTTTTGTTGAAGAGGATGAAAAAGTTTTAGTATTTATCTCAAAAGATCAGTTTGAACAATAGGATATTGATAATTATTTTGAGGTATCTAGATGGTACAGTGATGAGGAAGATCTAGAAGGTTAGGAACAACTGGTTGTAGAGATAGAGGAGGTTGTAGTTGAGGGACAACAAATTCTGGATCAAAAAATGGCCAATGTTCCTCAAGTTTTGACTAATTTATTTGATGAATTACTACATTTTGTGGATGACAAAGAGTGCATATCTCAAATTGCATCCATTCTAGCTCTATTACAACATGAAGAGGTTCAAAGCATTGATGTTTTGATACCACAAGAGGGCTGTAACAAGGTAACAAATAGTCTCCTTTCATAGAAAACTTAAAATGAGAATGAAGAAGACATGTTTTGGGATGACCTTGAGACTTTTGTTTCAAACTTAGATGTCAAATGGTCCTCTTTCGAAGGAAAAAGTGTGGAGCAACAACTTGAGGAGGTAAAAGGGGATGTCCAAACTTAAGGTTTGACTGAATTGTTTGAAGAGCTTCCTTTATTTATTAGTAGTGATGAAGAGAATGAATGTGAAATAATGGAGTTATCAAGTTATGAGAAGAAAAATGATGGAAGCCATTTAGATAGGGGGCTGGTTAGTGAGCACACAAATGAGAGCATCCTTAATTTGAATAGTCATGAAGTTGAGGTACATGCAGACATTGTTCAAGTTCAGTGAAAGCATGACTACTTCTCAAGGTATGGGTCTTGATATCTTTCCAAGTTCTTAAGAAATCAGTCAGGAGGATACCCTAGAGCCTATTATGAATCATGATGGGTTTTATGAATATTTATATGCTAATATAATTGATGAGTTTTGTGCAAGGTTGGGTGACATGTTTTCAAATGATCTCAACTAGGAAAATGAGATTGAAACAGTAGGTAACCAACAAAGAATCGGTAATGAGAGTTCAGATTTCATCCTTTCAAGAGGATGCCCTATTAGGGATTTTTCCAACAAGAGTTCCAATGAGATGCAACAAACTATCAACACACCTAAGAATGAGATTGGATCTAAGGAGTAGTAGATCCAACTTACCCGTTCACAAAAAACTAGAGGCATGTTTGATCATATTCACAAGATTTGTGCCTTTGGTTGTAATCTCTAGGCTATAGTACAATAATGTGTGGGGAGTATTCTTGGTTTTCAGCTCTTATTTCCAGTTTATAAGCATGCAAAGCATCCTCATTTGGTTAGAAGAGGGAGTTATTTTTCAAAAAAAGTAAATGGATTTGTCTAAGTTCCATTTTCACTGATTAGTGTAGGTTAGATTTAGTATTTTATGCTAATAAGTGCTTGAAGCATATTTCATTTCAGTTATTTTCTTTCCCTAAGTGTTGTTGCACATGTTTGCTGGCCACTAGGGCCTTTTAGTTTGATTTCAGTTTGGTTTAGTTTTATTTTCTGCTACTGTTTGGAGTAGTTTGTAGTTCAGTTTCACGAGTCTATGAGTATGAGAGGGGAAGATTTGACTCCGCATCCAATGTAATGTTTAAGGCAATTGGTATTTATGCTTAGCAGACAAGTATTTAGTAGAAATCACTAGAAATGTTGCTAATCTTTCACCTATAGCTCAAATTGGAAGAGATGAAATAGTTTATGTTCATTTTAAGGTGAAAAGTTTTCAATTCATTTATGCTTTGCTTAATTATTGCATAGATTGAAGTTTAAAAGAAAATTTCAGTTGTCATGGTGCAATGTGTGTCAACAAAAGAAAGAATCCATAAAGCATTCAACTTTGCAGCATAAAAGAGGATACATGAATTATAATATATTGCTTTCAATCAATTTTGTAATGATTTATTCATTTCACAATGTTGCATACATTTTGCAAAAGAGATATATACAAAATTGTACTAGATTGCAAAAAATGTTGTTTTTCATATTCATTGGAAAGAAAAGAGAGATCAATTGTCCCACACAAGCCGTGGAATATCTAAACCAATACATTATAAAGAATGCACTATACAACTGAAGATAAAGAAAAGGAATGAAGCATATAAGAGGAACATATCCATCATTGCCTGATTTGGGTCTTTAGTTGATCCTCGTTGTTGCTTGCTCCTCCTTGTTCCCGATATTGAATGAACCTGCATCATGATGGGAAAATCTGTTAAAGCTTCGAATATGAGTCTTCCTATGTGCTCTACTAGAAAAAATATAGTACATTGCCTATGATGCCTTAGATCAACAAACATTTGTATGCAAGAGAGCCTAAAAGTAAAACATCACAGAAGCATTGAGCTTCATTGTTTTTATCTAACATGTTTGTTCACTGTGTAGGTATAGGTGAAATCATGTTGTTGATACATTTATGAAGACATCATAGCATGTGGTACAAAAATGGGCTCCCATAAGGGTTGAGCCCAACATGCTACCCCTAATTCTAAAATGGGGAAATGAGATAGGAAACACATTCACAATGCTCAAAAAGAAACATCTCAATTGAAGGAGTATTTCATTAAGTGACTATCAAAGAAGCTGGGAATAGAAAATAAACAATGGCCCATTTGAATGCTTAATAATTATGCAGAGTTGAATTCAAATGCATCATCTTTTATTGATTTTTTTTTTGTTTGCAAGCAATGTTTCATACTGTGAGTGTGTGTTTTCATAATACTATTATCATTGGTGTTGCATATCATGTTTTTTGCATAAATAGTGAAGGTACAACCATTATAAATAAGAATACAATGGTAAATAGTGCTTGCATAAAGTAGGACAACAAGGAATGCACTATCCATGGAGTGTCAATGTGGAACATACACTACGTGCATAGTTACTTAAGTGCCTCACATAGGAAATTATCAGAATGGAGCAACAATTATGGGCTTTATCACGGCTTGAATGAGTTAAAAGCAGTATTGGAAGTGTACAAGTATAAGGACAAGGACAAATGGAACCTTTGATAAGACAAAGATGCCATGGTTGGAGGGTCAAGATAGGTAATGCAGTGAGGGGGTCTTATTCAAAAGATAGATTGTCATTAACATTCACTGCACATTCATTAGATATCTTGCAATCATTACACAAGCAAACTATCAAGCCTTCTAAAACAAAGGGGTAGTCCATTGAATTGTGTGGGTTTTCAAAGTTCTAAATGGCATAGTGTAATCATTGGTGGAATGCAAGAATTTCATTTACTTTACAAAAAATGATGGAACCTAGATGCATTCAAAAGAGAAATATTCACTATTTTTGTTCACAATCAATGAGCTCAAACTGAGCTTATTTCTATAGTAGGAGGAAGGAACTCACACTCTAGAAGCATAAAAGACAATGCCCTTATTAGAGTGTGGTCTAAGATATGCAACAAAGATGATTTTTGAAGAGCTATCTTTAGCTACCTGAAGATAATTGTGGTGGCATACAAAGAAGAAACAGTGGAAAAAGTTTGAGGGAAGACACAAAATGAGTTATGTATGGCTATGATTTTCTTGATCAAGAAGATGGAGAATATAACCGAGCATTTACAACTAT
This sequence comes from Sequoia sempervirens, assembly GCA_007258455.2. Taxonomy (NCBI): domain Eukaryota; kingdom Viridiplantae; phylum Streptophyta; class Pinopsida; order Cupressales; family Cupressaceae; genus Sequoia; species Sequoia sempervirens. The sequence continues at coordinate 177,236,822 of VDFB02256132.1, read as the reverse complement.
CTATAGCTCATATGAGGGAAAAAAAATGTTCAAAACCATAGAGCCATGAATATGGAGATCAAGTCCATACACAATGTTTATGCAAGAAAATGACTAAATATGCGAAGAGCCTGATTTTATATTGAAGTGGAGCATGATACCTTCTCAAGAAGTCAAGATTCAACAACATAAGGAAATATACAGTTGCAGGCTTCATACAAATTTTGGTTTTTTAGAAAACAAAGAAGTTTTCCTTAAAAAATCTAGAAACACTCACGACTCCATAATAGTTCTTTCAAAAAATACATAAAGGAAAGCCTACAATCTTATGAATCTGCTAGAGGTCACAGCTAAAATATACTGAAAACCCTAAAAAATGGTGGCACTAAGATTGCAAATTTTTTTCATTCTGTAGAAGTGATAGAATATATTAAGAATTTGCATAAAAAATGCAAATATTTTCATTGTCTTGCACTAAAACGAGCTCAAATCGAGTATATATCTTGCATAAATTAATATAGAATACAAAGCTTGAATGGGAAGAGTTACTTGATGGAAAATGCGTCCAAAAGCCTTGGTAATAATCCTCAAAAATTCTTCAAGTATCGGCCTCAAGGTGAAGGAAAGTTTCAACAAATGAAAGCAATAAAAAATACATCAAAAATAATGGAAGATGTCGTGGCTTAAGAACCAAAAGATGCTTTCAAAATGTAGGTTGTTGTTCAAACTAGTAACAAAGAACACTTACCCACTCAGTTTCTACCAAAAACTCCATGGGATCTCTCCAAAATAGCAAGAAAAGTGCAGATTCAAGCTATCGAAACCCTAATGGTGGTGGCATATGTAGATCAAGAGAGGTCAAAAAAACCAAGTGAAATGAGTGCTAAAGTTTAGGGCTCATCGGTTTTATGATTAGGGTTTCAAGGTGCCCTAATTGTTTTGGTTGACCCATATGGGTATTTTTGATTTTATTTTAAAATTATTTCCTTAGTTAATACCTTATGGTATTATTTGGAAACCCTTGTGCATTTTGCAATCTTAGGCTTTAGGTGCCTTTAAGATATTATTTTTCTGATTTTTAAAGAAAATCAAAAGCCCATATTAGAATATTTTCACATTTTGCAGGATATATTCAAAACCATAAAAACCTTTCTTTTGCATAAACTGAGTCATATAAGCCTTGTTTTTCTTTTTGCAAAAATAAGGGCAAGGCTCAAATTGACTTACCTTCCTAAGTTGTGAATTTGGAAACTGCAACATTGTTAGACATTATTTAAAGCAATATTTTTTATAAATTACCTTAATAATTGTCAATTAAATGTAGTAAATAGGAGTTAACAGTGGATAGAAGCTTCCCTATTTGAATTTGAGTTCACTTGGGAAAAATTGGAAAAAATCAGTCAAACTAGACCTTCTATATTAGTTTTCAGTCAGTTTGAGCTTGATTTTGTGAGTCTTTTGGATCAACCTATTTGGGATAGAAAGTTGCCATGTATTTCAGTCAGGTTGGATCAGTTTTGGGCACTATTTTGGAGGCTTTTCTTTGGAGCTCAAAAATGACATAGAAGTTTCCATTCAAAGATGCAGTTGAATTGGATTTTTCTATTCTCATTATTGAAGACATTTGGGAGCTATAAGTTGGAGAAAAAATTAATTTTTCTCAGTTCAGATTATTGTTTCTTTCTCTCTTGCTCATCTCAAAGAGTTTGTAAACATTTTTGCATACAAATTTTGATGTTGATAATCCTTCAATTTTAATAAATAGCAGAGTTTTCCTTCTCAATTATTGTCTCATATTTGCAGTAATAATTTGATGTTCATTATGATTTAAAATACTGAATCCTTTTTATGTCTTGCTATTGTAAACTCTGTGCAAGAGTTTCATATGATTCAGGTTGTATTTTGTGTTCAATTTTGTGAACCTTCATACAAATTACTATTGGGTTGTATGTTTTAGGTGAGATTGTGAGAGTTGAATTTTTGAGAAGTTGTTTGTGAGTAGAATCATCAAAGTCAAGTTTAGAATTCTGGTGAATCATCCTTCGGTTTTAGGATTTCATTTGCAGTTTTCCTCCTAACCCTTTCCTCAGAAAGTTTTTTAGATTAGGTGATTTTCTAGGGGAACCAACCTGCTCTGGAGATTCACCCTTACCATATATTACCCACAATCTAAGAGTGTTTCCATGTTTCAATAGGATAGTTAAGTTTATTTTGGCTAAGGGTTCAATCCTAATTGACAACATTAAGTATCAAAAAGTGACATTACCTCTAAGACCTTTTTCCTCATAAGAATCAATGTGACATGTAATTATATCACATCAACCACCTGCGCTGATTTCTTCTCCAATGATGGGTCCTTACATAGAAACCAAAGAGTTCATGATTTGAACCCTAGTCCGCCATGATGGCACATTTATTCAGTGTAATTAATGCATAGCTAAAGAAATTAATGATGGTGGAAAATAGCGCACGCACTTGGCACCACCTCGAGCATGCAGTTTCTTTCATAACACTCTACCTTGCGTTGGATTACTCACCTGTAAAGACATCAAATGATTAAAACCAAGATTGTGGCATGTAAAGAAGGGTAAGTCTCGAGAAGCTAAAGAACACAACTACCAAGGGTTTTGAGTTGCGTTTAGATAACCATATCATCAATGAAACCAAGTATGTTTCTAGTAATTGAATTTTTGTTAATTCTTTCATGCATACATGGATCAGGTTAAATGACATTACCACTGGTTAGGTTGCTGAAATGTTGATTATTTTAAAAGAAATTTAACCTAATTTCAAATTGTAAATGTCATGAGTAAATTTTTTTTATGAATCATTGAAAATTGAAGGTTAGATTTAACCCTAACTTGGACACAAGGTACATATTTGCTAATAATGTAGGAAACCCAGAGAAATATGAGCACTTCTAGGAAGAAGTAGATAGATGAGGAATTTAAGTCCCTTGTTTCACATGCTATATCAATCAGTGGGATAGTTACAAACACCCATCTAGGAGGGTTTATTGATAGTGAATTCATTGCACAGATTCAACAAGAGGGTGCCTTCTTGTGCTCTAAAAATATTGTTGCAAGTGGAATGCATTTGGCAGGAGGGTTTCCATTGGCAATGGAAGCTTCTAAACTAGTAATGGAATGTATGAATTGGTATGAACCAAACAAGAGGGTCATTTAAAAACAAGGAAGAGTATATGCAAACCTCTTTGTAAAAGGAATTGTACACACATTTGGGCTCCCCACATTCAAAAAAATGAATTCGTTAAATATGCAAGTCCTGGCTACATCGTACCTGAATAAAAAATTACAAAATAGTAAGTCTATGAATGCGACCTGGTGTCGAGAGGAGATTACGAAGCAAATGAGACAAGTCTAGAGGTTTGTGTTTATTCAGGAAGTTCAGGACATATTAATCCTATTGAGTAGGATAGTTGGACTCAAGGATGCCAACAAATTTGAACACTAGATGTTCAGGCTTATAGTGAAAACAATGGAAAGCCCTATGCACATTCACTAGGGGAGTTTCATTAGCAATAAGCTACGTAAACAGATAATGAATTTCCCATACACCCAATGGTTTGCTATGTCTTCATATGTTATTTATTCCTATGCCTTGAGGGAAAAAATACAAGGATTGAATAGAGTTGGTACCCTGGGAAGAGAACTAGGGAATAATTTGATTTATGTACATATGCCCTAGATTACTATTCACCAATACTGGGAGAATTACTTGAGGATAAATGATGTGTTTTCTATGAGATTGGTAAGATTAATGGAAGGTGACAAAGCTAAGAGATTGTCCCTAGAGGCACAAAGTATTATCTGGTTGGTTGGGGGCTGGTATATTCAATTTCTTTCTTTCAATTACATCAAACTAGAAGGATTCACAAGACACCCTTTCATGCTAATCAAGTATGCAATGAACAAAATATTGCTATTAGAATTGGTGGTATAGATGCAACCATCTCATTCTCTTTATGTGCAAGCACACAAGAATTTTTTTATCAAATTCCCTATCACAATCGAGAATTAAAAATGTGCTGCGACCATAAGTGTTGAAATTGTATGAGTTGGAGTTCTTTGCACTTCAAAAAAAAATGATCCAGAAGGAAACCTTTCCAGGATAATAAGCGAGAAATATGCTCATGTCTATGATCTAGATGATTTTGGTATAATTGTGATGATGTGCATGATGTAAGGAAGTAGTCATACTAGAGGTTGCCACTACAAGTAGCAAGGCTTCTTGGAATTCATGATATTCTAGAGAAATTGGATATGGATAACAAAGAGGTATTGAATGAAATTTATGATACAAAAAATATTTTTTATGAACCAATCCCAAACCCATATTATGCAAAGAAGGATATTTCTAAACAAGTATTGACATACACTCAACATTGGATCAATGGTTATGGTGAGGCATTGAATGAAGCTAGGATAAAGCTCACATACCTACCTAATGTCAAGAGAAAGAAATAGTTAGAACATGAGTCAGGGTATGGAAGGATTGCTAGAAAAAAGAGAAAGATTCAAAAAATAGAGGTAGTTGAGAATAGTGAGGAAGGAATTCCTGATACTTCAAGCCAGAGAATTATAGTATTGCTAGCTAGCCAATGCAAAGAGATTGCAACTAATTTTTCCAATGTATGGAGACACCTAAGGTGGAATTTTCTTCCATAGTAAATCTAAGAGCTTAGCCTATGACTAGTGAAGAGGTGAGAATGAAAACACAAACATGTGCTAAGACAAGGTCTACATCGTAGAAGGTAGTAGATATATATACTTCTCCACCCTTAGTCAATACGGTAGCAGAGAGACAAGCTCTAGGAGGGAGTCCTGTAATTCAAGAGGAAGGTCTTGAAAAAAATAAAGTTACAAAATAGTTGGAGAAATTGATTTCCAAGATGAAATAGTTCAAAGAAAAGAGATCTAAAAGGGATCCCATGATGTAGCCAGTAGTGGAAGAAATGCCAAATATAGGGTCATATCCTAGAAATAAAGAAGAAGATTTTATAAGAGGATCACTCGCTCCAGAAGTGGGAAACCCTAAAGAAATTGATGAAAGGAGAATAGGGGATACTGTAGGCTAGAATCCCACTGATAATATTGATAAAGAAGATATCTAGTTCATGATCAACTTCTGTAATGAAGAAATCAAGAGAATGTTGAGCAACTGTAGACTTATGAGAAATAAGAAGAAAATAAGAATAAGAATGAAGATTCAGAGTCCTCACATACCTTGGGTGGAGAATCAAGAAATTATGAGAATCCTAATGTTTTGGAACAATAGGAAGATAATGTTCCAAGGATTGATGCTGAGAACTTGGCAGGACAGGAAAATGTGAGTCTCAAAAAGTAAGAGACAGTGACAAACTTGTTGGTGTAAATAAAGTATTGTACCTAGTTAATTCATTACTAGGGGATTTATTTACATGTTTACTTAGGTCCTAGGAAGTAATCTTTCTAGAAGGTGTTAGTTGTCATTATTTGTTATCTTATCTTTTGACTTGTTTCACATGTGACCTAGGTAAGTGTGATAAGTTGTCTCATGTCATATGATTAAGACACTTGTCATAATCTTATGACATCTTGTATCTCACCTTGGCTATATAACCAAGGGGTTTCTACTACATTGTACACATCATATCAACATTGAATCATAATTAATAGGAATACAATTTATTCTTGTCATATTCATATTCTCTCTTTGTGCTTTCCATTTGGCCTTAAGATCTTGGTAGGCTATCTCCATAGCCAATTCTAACATGGTATTAGAGTGGGTTGGGTTCCTTTGGATAGTATTTTTTTGAAGAGAGATGGTAAATATTGAAAAGTTGAGTAAGCTCTTCTCTTGCATCATAAGATGATCTAGAGAATCATAAAAGTTTGAAAGAAATAACAGATTGGGGGATTCCTCATTGTGGCTCTTTCTTGTAGGTTCAAATCGAAGCTTGTTGCTACAAATTTGAGCTTACCATTAAGTTCATACGGTTCAAGAAAGTTGATTTTTCCTTTTGTTTCATCCAAATCAGACATATAAGGCCAAATCTATGAGGGTTTGAAGCTAAAGAGTGGTTGTCAGATCTAGAAGGTAGCTGCAATTTTGGAGAATTTTGGGTCAAATCCGACCCTACCATCGCATCCAGAAGGGCCAAAAACCCTAAGATGGACTATCAATTTTCCAAATTCAGAGTAGTTGTTCTTAGAGGAATTTTTTTTTTCCCAGGGAGTTGTATGACCCCCCCAAGTTGCCATTATTATTGGTTGGTACGATTTTTCAAAAAAAATATTTATATCCATAGAATTTTTTTTGAACTTTTTTTGAAAAATTTAATTCTCCGATCAAAATTCACTTGTGAAAAGTTTTATTTAAAATAATAAAAAAATATATATTTGTACACTCTACAAACTGAAAAAGTCTATAGATGTACCCTCCTTTCAAGGGTAGTGTACACTTGTATTACAGGCTATAAGAGAGCAATGTGGCAATATTGCATAGGCGGTAGGCCTTTTCAACCCACGTGGGCTCCAACAAACCCACCCTCGCCATTAATATCGGTGGTCAATCAATAAAATCCAGGTGGCCAAGTCTACTATAAACTGACAAAAAAATAAAGACTTCCAGTATGATGTAGAATATCCGAAGATTCCTTTGATTGCCAACATATTCTATGCATCAAGCATATTTCGCCTAAGATTCCATTGGCAGTCTAGCAGGAGAATATTCTATCGAGGAAGAGAATATGTTGTTTTAACACTTGTACAACCATCAAATTTAAGATAGAATTTTATTGACGTTAGCGCCACATCAACATTTTCTAAAAAAAAATTTCCCCCCTCTCTAATGAGCTTTTTGATTTTTTAGTCCAACTTCGGAGGTTCATAACTTGCTCATTTTGACTCCTTTTTTCGAGCAATTTTTTTTTGATTTGGGCTATTTTTTCATGCTCCTCACATTGGTGCAATCAGATTTTGGTTTTGGTGCCCAGTGTTTCTAGAAATTACAGATTCTCACAGGTGTTGTTACTTCGTCCTCATTTTGGGATCTTTAGGAGCTCATATCTTGCTCCTATGGTAACATTTTTGGGTGTAGTTTTTTTTTGAAAGCGTATAATTTTTTGTGTATTTTTCAATGGTATGATCAGATTGATCTCATTTTGTACCAAAAAATGTACTTGATTCAATGGACTATTTTGGCATCTGTAAGCACTAAGATCAAGTCTAGCTTGTTGTTTTTGGCATCTAGAAACTATAAACACACTAAATATAAAGTGCCAAATCAGATATTTTCTTGGGGGGTTTCCTGATTGAGTAATTTTGGGGAGGGTCTCTTGGTGCATTATTTTAATCTATTTTCTTGTACTCTCTCGATTTCATGGATCATTCTAAGGTTCTTTTGCTCACATCATATAATTATTCAACATGGCATCAAAATGCATGGAGTAATATAATGACTAAAGGTCACTCTCTATATGTTGAAAATAAGGTACTTGAACCTACATATGCAAATAAAAAGATAAAATGGATGATTAAACATACCAAAGCTCTTGGATTTCTTTGTAGACTAGTTTTTCAAGATTTGTTGTTTCAAATTGAATCATGTAAAAAATCTTATGAAGCTTGGGACAAATTGAAAACATTGTATGGTACTACAGATGAAGGAAGAGGCTATAATATTGATAATGAAATGATGATCCTTGATCTTAATAAATTTGACAACATCCAAGAGTACATCACTAAGGTTAATGATCTAAGAAAGAAGTGTAAAGCATGTGGAATTGATAAGAAGGACATTTAGTTGGTCTACAATACAATGAACAAACTTGGTCCTGATTATGCTTCCTTTGTTTCTAGCTTTCATACTCATAAATTGACTGTGGGGTCTGCATATACTTCACCTTCATTTACATCATTTTTTGAGATGTTGATACATGAGCAACAAAAGCTTATCTCAATGGGTCTCATCAAGACTTCCAAATCTTAGGCATTGCTGGTTAGTTAGGTGAAAGAATCAGAATCATATGAGAAATAGAAGAAAGAAAAGAATAATCCACATTCAGATCAAGCAAAGAAAAAAATATCTTTTAAAGGGGAATCATCTAAGAAGGAGAGGCCTACTTGTACATATTGCAAGAAGGATGGACATGAAGAAAACTATTGTTATAAGAAGGATATTGATGAGTTGAAACATCTTCTCAAAAATTATCACATTGATTTTCCTTCTAGAGTTTTTGAATCACCTCCTTCTCCTCCTTCTTCAAAACAGTCTAAAAAGGATAAAGGTCAAGCTAGTTTAGCTTCTACATTAGGAAATAAAGGTCAAGCTCTTTGTGCATTTTTAGGTCATGGATCAAGGAGATGGCTTCTAGATTCAGTAGCATCTCATTACATGGCATCTTTATAGTCTATATTCTCTTCTTTTCAGCCTTGTACTATGTCTCCTATTTTGATGGGAAACAATACATACATGAGTGTAATTGGGAAAGGGTCTATTAGTTTTGGGGACAACAATTTTCATGATGTTTTGTGTGTTCCTCATTTGACGAACAATCTACTTTCCATATATCAGATTACACATGGTGGAGATGCGAAGACTGTAGAGTTCGCACATGATTCAGTCATCATTCGAGACTTAGAAAGTAGAGAGATGATTGCTACTAAGGTGGTTGATCATTCATCTTGATTGTATACCTTGGCAGATTTTGCTTTTGATGATGACATTGTTCCTTTAGTTTTTGATCACACTTCAACTATGAACCATTATTAGAGACATTTGGCTTCTTGAACTTGGGAGTTCTCACATTAGATCCAATTCTTGAGTCATCCATTTCATCTCCTCCATATACTATTGTAGTTGATGATGCTTGTTTCTACATATATTACTTCTTGTGATTCACTGCAGTAGGATCCTCATAGTGTTTCAAATTTGGCTACTTTGGATGAATTCTTGGCAGGTATTTTAGACTTGTTTGTGGAGTCTCATATTGCAGATTTGGGGGACATCATTGATGACACTCATCTTCTCTTTGATGGAGAAGATAATTCTTTAGTTGTTGCGAGGGAACACTTTGACCCTCTTGTTCAATATCTACATGATCATTCTTTACAGTTTGATGTGATTGTGGATAAATTTAGACAACATTTGAAGGAGGCTTTTTTGTCTTCGAAGGGGATATCTTTGTATTTGGATTGTGTTCTACATTTATCTCTACTAGATTCTTGATTTTCCTCTTCAACAATGTGGCCTAAAATGCCTATTTGGAGTGTGTTAACTTTTGGCATTGACATGGAGACACTTGAGCATGGTTTAGAGACATCAAATATCATCCATCTTCCTGACATTTTCCATACCATCTTGGTTTTGTTTCTTCCTAAGGGAAGGAATGTTGTTCAACGAGATTGAATCATCTTCAAAATTCAATGTTGAGCTTCTACCATTGTAGGAGACTCACCATTGAGGGGGGTTGCATTGTCTCTCTTCTACTTCTCTCTTATGGGGGTCTTTTTCCTCACATGGGGTTTTCGTATTCTCATACATTATTGAGATAATTTCATTATTATATTTCGTCTCTTTTTTGGGGAGTTTTTGTTGCAAGTATGAGTATGTTTTGGTGGTGTTTTCATTAATGTTGTCATTGATGTCAGCACAGTTCTGTATGTTGTAGATTGTACATGTATAGTTGAGATTTTGCAGAGATGTTGTGAGTACATGGAGCTATCTTTATGGTGTTGCAGTTGTGTTGGTTTGAGTTTCCAAGTGATTTTGAGAAAATTAATAAAGAAGAGAAGTTAGAGTGATGAATGTGTTCAAAATGTGCTCCATGTTTCTCCTATATTTATCCTATTGCTTGTTTGGATCTGATGGGTTGCTAATGGTGATCTTGTGGTAATATATCTTAAGTTTTAGCTTTTGGTGTGATGGTACGTGAAAGTTACGTTCACTGGTGTGTGAACTGTTCTGACAGAGTTGGTCTTTTGTGGATTGGGAGAAATGTTTCTACTCCGCAGTCCTTCGCGGTTCTATTTCAGATCTTGCAGATCAGGCATATGTTTTGTAATGGTGTTATCTTTGTTTTGGAAAAGATGTGTGTGGTTGGTGATACAAAAGTCATGTTTCTGAGTTTTTGTATATGTTTGCACAGTCTGGATGGATTGACAGAATAAGTTCGGTGTTCGAAGATTGTTTCACTTACTACAGACGTATCTGGAGTAATTTGAGATGTGTTCTTCTACATAATGAAGTGTGTTTTGTCATCCACGTGTCATCTTCTTGTTGGGAAGCATGTACATGAATGTTTATTTGTGTTTTAATTAGGTTTGGCCGACCTAATGTTTACACTTCATTCGAAGAATAAAATTTAATTAAGGAAGTGTGTGGTTGATTCGAGACATTTTATTTTTGGTCCACTCTCATTCCTTTTCACCACAAGAATGTTGAGTTGCCAACCTAATTTGAATTTATGAAATAAAGTTTATGTGGCTGACCTTGGAGAAAATTTCTAAGGTTGAGGATGGTAGAAATACAAGTCAAATTGCGAATAAGTTATAGAGGTGTGATGCAAAGTGATGAAGTAAGCCATAAACCATAAAAGCAGAAGTGTGTGTGAGTGAGTTGAGGCAGTAGTTCTTCATTGTGTTAGATTCCTAAAGGCAGCGAGCTGAAGGTTTCTGCAATCTTCTGATCAAGGCTGCGGATGTGTGTTAATTGTTATGGTGGATCTTTTGTTCTCTTTTGTATCTATAGGCAGTGAGCCTCCCTGTTGGACAATGAGTCCTTTCTATAGGAAGCGAGCCTTTGTATTTGGACAGTGAGTCATCTTTTGGGTAGTGAGCCCTTGGCAGTGAGCCTCTGTATTCAATTTTATAATCTCTTTATATTGTGAGTTAATCCTCATTGTGGTTTTTCCCTCATTGTGTTTACCACATAAAAACCCAATGTTTATTGTGTTGATTTACTTTCTGTTATTTGTGTTTCATGCTCATACTTAATAACAAAATTGTGGGGTTTTGGAATTAATAAGTGTTGAAGATTTAAGTTTGAATTTTTTGTGACAACTGATTCACCCCCCCTCTCAGTTGTCCTACGTCGTTTAAAAATTGGTATTAGAGCTTTGGTTCCTTGGTGTAGAGCTTAACCACTTAAGGAAGATCTGATGGCACATAATTTGGTGATCCCTATGTTTGATGGATCTGATTACAGTGATTGGAAAGTGTAGATGAGAGGATATATTGTTTTTCTTGGTTACAAGACCTATAAGGATATTGAGATGAAGTATACTCCTCCGAAGAATGGTCCTACTTCTATAGATGAGGTTTCTTCTTATGAGGAGAATAAGAAAGTGAGGTATGCTATTTATAGTGCTTTATCTAAAAATGAGCAAACTAAGGTTCTTTCTTTAGATACTGCTTATGATTTCTGGAAGATGTTGGAAGAACTGTATGAAGGAAATGAAAGAGTAAAGTTGACAAAGAAGCTGGCGGCAAAGCAAAAATTTGAGAATTCAAAAATGGAAGAAGGTGAAGAGTTTACAAGCTATTTCCAGAGGGTTGAGATGATAGTAAATGAAGTTAAGAATCAAGGGGGAAAGCTGATTGATGAAGATATTATTGAGAAGATCTAGATCACCCTACCAGATTGCTAAAGTTATAAGATCTCAATTATTGAAGAGATGTATGATCCTACGAGGAATACTAAAGAACATTTATTTGGCACTTTGCAAGCATTTGAGATGAGAAAGTTTAGGAAAGAAGAAAAGACAGAGACAACATTTAAGGCAATGAAGATTGAAGATGATTTAGAGAGTGATGGTTCAGATGAGTTGGAAGAAAATTTCACCAGGAAGTTGAAGAAAGGTACCAAAAAGTATAAAGGTATGTTTCCCTTTAAATGTTTCAGTTGTGGTAATATTGGTCATTATGCTTCAAGATTTCCAAATAGAGATGTACATAAGAAGAATGCGGATTATAAAGATAAGGATATAAAGGATAAGAAATACAAGAAGTTGTATTATGTTAAAGAAGAAGTCAAAATCTCTTATGATGAATCTGAAAATGAGGTTGATGATAGCGAATGCTTGTTTTTATCTTTGGAAAACAAATCTGTATCTGCTAACCCTAGAAAATATGCAAGAAAGAAAGCTCCAAAGAAAAAAAGGAATAATATGGAAGGTACTTTGGTGACCACCTTTCATGCAAGATAGGATGAAGACTACTGGGTGATTGAAAGTGGATGTTCTAATCACATGACTGGAGATAAAAGTAAGTTTAGTCATGTTTGGTGATGATTCAGGAGCTAAGATTTGTGAGAAAGGTTCAATTAGTTTTGATGGAGTGCACAACACTGATGATGTATATTATGTGAAGGGTTTGAGGCATAACCTTTTGAGTGTTGGTCAAATGTTTAGCAATGGTTTTAAACTTGAGTTTTAGAATAATACTTATGAAATTAGAAAAGGATCCGAAAATGGAGATATGATTGTTGTTGGAAGGAGAACTCATGGAAACATATATCAACTTAAGGGAGTTCATGGTCAATGCATTGTATCTAAAGTCAGTGAAATTTGGTTATGGAACCAAAGAATGGGACATGCAAATTTTGATAATTTGATCAAAATCAATTCAAAAGAAATTGTTTGAGGTCTGCCTAGAATTACAAGGCTTGCTAAAATTATTTGTAGAAGTTGTCAATTGTGGAAACAAACAAGATGCAACTTTGAGGGAAAATAACACTCTACTACTAGAATGCTGGAGTTAGTTCACACTGATCTCTATGGTTTGACTAGAACAAGAAGCCTAAATGGTGATAGGTATTGCATGCTTCTTATTGATGATTATACTCAACTGACATGGGTTGCTTTTCTTAGAGAAAAGACTTAGGCTCTGGATATAGGTTTAAGGTATTCAAAGCAAGAGTGGAAAATGAAGTAAGTTTGAAAATAAAATGTTTGAGATCTTATAGAGGTGGAGAATTCACATCTAGTGAGTTTAATACATTGTGTGAATATCATGGCATAAAGAGATAGTTTTCTACTTCGAGAACCCCTTAGCAGAATGGGGTAGTTGAGAGGAAAAATAGGACAATACATGAAGTTGCAAGAACCATGATGAAAGAAGAAAATGTACTGTATGTGTACTGGAGAGAGGTAATACACACTGCTATTTATGTTCTTAATAGAGTTTAGATTAGAAGCAACAACACAAAGACTCCTTTTGAGTTATGGACTGGTAAGACTCCTACTGTGAAGTACTTCAAGGTATTTGGAAGCAGATATTACATTAAAAGAGATGATGAAAATATTGGAAAGTTTAATGCTAGGTGTGATGAAGGAATTTTTCTTGGGTACTCTACTACTTGCAAAGCATATAGATGCTTCAATAAAATATTGAGAAAGATTATTGAAAGTTCTAATGTGAAAGTTGATGAAGACATACACAGACCTATTGAGATAGTGAAGTTGAACCTGATGATCCTATCTGTGGACATGTACCTGGGGAGAATAAGGAGAAGGAAGAAGAAGAGAAAGAAGAACATAATGAAGAAGAAGAAGAAGAGAATGAGTCGGAACCTATTGTTAAGACTCATAAGTATGTACAGAAGAATTATCCAAAGGAACATATAATTGGAGATAAGAGTGAAAGTGTGAAGACAAGAAGTAAAGTATCAACTAAGGTAAATCTGTGTTTACTCTCTAAAATTGATTCTAAGTTTGTGAGTGAAGCATGTGAAGATGAGAATTGGATGAAAGCCATGAAAGAAGAGTTGCAAAAAATAGAAAAGAATCAGACATGGGAATTAGTCTCTAGACTTGTGAATAAGAATGTAATTGGTTCAAAATGGGTGTTTTAGAATAAGCTGAATGAAAGTGGAGAAGTTGTAAGGAATAAGACAAGAATTGTATGCAAGGGATATTCACAATTTGAAGGCATAGACTTTGAACAAACATTTTCCCTTATGGCTAGAATGGAAGCTATTAGAATGTTTTTGGAATTTTCTGCCTACAAGGATTTCAAAGTGTATCAGATGGATGTCAAGTCAACATTTTTGAATGGTGAATTGGAGGAAGACGTGTACATGGAACAACCTGAAGGGTTTCAATTATCTGATAAACCAGACATGGTTTGTAAGTTGAAGAAGGAATTGTATGGATTGAAGCAAGCTCCTAGAGCTTGGTATGCAAGATTGGATAGATACCTGACAAAGCAAGGATTCAACAAAGGCTTTGATGACATCAATCTTTACTTCAAAGTGCAAGGTAACAAAATTTTGATAGTAGTTGTATATGTTGATGATATCATCTTTGGTGGAAATGAAGGCATGTGTAAGAGATTTGTTGAAGAAATGCAAAAATAATTTGAGATATCCATGATTGGTGAATTGATTTTTTTTCTTGGTCTTCAAGTGAATCAAACTGATAAAGGGATATTCATTTCATAATATAAGTATGTAAAAGAGTTGTTGAAGAAGTTTGGAATGGATGAATCCAAACCAATTAGTTCTCCTATGGTAACTGGATGTAAGCTGAGCAAAGATGATGAATCTACTAAAAATGATCAGAGCAAATATAGATCTATGATTGGTGGAGTGTTGTATCTTACTGCTACCAGACTAGATATTATGCATGCAATATGTCTAGTTTCCATATTTCAAGCAGATTCTAAAGAGGCACATGTTACAACTATAAAGATGATATTTAGATATCTTAAAGGTACACCAGATTATGGCTTATGGTATCCTAAGGGTGTTGATTTCACCTTGAGTGCTTATATCGATGCAGATTGGGGTGGTTCTGTGGATGTCTGAAAGTGTACCAATGGAGGTGCTTTCTTTCTTGGTGGAAGATTTGTTTCTTGGTTGAGTAAGAAATGAGACTCAGTTTCTTTATCCACTACAAATGCATAATATATTGCTGTAGCATCCTGCTGCACACAGGTTTTGTGGATAAAGCAAACTTTGAAAGACATTGGAGTTATATGTGATGAGACTATTCCTATTTTCTGTGACAACACAAGTGCTATAAACATTTCAAAGAATCCGGTTATGCATTCAAGAACTAAAAACATATCTATCAAATATAATTTCTTGAGAGAAAAGGTGTTGGATAATGAAGTTAGATTGGAGTATGTGACAACAAAGGAACAAATTTCAGATATATTTACTAAGGCTCTTTCGAAGGATACTTTTGAGAATCTTAGGGAGAGGATGGGGGTTATTGGCCCTATGAACTAGGTGCACATGAAGGTGCATCAGTCTAGTGAATTCACAGATTCTTCATTTATCTGGACTGATAAATGGGTCTACTCTGCAGGGGGAGTAGAAAAGGTTTTCATTGTTGCAGTATGAGTGCAATCCTAAGGGGGAGTGATCAGAGTTTTTGATCTTTTCCATTGATGTCAAAGGGGGAGAGAAAGTCATGTGAAAAATAGTTGGAGAGGAAGAGAAGGTGTTCTCCTGGGATATTGTGAAGGATGTTGTCTTTGATGGTTTTTCACATCATGTGCTGCCATCAGTGAAAAAGGGGGAGATTGTTGCAAGTATGAGCATGTTTTGGTGGTGTTTTCGTTAATGTTGTCATTAATGTCAACATAGTTATGTATGTTGTAGATTGTACATGTATAGTTGATATTTTGTTGAGATGTTGTGAGTACATGGAGCTATCTTTATGGTGTTGCAGTTGTGTTGGTTTTAGTTTCCAAGTGCTTTTGAGAAAATTAATAAAGAAGAGAAGTTAGAGTGGTGAATGTGTTCAGAATGTGCTTTGGTATGTGTTATGTGTTTCTTCTATGTTGATCCTATTCTTGAGTAGATTTGAAGGGTTTCTAATGGTGATCTTGTGGTGATATATCCTGAGTTTTAGCTTCTGGTGTGATGGTACATGAAAGTTACATTCACCGGTGTGTGAACTGTTCTGGCAGAGTTGGTCTTCTATGGATTGGAAGAAATGTTTCTGCTCTGTAATCCTCCGGTGTTCTATTTCAGATCTTGTGGATCTGGAATATGTTTTCTAATGGTGTTATCTTGGTTCTGGAAAAGATGTATGTGGCTTGGTGATCCAGAAGTCATGTTTCTAAGTTGTTGTATGTGTTTACACAATTCAAATGGAATGATAGAAGAAGTTTGGTGTTCGAAGATTGTTTCACTTGCTACAGACATATCTGGAGTAATCTAAGATGTGTTCTCATGCATAATGAAGCTTTTTGTGTCATTTGCATGTCATCTTCTTGTTGGGAAGCGTGTACATCAATGTTTATTTGTGTTTTCATTAGGTTTGGCCGACCTTGTGTTTACACTTCATTTGAAGAATAAAATTTAATTAAGGAAGCGTGTGGTTGATTTGAAACATTTTATTTTTGGTCGAATCTCATTCCTTTCCATCACAGGAATGTTGAGTTACTAACCTAATTTGAATTTATGAAATAAAGTTTATGTGGCCAACCTCGGAGAAAGTTTCTAAGGTTGAAGATGGTATAAATACAAGTTGAATTGCAAAGAAGTTATAGAGGTGTGATGCAAAGTGACGAAGTAAGCCACAAACCATAAAAGCAGAAGTGCGTGTGAGTGAGTTGAGGCAATAGTTCTTCATTGTGTTAGATTCCTAAAGGCAGTGAGTTGAAGGTTTCTACAATATTTTGATCAAGGTTGTGGATATGTGTTAATTGTTGTGGTGGATCTTTTGTTCCATTTTGTATCTATAGGAAATGAGCCTCCCTGTTGGACATGTTATACCTTGCATAACCACCCCATTTTATTCTGGAACAAAATGGGTCCCCCTTTTCTTTTTACTTTCGTCACCTTTGGTTGTCTGGTTTGGTCTTGGGAGTTCTTTTATTTTCCTCCTGAGTTTTTTTTGTTCTGTTGAATCTGGTTCTACCTCAGTTTAAGTTGGGTTCCTTTTTGTTGAAGATTGAGTGAAATGATCAGAAATGATATATTTTATATGCTTTTGAGAACTAATGGAGGCGTTTGTTTTGCAGGATTGAATTGCTCATCTAAAGATATCTCTCAAGGAGGTCAGTTGGAAGGCATCCCTCAATCCAGTTTAGCATAAAATTCCTCAAGAAGAAAGTTGCTGAGACCTTTCAGATGTCTTGCCGACTGGCAGTGTGTTATTCATTTGGGATCCACCGGTCACCATGACATCTCAGTCACCGTGAGGTTTTATGTCTCTCCACTTGACATAAGGTCTCACCGATATGTGGAAGTCTCGGTGAAAAGGTTTGTCACCAGAAAGATCTCGCCAAGAGAGATAACATCGGCATAAAGTCTGGCCGAGGGGGAAGGGTCTCACCGAAGGTTCATGGTTTGGCGTAACGTCTTACAGACTGAAGGAGGTCCCACTGAAAAAGTTTGAGCTCAGGGAGAATGGTTTACTTTCGGCATGAGGTCTCACCGACCAAGCAAAGTCTCGCCGAAGTGAAATGAGCTCTCGCCGAAGCAAGGTGGATTCAATGAAATTTCCTACCGACACCGCAATGTCTCGGCGACAGAGGTGGATTCAGGACAAAGTCTCACCGACAGGGTGGACTCTTGCCTAGGTGAAGCAGCATCGGTGTAGTGGTTTGAGTTCGGCATGAAGTCCCGACGACTGAGTGATGTCTTGCCGAAAGATTTAAGTTCGACGTGATGTCTGGCCGAAGGGGTAAAGTCTTCCCGATTGGGTGGAGTCTCATTGAAAGATGAAGGCCTTGGAGAGAAGTCCTATCGACCGATGAAGGGTCTCAGTGAAAGGTCTCGCCAACCAAGCAGAGTCTCCCCGAAATGAAATGAGCTTTCACCAAAACAAGGTGGCTTCGATGTAACCTCTTGCCAACCTGATAGGGTCTCGCCGATACAGAATGAGCTCGGGGATAATGGAGGAGCTTGACATGATGTCTTGCCGACAATCGATGCTCTCGCCGATGGTTTTAAAACCTTCGGCGTGACTAATGGAACCCACCGTGATGTTTGGCTGACCCGATGGTGTTTTGCCGAAGGAAGAGGGGCTCGATGTGATGTCATGCTGAGGGAATAAAGTCTTGCTGATAGCGACGAGTCTGCCAATGGAAAAGATATCGGTATGACTCTTAGTGCCCGCTATGACATCCTGCCGACTGAAGGTTGTCTTGCCAAATGCAGATGATGTGTCAACAGAGCTCCACAGTGGTATAACCCTTGGGGACTTGCTATGATGTATGGCCGATAGTGATTGTCTCGGTGACCATTGTGGATATCGATATGACTCTGGCCGCTCGCTATGATGTCTTGCCGACCGTCGTATGTCTTACCGATAGCTGCAAAGAGGTATAATCGCATCAGGGAGACACGATTAGTGTCTCACCGATATGCAATTTGGTGTGAATGAATTTTGACCGCCCGGGGATCTTATGTGGCATGTGTTCAAGCAATTAGAGAGAATTAAAGGCCAACCCTGGACAGCTTGACTGATTGACTACCCCTATGAGGAAGATCAACAAAATGCAACCGGTGTGGATCTTCTTTGTGAACGAGCCAATGGAGTAGCTCGGTGAACACTGGTGTGGAGATCTAACGAAAAGTATGATCCTGCTTCCAGAGATGGTCAGCTTGTAGAAAGATCAGGGGCGAGAATCAGGCATAAAGGAGGAAGAAACCATGAGTCATAGTGATAGCTGGGATCACTACTGGCAAAGGGGGATCAACATTAATGATAATGCTTTAGAGCATTCAAAGCAGCCCTTCAAGAAAGATCGAGGTGGACATGAAGGCCAGAAGTTAATGCTGTGGTTGTAAAAGATCTGAAGGCTTCTCTTGAGGGCGATCCTTGACCAACATGGACATGGAGGATGAAATTGAATGCAGCATTAATTTCATTTTGAAAAGATCTGAGGGTCGAACCTCCTATAATGAACTGATATTTTGTAAACCCTAAAGCAAGGGCCAACGCATTCTTTTTGGTACATCCTGTATATATGGCATTTTTGGCCTCTTTGTAGAAGGGGGTTTTTTTTTTTAGAAGATATAGAGAGATTTTTTTAGAAACCAGTAGTAATTTTCTAAGAAGTAAGAGAAAATTAAGAGTAGCAATAGAGTAGGAGTTAGATTCGATAGAAGGCAGTAATGTATCCTTCTGGTTCTCTTAGAATAGATGGAAACAATCTGAAGACATAGATTTTCTGTACATTGGTGATTGCGCTAGAGTTGTAAATGTTGCTTATTTGTTTCACTAATAGTAGAAGCAACCAGATTTAAATCTACTTCATGTTGTGTTCCTAAATGGTATTCATCTTCAGTTAATCATTTGATTTGAAAAGCTTTCAAGGAATGAAGTCTTATTTTATGTTTTGTTTAATTAGTGATTTGCAATCCGCTGTTGAAATCAACACTATGAATGAATGAAACTGTGTTAATCACAAGTTAATTTTGTTCTCCAGTTTAGTTAGCAACTCCTTGAAAGGTAACAAGTCTGGTTAAGTTGGATGCATTATCATTCTCTTCGGTTCCAAAGCTTTGATCTATCTTTTTCTATTTCTTTAAAAACCCCAGTTAAAGTAGGTTTGAATTTATGTTTGATTCTAGAACAATCCAGAAGCTCAACATCAGCAGGCCCCTTGAACATTATAGTTCACATCAACCACTGAGTGAAATCAACACAGTCGAGAACCGATTACAAAGACCTTGGGAGTTAAGATATCCATGTGTTATTCTTTCTCTTTCAAGAGAGCAGAATAGTGATATTCTGTTTAACTGTTGATGTGCTCATCTGAACCATCAACAGGACAATGGGTCCTTTCTGTAGGTAGTGAGCCTTTATATTTGGACAGTGAGCCCTTGGAAGTGAGCCTCTGTATTTAGTTTTATAATCTCTTTATATTGTGAGTTAATCCTCACCGTGGTTTTTCCCTCATTAGGTTTTCCACGTAAAAATTTAGTGTGTATTGTGTTGATTTACTTTATGTTATTTGTGTTTCATGCTCATACTTAATAATAGAATTATGGGGTTGTGGAATTAATAAGTATTGAAGATTTAAGTTTGAATTTTTGTGTCAATTGATTCACCCCCTCTCTTAGTTGTCTTGTGTCATTTAACAATTTTGTCCCACTGGGTTTTCTCCTTTTTTCAATTTGTGAGTGATTTATTTTGCATTTGTACATGGGTACCTAACATGGCGTAGTAGCTGAGGCCCATACTTGCATCTTTGTTTCATTTGCATAATAAGCTGCTACTCCCTAAGTTGCACTTAAAGGGTGGTGTTGGTGTAAATGAAGTCTTGTACCTAGTTAATTCATTACTAGGGAACTTATTTACATGTTAATTTACTTAGATCCTAGGAAGGAATCTTTCTAGAAGGTGTTAGTTGTCATTAGTTGTTATCTTATCTTTTGACTTGTTTCACATGTGACGTAGGTAAGTGTGATAAGCTGTTTCATGTCATATGATTAAGACACTTTTCGTAATCTTATGACATCTTGTATCTGACCTTGGCTATATAACCAAGGGGTTTCTACTACATTGTACACATCATATCAAAATTGAATCATAATTGATAGGAATATAATTTATTCTTTTCATATTCATATTCTCTCTTTGTGCTTTCCATTTGGCCTCAAGATTTTGGCAGGCTATCTCCATAGCTAATTCTAACATGGAATCAAAGTTGGTTAGGTGCCATTGGATAGTCTTTTTTGAAGATAGATGGTAAATATTGAAAATTTGATGCTCTTATCTTGCATTGTATGATGATATGGAGAATCAAAAAAGCTTGAAATAATTACTAGATTTGGGGGCTTCTTCATTGTGGCTCTTTATTGCAGGTTCAAATCAGAGCTTGTTGCAAATTTGAACTCACCATTGAGTTCATAGGGTTCAAGAAAGACGATTTTTCCTTTTGTTTTGTCTAAATCAGATGTATAATGCCAAATCTATGAGGGTTTGAAGCTAAAGAGTGGCTGCCAAATCTAGAAGGTAGTTGCAATTTTGGAGAATTTTGGGTCAAATCCGACCTTTCCATCGTGTCCAGAAGGGCCAAAAACCCTAAGATCGACTATCAATTCATTGAGTTCAGAGCAGTTGTTAGTAGAGGCAAATTTTTTTCTTCCCAAGGAGCCGTACGACCCCCCCAAGTCATCATTATTATTGGTCGTTACGATTTTTCAAAAAAATTATTTATATCCTTCAATTTTTTTTTGAATTTATTTATTGAAAAATTTAATTCTCTGATTAAAATTCATTTGTTAATTTAAAAAAAAAAAATAATAATACAAAAAATTATTTGTATAGTCTGCAGATGTACCCTCCTTTCACGAGTAGTGTACACTTGTATTGCAAGTTGTAAGAGACAACAATGTGGCAATATTACATAGGCGGCGGGCCTTTTCAACCCGTGCAGGCTCCACCAAATCCACACTCGCCATTCATATCAGTGATCAATCAATAAAATCTGGGCAGCCAGGTCTATTATAAACTGGCAGAAAAATAAAGACTTCACGTATGATGTAGAATATTAGAAGATTCCTTTGACCGCCGACATATTTTGTGCATCAAGCATATTCTGCCTAAGATTCCATCAGTAGTCCAGCAGGAGAATATTCTGTCAGGGAAGAGAATATGTTGTTTTGATGCTCGTGCAACTGTCAAATTTAAGATAGTATTTTGCTGATGTTAGCATTTTCTAAATTTTTTTTCCCCCCTCTCCAATGACCTTTGTGATTTTTTAGTCCAACCTCAGAGGTTCATAACTTGCTCATTTTGACTATTTTTTTTTTTGATTTGGGATATTTTTTCGCGCTCTTCACAGTGGTGCAATCAATTTTGGTTTTGGTGCCTGGTTTTTCTAGAAATTGTAGATTCTCACAGGTGTTGCTGCTTCCTCCTCATTTTGGGAACTTCGGGAGCTCATATCTAGCTCCTATGGTAACATTTTTGGGTGCAATGTTTTTTGAAAGTGCATAATTTTTTGTGTACTTTTCAGTGGTATGATCAGATTGATCTCATTTTGTACCAAAAATTATACTTGATTTATGGCCTATTTTGGCATCTGTAAGCACTAAGATCAAGTCTAGTTTGTTATTTTTGGCATCTAGCAACTATAAACATGCTAAATATAAAGTTTCAAATAAGATATTTTCTTGGGGGGGTTTCCCGATTGAGTAATTTTTTTTTTGGGGGGGGGGGGGTCTCTTGGTGCATTCTTTTAATCTTCTTTCTTGTGCTCTCTTGTTTTCATGGATCATTATAAGGTTATTTTTCTCACATCATATAATTATTCAACATGGCATCAAAATGCATGGAGTAATATAATGACTAAAGGTCACTCTATGTTGAAAATAAGGTACTTGAACCTACAGATGCAAATAAAAAGATAAAATGGATTATTAAACATACCAAAGCTCTTAGATATATTTGTAGACTAGTTTCTCAAGATTTTTTGTTTAAAATTGAATCATGTAAAAATTCTTATGAAGCTTGGGACAAATTGAAAACATTGTATGGTACTATAGATAAAGTAAGAGGCTATCAGATTGATAATGAACTAATGAACCTTGATCCTAAGAACTTTGACAACATCCATGACTACATCACTAAGGTTAATGATCTAAGAGAGAAGTGTAAAGCATGTGGAATTGATAAGGAGATTTAGTTGGTCTATAATACAATGAACAAAGTTGGTTATGATTGTGCTTCTTTTATTTCTAGCTTTCATACTCATAGATTGATTATGGGGTCTGCATATACTACACCTTCATTTGCATCATTTTATGAGATGTTGATACATGAGCAACAAAAGCTTATCTCAATGGGTCTCATCAAGACTTCCAAATCTCAGGCATTGTTGGTTAGTTAGGTGAAAGAATCAGAATCGGATAAGAAACAAAAGAAAGCAAAGAATAATCCACATTCAGATCAAGCAAAGAAAAAATCATCTTCTAAAGGGGAACCATCTAAGAAAGAGAGGCCTACTTGTGCATATTGCAAGAAGGATGGACATGAAGAACACTGTTGTTATAAGAAGGATATTGATGAGTTGAAACATCTTCTAAAAAATAATCACATTGATTTTCCTTCTACAATGTCTGAATCAGTTCCTTCTCCTCCTTCAAAATAGTCTAAAAAGGATAAAGGTCAAGCTAGTTTAGCTTCCACATTAGGAAATAAAGGTCAAGCTCTTTGTGCCTTTTCAGGTCATGGATCAAGGAGATGGCTTCTAGATTTAGGAGCATCTTATCATATGGAATCTTTGTAGTCTATATTCTCTTCTTTTTAGACTTGTACTATGTCTCCTATTTTGATGGGAAACAAACATACATGAGTGTAATTGGGAAAGGGTCTATTAGTTTTGGGGACAACACTTTTTAGGATGTTTTGTGTGTTCCTCATTTGATGAAAAATCTTCTTTCCATATATTAGATTACACATGGTGGAGATGGGAAGAATGTGGAGTTCATGCCTGATTCAGTCATCATTCAAGACTTAGAAAGTAGAGAAATCATTGCTATTGGGGTGGTTGATAATTCATCTCGGTTGTTTACCTTTGCAGATTTTGCTTCTGATGATGACATTGTTCATTTGGTTGTTGATCACACTTCAACTATGAACCATTATTTATAGGAGATATATGGCTTCTTGAACTTGGAAGTTCTCACATCAGATCCAGTTCTTGAGTCATCCATTTCATCTCTTGCATCTACTGTTACAGTTGATGATGCTTGTATTTCTATAGATATGGCTTCTTGTGATTCATTGTAGCAGGATCCTCATAGTCTTTCAGATTTGGCTACTTTGGATGACTTCTTGATAGATATTTCAGACTTGTTTGTGGAGTCTCATATTGTAGATTTGGGGGACATCATTGATGACATTAATCTTCTCTTTGATGGAGAAGATCCTTCTTTAGTTGTTGCAAGGGAACACTTTGAACCTCTTGTTCAATCTCTACATGATCATTATTTGTAGTTTGATGTGTTTGTGGATACTTTTGGACAACATTTGGAGGTTGCTTCTTTGTCTTAAGAGGGGATATCTTTGTATTTGGATTGTGTTCTACATTCATGTCTACTAGATTCTGGATTGTCCTCTTTAGCAGTGTGGCATAGAATGTCTATTTGGAGTGTGTCAGCTTTTGGCATTGACATGGAGACACTTGAGCATGGTTCAGAGACATCACATATTATCCATCTTCCTAACATCCTACATACCATATTTGTTTTGTTTCTTCCTAAGGGGAGGAATGTTGTTCGACAAGATTGAATCATCTTCAATATTCAATGTTGAGCTTCTACCATTGCATGAGACTCACCATTGAGGGGGGATGCATTGTATCTCTTCTACTTCTCTCTTATGGGGGGTATTTTTCCTCACATGGGGTTTTTTCCTTCGCATGCATCATTGATAGAATTTCATTATTGTATTTCATCTCTTTTTTGGGGAGGAGTTTTGTCCCACTGGGTTTTCTCCTTTTCTCTATTTGTGAGCGATTTATTTTGCATTTGTACATGGGTACCTAACATGGCCTATTAGTTGGGACCCATACTTGCATTTTTGTGTTATTTGCATAATAATCTACTACTCCCTAAGTTGCACTTAAGGGGTGGTGTTGGTGTAAATAAAGTATTGTACCTAGTTAATTCATTACTAGGGTACTTATTTACATGTTAAGTTTACTTAGGTCCCAGGAAGGAGTGTTTCTAGAAGGTGTTAGTTTCCATTAGTTGTTATCTTATCTTTTGAATTCTTTCACATGTGACCTAGGTAAGTGTGATAAGTTGTCTCATGTCATATGATTAAGACACTTGTCATAATCTTATGACACCTTGTATCTGACCTTGGCTATATAACCAAGGGGTTTCTACTACATTGTACACATCATATCAACATTGAATCATAATTGATAGGAGTACAATTTATTCTTGTCATATTCTGATTCTCTCTTTGTTCTTTCTATTTGGCCTCAAGATCTTGGTAGACTATCTCCATAGCCAATTCTAACAAAACTAAGGTAATCTAGAGTCCATGCCAATGAGGGTCCAGAGGATATTCAAGTTTTGGGGGTTGTGACAGGTAATGTTGAAAGTTCAAGAGAGGAAGTTTTTGAACATGTTGATCATCAAGAATGGGGAAATAATGAAGGGGAAGAACATAATTAAGAAGCACCTAACTGGCTAGTTAGGAAAATGGCTTCACCATTGGAGGTGGAACTAGTGCCTCTATATCTCAAAAGTTTAATAAAAAAAAGTAGAGACCCTAAGCCTAGAGTTAGAGAAAAGATAATACATGTTGTGAGAAGGAATGTAGATGGAGGGAGAACTCTCCAAATAGCTACTTCGATTGGAGATAAGGGAAAGCATGAAATAACACCTAGGGATTATAAGGTAGTGACAATTGATGTAGGAAATTTATCACGGGGATAGGAATTGGAAGAGAAAAAGTAAATTTGGAAACAATTGTCACTAGAGTATAGACTTGAGTAAACGAAATAAAAGAGAGTTAAAAGAATGGATTTCTTGCCTAGAGAATTTGATCAATTCACTAGCCCAATTTTCTCAAACATTGACTAAATTGCCTCAAAATCTAGTACTCATGTCTAAGGAGCAAGTAGATGCTATTATAGCGCTTCACCATAAAGTAAGCATATTTGAAGAATGGATGGAATACCTTGTAAGTCAAGGAGAATAATTAATGAGAGATGCAATTGGGAAGCATAAGGAATCATACGGTTGGCACGAGAAGTCCAGAAGGCTTGAAGGTGAATGCACATTTTTCCAAGAACAAACTGATGTAGAGAGGTGAAAGCTTAAAGCTCTTCTTCAAATGTATGTCCGAGAGTTAGTGAATGAGAAGATAACCACATAACAAGAAGTTTCATTATTTGATAAGTGGAGAAAATAATTGAGTTAGGAAAGTGACACTTTACTACAATGTGTAGAGAGATTTGAAAAGGTCACTACGATTTGCAAGAAGTTGATAGATAGAGATGAGAGCTTTATTAAAATGCTAGCTTAACAAAGTTGTGATCCCTGAACTTTAGGATAGGATGATACATAGCTAAAAGCTTTCAAGGAATGGATTGAAAAGGTGAATAAGGATCATGTTATAGATGAAATCATAAAGTGTAGTAATGCTATGACCAAATATGAGACAAAAGTAATGCAAAGAAATGAAAACACCATTCAAGTGTCAGAAGAGTATGCTAGGCATAAATATAGCTGGGAAGTGATCCAAGGTGTTCCAAAAGAATGTATGCATCAAGTGTTGATTGATTTTTGGGAGTATCAATAGAAGAAAGATGAAGACGAGTTTTTGGACCTAGAGTTCAATGAAGAGGAATCAATAGTTGGTTACTAGATGCTTAAAATTTTGTGCATGGATATAGTTTTGAATTGAATTTTATAGGTTTTTTCCTAATCCTGGTGAAGGCAATTAGTCCCAAAAGTTTTGAAAAGTTCTGACCATCTTATTTTTATGCAAGGTACTCGTGACCTAGAGCTCAAAGTTTGAAGATTGTTGTTGATGAAGAAGTCAAAGTATCTTTGGCTTTACCTACAAATTTTTGATGACAACTGTCACCTGCTACATGCTACATTTTAATTTGTTTCTCTGATTCTCTTTGATGGGACTAAGTTTAAAATCTTTTGGGCCTTGTTCCTATAAAAGGTTGTTTGTTGCTTTATTTTATTTTTAAGTTCAAAATTTTTGGATGTTTGAGAACCAATTTTTTTTCAAGTTTTGTTCTTTTTCTTGTTTTGTGTTCCATTCCATACTAAAAAATTCTATGTTTCATTAGAAGTTAACTAATATCAGAGCCAATTTCAAAGCTATTTCCTAATATGAAATCTTACGTAGCTGATTGTTTTTTCTTATCAGACAAGATTGTATGATGTGCCATTTAAGGGTGTATATTGACACTATTCAGTGACAAATAATCCCCATTTCTTTAAACTCTTGCATCATTTTGTGCCTAGTTGTGAAGCGATTCAGTGATGTATAGAATGGTTTGCTCAGGTTTTGTTATTTCTTGAGGCATGTGTGGATAATACCTGGGAGAAATTTTTATTTTCATTAATTTTTTATGCTTTATTTTAGAATAAATATTTTATATTTCAGAAAATGTTCCAAAAATGATAAATGCATGGAATTTTATGATAAATCTTTCGATTCCATGAAATTGTTGAATGCTTAATGCTAAATCTACTTGAATGTATGCAATTTATTTGAATTTCATGAAGTTATTGAATGGCCGAATTGAGATTATGTTCATATCTCTATGATACCAGCCAAATTCTTAATGACTGTTTACCCCTCATGTTTAACAATAATATCACAACAAAATTTGAGTGAACCTAGTGCATGAAGGCTTGACATAAATGAGCCTTGGGATCAAGCTGAGTTTGCCTTAAATTTAGGTTTTTCCCGGTGGAGTCTCTCAAGAAAGATAGGTTCTTGCAATACCTCTCTTAGAATTTATCTTCTTGTTGGTGTGTTACTAACATTTGCGTCAACACCTACTACATGCATATTTTCATATAGATATTTACATGTAGGTCCTTGATGTGTTCATGGAATTAATTTGGATAAACATCCTCCATGATTTATAAATAAGAGAAAAGATCAATTAATATAAAAAATATATTAGGTAGGTTCATGCTTATTAGCTATATAAACTTAATATTTTTTTTAGATAATTTCCTTTTCTAGTGATTTTTCATGTTTCTAAAATTATTCTAGTAATCCATGAATTTTTAACTATGTACAATCTTGTGGTATCAAATAGTTCTCTTATATTTACTCATATGGACAGCCTTTTACTTATATCAAGAATGGCCAATTTATAGGTCCTTTTTGTTCAAGTTTTGAAATTAACAAATAGTTACCTCATATAGTGAATGATCTATGTTGTTCACTTAGATTACCTTTTAGTTACACATTTCATTTGAAAATATTTCTCTATTTTTGTTTAGTATAATATAAGGAGTTGACCTTTTAATCCTAGAGGTTGTCTTGTGAGAAATATCTCATATACATAGGTTTCTCATACTTCATTTCCTCATGAGAATAGATTTTTAGCAATACTAAGATCTTAGGCATAAAAAAATAATTATGGGATTCAACCATGATAGTGGAGGGAGTAATGTTTGAATCAAGAGAGGAGGTAGATGCAAAAATCAATGAATTAGATGTAGTAACCTTCAAACTAACAAACTACAAGATTTATAATCTATATGGTTTATTAATGAACATTTTATGAATCATATTAACTACTTGTGTATGATTTACAATATTTGACAAACTAACAAGCGATAACATGGGTATATTATGATAAAATTGATTTACATCCAAGTGGTTCTCAACACAAGCATTAGAATAGATTTTAGTTTCATTAGACTAGACAATAATGGTGAGGTTTAGATAAGTGCACTTCTTTTCAATGGAAGATTAGGATCATTATTATCTTATGGAATAAACAAAATAGAAAAAGCTAAAGATCAGTAATTCTCTTTTTAATTTAAAAACAAAAAATGTTATTGGTATATATGTATAAAATGAAACATTAGTTGTGTATCCAAGGGTTATTAGGGTGGAAAAAAAATAAACAATAAAGTTTAAACACTAAAATGAAAATGAAGATCAATCATATAGTAATTATATGCATACAACCCCTATTAATATCTAGAATATGATTTATGCTATTAGAAGTATAAATATAAAATCATAAATAATGAACGGTAAAAGTTCAAAGTTGTGTAATCTTTTGGGCTAAATTAACACCATAAAATTCAAGTATTTCTAACTTAAATTTAGTTTAGGTTAAAACATGTTCTACTTGGATCTATTTTAGATAAAATAGATGTAGGCCACAAAATTTATAACTGAAGTTATTTTCTAAATTATATGTAGCATCACTTTGATGCCAATTTACAATAAAATTAAAATTATTTGAAAAATTAATATCTCTACCACTTCTACTTGCATAAATAAACTATTTTTGAAAACTAAAAATGCCCTTTTATAGATCTAAAAGTGTAGTATTCAAGAATATTAAATTTATAATATTTTAATTCATGTTCATATTTTCATTTTTATTTTCACTAAAAGTAAGTTATTAGCATTAAAAAGGTTGGTTGTATTCTTAAGAAAGAGCACTAATGGCCATTAAAAATTTAAAATAAAAATGATGCATTAGATGAGTGAGTCCATGTCAAAATAATAATAAAAAAATCTATCTTAGATAAATAGTTAAGACAAAAATTGGAGGCCCTGAAAAATGATTGTGTTTCCAATATATGAGACTTTAAGTATTTTTGAAAATATATAATATTATCAAATTGAAAATTAAATTAAGGAATGCACTAAAGTTTCAAGTTATTAATATAGAAAAATTATTAAGGAAAATAATTACTATAAAAAAGTGTAGGACACCTTAAACTTATTTTTACATTTTATCAACAATTATATTATAATGTAATTTTAAGAAAAACACATTCAAATAGATATATTTTAAATAAAAGTTCATACACTACGCTAAAAATCTAAATTTCATTAATTTACACTATCCCATACTTCAAAAAAAGGTCAAAATCAAGTGATTCAAGTTAAAAAGATAGACTAGCATTGGCATTTCCTTTATGAAAACTCGACATAACTTTGAACTCACTTTGAAGGTAAATTATAACCCTAGGATAGTGTGAGTAAGATAGGATGAATTAACCGAATATGAGGGAAAATAATATTTTTTAAAAGTTAATCTAGGCTAATCCAATGTCACATACACAAGCATAAATATAACTTGATTCATTGATTTTAGTTGTGGGATCATTAACAAAATTATTAATATTGATGCAAAGGAGTAATGTACACAATGTAACTAAGGGAAATATTCGGGTTAGAAGATTAGTGTACAAATTATCAACACCCAAAGCAAGCAATGAAGTAAAAAGGAGGAAATAACATGAAAACAAAGAAATATATTACCAAGTGTCTTCAACCTCCATGATTGACCTCCATTACACCTTCTCTATTTGCTGCAATATGTAGTTTTCCCTTAGATTTTGTGTGAGAAACCTATGACTATGCCAATGCCCTAAGAAAATGTTGGAAGATTCTATCACCAATGCTACACTATGCAACTATGCAACTAGTAAGCAACTATGAATTAAGCCTAAAGTATGCAAATTTCAAGATTTCAAGATAGCCTAAGATGTAGATGCCAAGAGCTTGAGAGATGTAGATGTCAAAATGAGACCAAAATTGCCATTTTATAGAAAATGTAATTTTGGAAGAATGGCCAAGATTGAAGATTGACAAATGCCCTAAGATCAATGGACAAGATTCAATGTACAACAACCCACAATTAGGGTTAGGGAAACATTAGGGTGAATTTGAAATGAATGGACAAGATTTGATTTTAGAAAATCAAATCAAGGGACAAGATTGCATGTGACAAGAAGATAAGGATGGCATAGAAAAAGAGAAAGCTGGAAAATCAAATAATATTAGAAATTATTTGATTTATGGAAGAAAATTGTTATTTTGAATTAAAAATTATTATAATTCAAAAAGGTGGGGTCATGTGATAGTAAATAATTAATTTGAATTATTTACTAAGACAGGGAAAATTAGAAAGTGGGACCATTTAAATAAATAATTTTATTTATAATTGGAAAAATGCCAAGGTGGATAATAATTAAATAAATTAAAGAATTTATTTAATTATGAGAAGACATTAGAAATTAATGACACATTTAAATAAATAAATGAGATTGATTTATTTAAATAATCAGGAGGAAATAATGGACAAAAAGATAATTAAATAAATTTAAGAATTTATTTAATTATGGAAAGGCATTAGAGAATTATTGACACATTTAAATAAATAAATATAATTTTTTTATTTAAATAATCAAGAGGAATAAAAGACATGAATTAATTAAATAATTAAAAATTATTTAATAAATAGTTGAAAGTGGACTATAGGACATAATTAAATATTTTAATTATGTTAGGAGGAATGTGGTGAAAAAAGACCTTGTAGGCCTAAGTCATTTTTATGTGTCTAAATTTTACCCCTCTTTGTCATAATGCAACATGTCGCATTGTGGCAAAGAAAATTCAATAAAAAATATGCCCCAACGAAGGTAAGGAGTATCTATGCGCCCTCGGGAAAATTTTCAAATTTTGGCCTGGTGACAAAAATTTGGAAAGTGTCCCGACAAGATAATTTGATGTCCAGAAAGTAAATGGCGTAGGCAGTTTCAGATTTCGATGTGTTTAAGGTAGTCAATGGGTTGGTCAAAATTGGTCAAATGAATCTTCAGTAATAAAATTTTGAAAAAAATTCCACTTTCACCCTATAAATAGGTTGAAAATGGGTAAAAGTCAATTCATTTTCATTTTCACCTTTGTAAATTTGGAGAGTTCAAAGCTAGTAGACCTCATGCGAAGATGGTGATTCTAGTGACTGAGCACCATGGATACATTGTGCGGACCTTCAGACGGCTAGAGGGCACAGAGCCACTGGTAGGTATGCCTCACCCACTTCATAATTTTATCGATATATGTGCATTTTTAGGGTTTAGAGGTAGGTCAATGAATGTGCCACGATGCATATGCATTCGCGTAAGCCACATTCAAGTTCACGTTCGATGCATTTGATGTGTCGTGACACAAACGCAATGGACCCGTTGGGTTTCAATCAAGTGTGACACATTTGAGGGATAGTGAGACACATTCGCCATTTTGCACTGCAAGTGATAGGTTGAGAGATGCATTTGCAAGGTTGAGATGCATACGTAGAGTCATGTGGCACATTCAATTGTCAATGACATATTTGATGGATGGATTGACACAAGTGATAGAAGATGACGCATTTGTGAGTCAAAATGATGCAAGTGTCAAAACACGACGCAAATGTTGGATGAAACGATGCAAACGCCAGAGCACAACACAAATGAAGTCAATGCGACACATTTGATTTTGACCAGGGTTGAATTTAGTTTAGGCCCAATTTTCTAGATGATTTTAATTAGTTAGATGGTAATAATGATTTTCAATAATGTGCTAACTTCTCATTTTTGCATGTACATAAATGATTACCACCGATCTATATGCGCGAGTTCAGGCCATCGACGTATGCATTCAAAGATCAGCTAACAGATTGGGAGTAGAGGCGACTGATGCGGCTAGGGTTATATTATGTCACCTATATGCCCATTATCTGGGCTAATAGGGGCTATTGACAACACTGGGCAAGAGATGGAATTCATAGACCTGTTCATTCCATCTGCCGATGGGGGAGGCCACTATCACACTTGAGGATGTTTACATGATTCTGCATATTTTGATTAGAGGGGAGTGAGTGGTGTATGATCCACCTAGGGAGTGCAAGATATTACTATGTTATATGAGGCAGATGATGGCACAGGCCTTGGCGTCGAGGGGTATGAGATTCAATGGGAGTAACTAGCTGAGAATTATTTGTGGTGGGACGTGATGTTATGTACCCTGATTGCTGGAGTCCTTATTCCAAATCATCGGGGACATGGGTTTCCAATCTGATGGGGAGATGTGCTAGTACGCATGCGACGAGACAAGACAATTTTTAAATGGGGACCCTATTTACTTGGGATGCTTTATCACTAGTTACATGAGGTAGCCTACAAAGGTGTGCATAGCATTAGTTGTGGGATGACATTGTTGATGATTTGGGCTTGGGAGCATATTCCCATCTTTCGTCCTCCCATTCAGAGACCAGAGCTAGCAGAGGGGATTCCCTATGTTTACCTGTATGCGGGTGCCCTACAACAGACGAGAGTTGGAGAGATTGGATTCTGGCGACATCAGAATGATACTATGACAACATTTGTTCAGAGGCATTATAGGGATTGTGCACAATGGTCCAAAGAGGGAGATCGTTTGGCATTCTATAGGTAGTTTCGATATCTGATTGGGTGGACTGTGCAGTCAAAGTTGATTATTGAGATGTACCTACCACAGTGGGAACTATGTTAGTTTGGTGAGTAGAAGGGTATACCTGTTGGGATAGTAGAGTATGTGTGATCATCATGAGAGCCAATGTGAGGGCCAGAGATGTCAATTCCTTTGGTCAAACAACAAATAGATGGGTTGGTAGCACAACCATGGGGTTGGAGTGGGGGTCTGGCAGATCCAAGGACGTCTGCAGATTATGATTTATGGTGGAAAACACATAGGCTGCAACCATTGAAAGATCTGGATGGTCCAACACCGATTGATTGCTGATCAGTTATTCGATGACTACAGTGAGGAGGCTGAGGAGGTAGGGGAGAGGGAGATACGAAGGCCAAGGATATGGGGGAGAGGAGATGGGGGGAGAGGTGGCGAAGATGATGGAGGTGATGTAGGAGATGGTGGTGGTGGTGGGAGGAGGAGAGGAGGGGACGAAGGGAGGTAGGTGAGGAGAGTGAGACAACGTGTCAAGAAGGTGCCACTAGAGGTGATCCCTAAGGTAGCCAAGGAGGAGGAGAGAGAGGAGGAGCGACCAGAGGTGGAGGGGAGACAAGAGGAGTAGCGTCGAGAGGTAGAGATACCGATGGAGGAGAGATAGTCGAAGGCAGAGATAGAGGTGAGACAACTAGAGGTGGAGGTCAGGCAGGAGGGAGAGATGGAGGCTGAGGTTAGAGAGGAGGAAGAGATTTTGAGGGAGGAAGAGGAATTTGATGTTGGTGATGATGAGGAGGAGCTATATTTTGGTAATGAGATGGATGCGGTAGAGAGGAAACTCTGGGAGAGGATGATAGATGGGGAGCAGGATATATCTGGGGTACCACCATTGTCATGAGATGCCACAGTGGATCAACATCTAGTTGATATGTAGCAAAGACTAGATGAGGCCATGGAAAAGGTTAGATCCCTATGGGAAGAGCTAGAGGTTACATAGGTTGAGAGAGATTAGGTGGAGATCCAGTGACGGGAGATAGAGAGTTGGTGTGCAGGATTCACTCAATTATGTTCAGGTCCAGTTGGAGATGTTGCTAGAGATTTGGCCAAGGTCGATGCTAGTAGAGGCTAGTATAGGATGTTATACGAGAGAGTAGTGTCGATTGATTAGAGAGAGCCTGGATTGTTGAGATCACAAAGTAGGACAGGGACAGGGTCATGGAGCAATAGCCACACACATAGCAGCCGTAGCTAGAGTAGTGTGGGTGGATCTACTTCCTCAAGGCATTCATTAGGTCACTGCTCTCATCACAGTCATAGGCATTCCTCCAACCATAGATCAAGCCACAGTCATGGGTCATCTGGTTCAGGGCACAGATCAGAGCATAGTCAACCTCCAGTTACAGCTCCATCAACCTCATGTTGCCATGTCCACTATGCCATTAGTATTGGTTCCTATCACCAAGCATCAGTCACCTCATTCTTCTCCTTGAGGAGATGAGGAGAGTTCAACATAGACACTTTGATTGTTATCTTGTTATCATGTTTCCGACATTATGTAATTACACTTATATTTTGATCATCAAGCCTCTATTTTTTGGGATATCTCATGACTCTATCATGTGACATGATTTTTGAGATTATATATATATGATGCACTTTTGATGCGGCCTATATGCTATATGTCATGTGATGATGCAATATGTGTTGATTATATTTATGATACATGCTTTTATGATGATGATTATGATGATGCATTTTATATGTCATGTGATGTATGTAGTTATGATGGTTATTTTATGCTTATATGCCATGATGATATTATGCTAGGTATGATAGTTATATGATGATGATGATGATGTTTTATATGGGTGCATAATGTTTTGATTCTAATGGATGCCATGTTTATGATTATAGATGCATTAATGTATGACTATATATGTATGGATAATGCAATATGTGATGTCTTATGTTGTGATGTATGTGTGTTAATGATATGGATGATGTATGGAAATGTTAAATGAACTTATATGTTATGTGTATGCAATTTTATGAATTCAAATGATATGCTAATGATGTAAATGGAAATACTAATGCAATGTCTATATGATCATGTATGCAATTATTTTTGTATCACAGGATATCATCAAGAGATGGATGAGGCGAAACGACAAGACAGAAGGAGATGGATGTTAGCATGGAGATCAAATCCTTCAACATGTTACCATAGGACTAATAATTGTTGTTCTTAATCATCATTGGGCGGATTATTGTAATGGCCAAAAAACACCATGATATGACATAGATCAAGGTGTGTGAGGTCATACCATCACATGAGACAAGCAGTCATAGAAAAGGATGATCATGACTCATACTAAGAGCGTAATTTCCCTAGTCTTTTTGTCACAATCAACCAAAAACATAAAAAGACAAAAAAGACAATAAAGACAAGTCATGAAAAATCATTGCTCCTTTAAATCCTATTACCAAGAGATCCTCGAGGAACTAGCAACATGACTATTTGAAAAAGACAAGACAATCCAATCATCATGATACATCACTGCTTCTTTAAATCCTGTTGTTAGGACATCCTCAAGAAACTAGTAGCATGATGAGAGATCAAAGGAAAAAATGCTAAGATAATGTTTTCCAAGTGTTTTCCAAGTGTTTTTGAATGTCAAGCATTTTTAGATGTCAAGGTTCTAGGCTTGATGATGTCGAGATGCCAGGTTTTCCAATGTCGAGATGTCAGGTTTGACGATGTCGAGATGGAAAATGTCAAAGTTTCCAAATTCAAGGACACATCTTGAATGATGTTAATGGCAGGGGGATCGATCCTCAAATGCCAAATGACAATGACGATGCCTAGAAAGGACACATCCTAAGGAATAATTAAATGACAAGGGAAATCCTTCAGAAGGACACATTTGAAGAATAACCAAGAGTTGATAGTTTGACTTGTTTTGACTGAGTTTGACTAAAGTTGACTGAGTTTGACTTGTTTTGATAGAATTGACTTGTGTTGACATAATTGACTACATGCCGATGTTGACATGTTAATGTAATTGACATGTTGATTAAATGATTGTCATAGTTTTTTGTAGGAGTTTGTCTTTTTTGAAATAATTTGTTTGTCTTGAAGACATTTGATGTGTGTGTGAGTGTAGTGTGATGACCCCTAATGGACTGACCTAGTGTGGCCTCAGGGTCTCATCGATTGATGGCCTTGCCTACTTCATACACTCAGAGACCTTGTAGTTCAACACAACCAATGACTTTGTCTTGATGACCAAAATTGAGTCATGATTTTATTTGGAAAAACCTAAAAGGACTGACCTAATGTCTTGGGGGCCCAAAGATGAGCCTTGCCTATGTAGAAAATGTGCAGAGACAACGTAGTTCGATAATGACATGGACTAACTAACTTGAAAAGATACAAATTTGTTTTTGTGTTTTTGTCATATTTTGATTTTTTTGTACTTTTTCAGGACATTTTTTGATTTTTAGGTCTTTTTTTTTTAGGACATTTTTTGATTTATAGGTCTTTTTTAAGACATTTTTCAATTTTTGTCTTTTTTTAAGGACATTTTATGATTTTTGTTATCTTTTTTTAGGACATTTTATGGATTTTTTGTCTTTTTTTTAGGATATTTTATATTTTTTTTGTCTTTTTTTAGGAAATTTTCAATTAGCAGGACCATGTGCGATACCCACTGTAGTCGGAGGATAAAGGGTTGCCCCCAGTCAGGCCCAGGACTACCCAAATTTGAAGGACATGGAAAGGATCATGCGTGGGATGACTGATGGATGGTAGGAAAGATCTGATGTCAACCATTGTCGGCCATGGAAAGAAATGGTGGGGTTTTTGTGATGGGTATCATGATGGTGTAAAAAAAGTGGGTATTTATTATGGACTAAGGTAGAGAGAGTGATAGTAGATGGTGAAGCAAAGACTGACTACACATGGTTCCTGTTTTCCAGGTTTTCACCATGGAACTTATCTAAAGCACCTGTTTACTAGGTTTTCACTATTGGACGAATTATTTCTCTTTACTATTTTTGTCATTTTTTTTGTTGTTGTCACCAAGACGCCTGTTTTCCAAGTTTTCGAAGTTGCGGACTATTGATGGGCTCTATCAATTGTTCACCATCTAGAGTAGCTAGCTGGTATGCTCCAGAACCGAATGAGGCCATGATGATAGAGGGACCTACCCAATTAGGCTCAAAATTTTTGGGTTTCTCTCTGTTAGACTGATTCTTAAGATTTTGCATTAGGACCAGGTCGCCAATGTCAAACTTCCTGACCATGACTCTCTTGTTATAACTACGAAAAAGATGATTTTGATATGCCTGTAAGTGATTCAAGGCATTATGTCTTCTTTTGTCTAAAATTTCCAGCTCATGCATTTGTGACTGTCTATACTCTTCATCATCAATTAGGCCCTTCATGGAGACTCACAAAGATGGAATTTCAACCTCAATGGGAAAGATGGCTTTAGCTCCAAAGAACAAGGTGAATGGAGTGGCTCCTATAGGCATGCAGATGCTAGTGTGGTAAGCCCACAAAGTAGGGTTAAGTTGGATGAGCCAGTCATGGCCAGCATCATTTATTGTCTTTATAAGAATTTTGATGATTGTCTTATTGGACGCCTTAGCTCTATGTTTCCTTGCAGGTAGTATGGTGTGGAGAAATGATGTTGGATGTGGAAGCATTCACATAATTCACTGACATCTTGATTTTTGAAGGGATGGCTGTTGTCTGTGATGATGGACTGTGGGACACCATACCGACAGATGATGTAGTTGAGGATGAATTTGGAAATCTACTTGTCAGTTATGTATGTGAGGGGGATGGCTTCGATCCAATTAATGAAGTACTCAGTGGTGATGATAATGAATTTATGGCCATTGGAAGAGGTAGAATGGATTTTTCCCATGAGATCGAGTCCCCATTGTGTGAAGGGCCACAGAGAAGTAATCAACCGAAGTTCCTGTGATGGTGCATGAATCAAATCACTATGTATTTGACATTGGCGACATGTTCTGACAAATTAAAATGCATCTTTTTTCATTGTCAGCCAGTAATACCCAAGTCTCGTGATCTTCTTGGCTAAAGTAGGACCACTCGAATGAGATCCACATATACCCTCATGTACCTCGTGTAAGGTTGTTCATGCTTCGTTAGTGTTGAGACATGAAAGAAGGATACTGTCAAATCTACGGTGGTATAGGGTGTCACTAATGATGGTGTATTAGGCAGCTTTGTAGATAAAGGACTTTCGTTGGTTGTTGGATAGGTTTAGGGGAAGGGTTTGGGACTAGAGATAGTCATAAATGTCCTGATACCATGGTGAGTTGGGACCAACAAGTTCGCAAACCATTTTTTATTCTGGAATGTCATATGTAGGAACCAAAAGTTGTTCTACCAAGAACTCAAATTGAGGCACATTGCTTGGAATGTCTAGGAGAGATCTAATTGTATCCATTGCATCTGCCACCTTGTTTTATGCCCTAAGAATTTGTTTGAAAGCAAGCATGTGGAAGTATGACTAAAAACTATCAACCATTCATTTATAAGGCATTAACTTCTCATCCTTGGTGTCATAGTCATCATTGAACTGGTTTATGACCAACTAAGAATCTCTGAGGACATGCAAATTTTTGATTTTCCATTTTATGGCCATTCTGAGTCCTGTGACAAGTGCCTCATATTTTGTAATATTATTTGTACATGGAAAAGCAATGTGGAATGACTTAGGGATGGAGTCTCCTTGTGGTGTGATAAACAATATTCCAGCTCCCAATCCATGACTAGTATGAGACTTGTCAAAGTAGAGTTTCCAAGGTGACTTAGGCTCTATATGAAATATAGAATCATCAGGAAAGTCTGCTACCAATGGATGATCGCCTTGTACAAGTGCATCTTCCAGTTGATCTTATATTACTTGTCCCTTTATAGCATTTTATTCCACATACTATATGTCATATTCACTCAAGATCATAACCCACTTTGCCAAGCGACCTGCCAATGTTGCGTGACTTAGGAGATATTTCAAGGGATCAATCTTTGCTACAAGTTGTGTCTAGTGATTCAACATGTAATGTCTTAATTTTTGAGTTGCAAAGACAATTGCAAGATAGGAACGTTCAATGGATGTGTAGTTTATCTCATATCCGACCAACGTCTGATTGATGTAGTATATGGCCCTTTCCTTCTCCTCATGATCATTTTGTGCCAGTAATTCCCCCAGTGTTGAAGTTGTTGCAGAAATGTATAGAACAAAGGTTTTCCTTCAATGGGTGGCATTCGAATGGGTGGTGACAATAGATAGTCCTTTATTTGTTAGAAGGCCTCTTAACATCTATCAATCCAAACAAAGGGGATCCCCTTGTGTAGGAGATACTGAAATGGTTGACACTTGTCTACCAGTTGTGCAATGAAGCATTAGATAGACTGCAATCTGTCTTGCAATGTCCTGAGCTCACTTATCCCTTTTGGGGGAGGCATGTCTAATATTGCTTTTACTTTGGCAGGATCAACTTCAATGCCTCTGCGAGAAACTATATATCCAAAAAAATTTCCTGATGTCACACCAAAGGACACATTTCTTAGGATTCAAGCAGACCTTATATTCTTCCAGTCTTTTGAATATTTTTTCCAGCACATTGAGGTGATCCTTATGTGTCAAAGACTTTGTGAAAATGTCATCCACATAATCTTCCATTAGCTTGTGCATCATGTCATGGAATATTGTTGTCATGGCTCTCTGATATGTGGCGCCTGCATTCTTAAGACCAAAAGGCATGATGTTCCAACAATATGTACCCCAAGGAAATGTGAATGTCATTTTATGTTGATCTTCAGGGGCAATCTGAATCTGATTATAACTCGAGAAATCGTCCATGAGGGATAGCATCTCATATTTTGTTGTAAGTTCAACTATGATATCTATGTTTGGTAATGGAAAGTCATCCTTTGGGTAGGATTTGTTCAAGTCATGAAAGTTTGTGCAGACGTGGATTTGACTGTTTCAATTTGTGACTAGTACAAGATTTGAAATCCATTCAGCGTAGTCTATTGACCGTATGAATCCCACATCTAGCAATTTATTAAGTTGTTCTTTGACTAACAAGGCAATTTGTGGGTGCATCTTTCACAAATTATGTTTTACTGGCTTGACATCTGGAAGTAATTGAAAATGGTGCAAGACTAGTTTTAGATCCAACCCAAGCATATCGACATAGGACCATGCAAAGTTAATCTTTCGCTCTGAAAATAACTTGTGAAATATAGGTTTCTCTTCCTCTATCAAAGATGCTACAAAGAGGACAATTTTGGGATCTTCTGTTGTAGCTATGTTGAATTCCATGGTTTCCTCTATGAGCATTGCCAAATTTTCTTGAGTCATGGGGAGAAAGTCCAATCCTCCATCCTTGGGTGCCTCGAAGAGGTTTTCACCCTCGGATACATCCTTTATTTTTACATTTTTATCATCAAAAGGTGCCTTTCAGTTTTCACCTAAAGACGTGTCATTTTTTGTTTTATTTTTATTTTTGCGACCAGAGGATGATGCAGTCTCCCTGAAGTAGGCTGCACAGTCTAGGTTACTAGAAAATCCAACCTTGTGGTCTCCAATTGGCATGTCGTTGTGAAGTCCCATGAATTTTGCAATGGCCTCATCATTCTAAAATATGTCCATAACTGGTGGGCCTTGTTGAACCCAATCAATTAGTTGTGGGTAGATTAAGGAGATACCATCATCAGTATTGGAAAATGGTGGGGAGGATGCGAAAATCATGTAGACAGATTCATAAAGGTTAAAGATAAAATTATCGTCATCCAACTCCTAGTCAGATTCTATCTAGTATTCTCCTTCACTTGTTTCATACTCATTGTCAAAATAAGGGAAAAATGGACTAGCATTGGGGTCGGTAGTGTCATGTGGTGAGTCAAATGAATCCAAAGGATGATCATTAATGTCAGATGATTGGATAGGTGTGGTAGAAGGA
The DNA here is from genome assembly GCA_007258455.2 of Sequoia sempervirens. Taxonomy (NCBI): domain Eukaryota; kingdom Viridiplantae; phylum Streptophyta; class Pinopsida; order Cupressales; family Cupressaceae; genus Sequoia; species Sequoia sempervirens. Next base: position 177,195,964 of record VDFB02256132.1, on the reverse strand, counting down.
TGGTTAATGGGACCCGAAGATAATTCATGCTTGTCATTGTTCCTTGGGAAAAAGAGCCTATCCTGGTCTTCTCTTTTCATTGGGATTTTAGGGTTGTCATTATTCTGTGCTAGATTAATCTTAAACATTTTCCAAGATATTTCTTTGAATGTAGGTTCTTCAGGTTCAAGGAACAATTCGTCAAGGCAACAGTCAATTAGGGATTGTTGGGAGCCAAATTTCCATTCATGGGAGTTAGTTTCAGTAAGGGAATCCTCAATAGTCTCGACACTTTCCGAAGCATTCACTCTCTCACCTGAAAGTAAATTGGTATGTCGATCGCCATTTTTAGGTAGTCCAAATCCTAACCCAAGATACTTTGGTCTTCAGGAAGGCATTATAGGTTCTTGCATTCCAGTTTTATTTTTTCCAAGGCCACTAGTTCCATCGTAGCCTTTTTCATTCATTTTATCATAGCCTTTTCTGTACATCTAGATTGGTAATGGGAATGGATATTCTAGGTCTTTGTAGATCCAAGTCGATAAGTTTTCAATGTCTTCCTTGTTCATGTCACCCCATTTTATAAAAATCCGTGTTGGAGGAACTTTGAAGATTTCTATAGGCTCCATTCTGAAACAGGGTTGACCATAGGCCTTAGGAGACTTGGGTATTTTGGTGATGTAGTAGGCCATGTTCAATTTATACTCTCTACATCCTTGGTCCTAGATCTTGACATTGGGTTAGGCCTTCGGAAGAGAGGGAGATGGTGTGGCGGAAGTGGAAGGAGTGGGCATGGATGATTTGGCAAGCGCAGACAGGTCGATGAATTTGGAATTAGAGGAGGCCAAATCTTCTTGGTTAATGGGAACTTGATGTTCTGAAATACCCCTTAGATTGGTGCAATACTGGAAAGGATCGGGGTCTCCAAGTCCATGTATGGTGATTTCGGTGCCATCAAAAGGAAACTTTAGGCATTGGTGGTAAGTAGAGGGAAAAAAATTTAAGGGATGAATCCAAGGTCAACCAAGCAAGATATTATAAGGTAGTTCGAGATCTAGGACTTGACATGTCATATCCACAATGACCGGCCCAACTCAGATAGTAAGTGTGATAATTCCCCAAGAGGAACATTCTTCATCATTATACGCCTTTATAACAATGCTCTAGGTAGCATCTACACAAGCATCATAGAAGCCTAGAGCCTTAACTAGTTTTAGGGAGCATATGTTTAGTCCTGCTCTGCCATCTACTAAAACTCATTTGACCTTATGTTTATGGATAAAGACTTCAATGTGTAAGGCATCATTATGATTGGATTTTGGTGATGAGTAGTCTTGGTCTGAAAATGTTATGTGATGGGGAGTGGTTAAGTATCCCACCATGGCTTCAAATTGGTTGACATCATTGTCATGAGGGACGAAAGACTCTTGTAAGGTTTTGTCAAGTATGGCCTTGTGCATAGGAGAGATGCGTAACAACTCAAGTATAGAGATTTGAGAAGGTACCCTTCCTAATTGGTCAATGAGGTTGAACTATCCCTTAGGTTGCGACTGTTTGGTAGATGGACTAGATTGTGACTATTTGGTGCATGGACCGGGTATTGTGATTTTCGGCTGCCTAGGGGGTAGACCATCTATGGTGACTTTGCCACCACGGGTAGTGACATTACATTCATGAGCTCTTTTGACAGTAATGGTATTGAAATATTCATTGGCCACTCAAAGGTGTTTAATAATGGGCCCACAAGAATAGTCGAAGGCGGTGCGGGTATAATTGGCATGATTATTATTAGTCTTAGGACTTGACGTAGAGGGATTATTCAAACCATGGTCCTGCAGTGGGTTTTTGTGAATAGTATGGTCTACATTTGACACAAATTTTTGTCCACCTAGTTCAATTGTGTGATCTTCAATGAGGTCTTCTACCAGATTTCTTAGTTGTCGACAAGAGGAGGTTTTATGTCCTTTAGCATGGTGGTAATTATAGAAAGCATTGTCATCCCACCATGATGGCTTAAACTGTCTTGGGTCATATGGCTTAGGGTCTTCTAATGTGATGACACTGTTTTGAAGGAGCTTTTTAAGGATGTCTTCGATTGGTTCACCCAAGGGAGTATATGTGCGTCTCTTTGGGAATTTCCTGGTTTGTCGTGGCTGCCCTTGGTTTTGATTGTTTTGGTTGTTGTGACTATTTTGAATGGCATTAGCAGCAGGTGTCGGTGTAATCATTGTTGTGTTTTGCGGTTGAGCTCCTTTAAGAGTGAGCACCAGACTCATTGTGTTTACCACCTTGGCATCAACAACATCATCATTGGTAATGTGTTTATTCTTTACCCAATATTTATTTTTGTCCGTAGGTAGGTTTGTGCTCATGTTCTTAGGGCCATATTTTAGTTCTCCTTTAGCAATAAGGGCTTCTCAAGTTGGACACCCTTTTCAACTAAATTTGTGAAGGTTGTGCAACAGTGGACTTGCAAGTTGTATTTTAATGGGCCTAGAAGGTTTTGAACAAACATGTCAACTTTTTCTTTCTTGGGTATGTCAATATGGCAACGAATTTCTAAACTTCTCCATCTTTGAAAGAATGGAATGAAAGTATCGCCAACTTCTTCTTGTGTAAGTGTGCATAGGTTGGTAATGGATACATCTGTGTCAATGTTATAGGCATATTTTCATACAAATTTGTTTGCAAGTTCGTTCCATGATTTTATTCCCTTTTGTAAAGTGGCAAACCATTGAAGTGCGGGGCCTTCAAGACTCTTAGGCAAGAGTCTCATCAAGTAAGTATGTTCATAAGCAATGTGCATGCAATTGGTTGTGAATTCTCAAATGTGTTCAAGGGGGTTTGTCTTGCCTTTGTATTTAGTGAAGTTTGGCACCACGTATCCAGGAGGGAATGATGGCATGTATAGACTTGTGTTGAAAGGGTATGGACATAGGTCATATGATGTGTGTGTCTTTTTCTATTGCATTTTCATACTCTCCACTTGTTTTTGTAAGGTCGTGATTTGGATTGTAAGTGTGTCAATTATGGGATTGTTCGTTGCATCACACATGCTAGTGATAGGTACTCCATGAGTCCCCATTTGTTGTGAAGATGAATTTTGATATTGTTGTGGAATGTGTTGTTGTGAGATGTATGAAATGTTTTGATTTGAATGTTGTTGTTATTGCAAGTTTTGATTAGGGATGTGTTGATGAGTGTGGATGTGTGATGCATATGTGGGAATGTGTCCTCCAACCATATTAGTCGATATTTGTGGAATGTGTTGACCTTGAATATTTTGGTGCACAAATGAGGTCATATGCTATGCAATGTGATTTCCTTGTCCAAATTGGTAGAATTGTCCATGGGGAATGTTGGTATTTTTCCTTTGAGGGATGTGGGTATTGGTGTTAAGTTGTGATGACGTGTTGACGTTTGGTTGTGGCCTTGGAATGGAAATCCATCTTTTATTTCCCATAAAGGGTTGAATGAATTTGTTCCCAAGGCATTATTCGAAGTGCCAATAAAAGGATTTGATGATGATGTTCCCATGGCACTAGATGAAGCTCCAAATATGGGGTTTGAAGAGCTTGCCCCCATTTTTGAGGATCCAAAGGTAGCTCCAATTGACTGTAAGGACATTGTTGACATTGTAGGCATTGATTGTGACATGGCTTGTGACATGGTTGGTGTCCCTCCAATGGATGTTGCATTGAGTGTGTTGGAAGTGTTTTGACTAGATGTGTCATTAGAGGTAGCATTGATAATGCTTGTGGCACTTTGTAAGGTGGCACCAACAAAGGTATTGTTTGCATTGTTTTGGGGTTGACTAGTGTAGGAAGAATTATTTGCATTGTTGTTGTTGGCCTTGTGATTAGGTGATGTTGCCCTTAGAGTGCTAATGTCAAAGCCACGTGGCAATTTAGCCCCTTGGTCCAAGATCATGGCTAGATATATTTGTGGATCATGTAAGACTAAATATTCCATGAAGGAGGCTATGTCAGGATTTTGTGTGTGAACTTCTAAATCTTCCATAAATACATGTCCATTTTCATCTCTATGTATGAATGATTCGAAGGGGTTATGTGAAGAAGATGGCATGTTCATGTCACTGAAAGGATTGATAAAGGATGTGTCTTGGTTCATGTTTTGATTCATGTCATTGGAAAAGATATAAGTATTGGTGTCTGGACCAAAATTAGCCATTTTTCTTCTTTTTCTTTGAAGCCTAGTCTCAACCATATAAGGATTTGCTCAAATTATGAAGAAGGACGAAAATGACAACTATGTTTTGGGTTTTTTTTGAATAAGGGATGCTAATGCAACTATGTTTTTGGGTTTTTGACAATAAGGAATGCAATATGACAATGTTGACTAAAGGAAATTACATGCAAAAGGCCAATGAAGACTATTTTTTTTTGGATTTTTAGGAATAAGGTATGCAATGATGAGGACTAAAATTACTTGAATGTTTTTAAGGTATGCAAATTATGCAAATGTCTAAGTAATGATGGAATTTTAGAAAAGGTTTACTTAACCACCCAAAGCTTAATCTATGTCTTGATTTGGATCATCAAAGGAATTATTGGTATGACTAAATGATAAGATGACAAGATGACAAAGTGAGGTTTCCTAACTAGAATTTTGAGTTGGGAAGTCTCACAAAAGGACAATGACTAAAAGAAAGGATTTTGACTAAGTCCAATGATAACTTACTCTTGAAGGCAATGATTTTGCAAAGTATGGTAAGTTTCTCTATTCCAAAATTTGCAAATGAAGTGAGGACCTAAAGACTGGTTTATTGCTAAAAATGATGATGAAGGACTCTAAGGATGCAACTAAAAATTTGCAAGGATGTACTTATGGGAGAATGCAAGCTAAAAGATGCAAAGAATGAAGGATTTGAGAAATTCTTTGTTTGGTTTTCAACTGAGGCCACTGGAAAGAGATGTTTGATAGAAGATTGGTAAAGTTTGATCTCATTTTTTGGACCGTGATAGTGTTTTTTTTTTCTAGGTGATTGCACTGTTTTAGGTCACAAATGTGTTGTTTTTCATCAAATGCGTCATAGTTTTAGTGAATGCGACGTTACAGGTAACAAATGTGGCTCAATAAAGAAATTGTGGTGTTCTGTAAATCAAATGCGGTGTAGCATAGGAAAATGTGTTGTATAGAGTAGCAAATACGGCTTAGCAGAGCGAATGCATTACAAAAAGTGTCAAATGCGGCACAAAATAGTGAATGCATTGCACAAAAAAGAAAATGTGTTACAGACAGAATGAAGGTCCGGTTTGTTTGCAATTTTGGCCAATTTTTAGAATTTTTTTCAGTTTGAGTGAATGTTTCCAGGTTTCTGAAAAGTGTTTGTTTGTTCAATGTCTCAACAAACACTTGGAAAACACCATATTTTATTTGAAAACATGCATAATGAAGACAAGTACAACCCTAGGTTAGGAAAGGACTATATTTGTTAGATTCCACGTGGGTTTCCCCAGTTGCATTTATTCTTAGTGGGTGAATCAAGAAGCTTGGCCACACAAGCTCCCCCTTACATTGCACTCACTTCTTGCATCAACCAAGCTTCAAGTCTCCATAAATCTCCCATGGCAGACTTATCACCTCTACTAAGAACTGTGAGAATGTGGATGCCTTTGCAATGGCCGTTGTTGTGCTAGCAAAAAGATGGGTTTTTGGCCACTAAACAAAAGAGTTCTAGTAAATACTCGGGGACACGACACCTCACGAGTGTATAAAAAGCCACTTAAGTCTTTAATCAATCTACTAGGGGCTCTTATAACTTTAAAAGAAAAGGTAGGTACCCATTTTCAAATGACACTACACAGCTAAGGCCTACATACCATGAGGACTTGACGATTTAGACTCATCCTTTTATATACCAGCCCGAACGAAAAATTGGTTGGAGTCATTCCATCTTTCGAGGTAGGCCCCTCTAAGGATCAAAACATAAAATAGATGGGTTTGAATTTCTGATCACCTAGTTTGCACAAGGTGAGAGCATAATCACCTACCACCTTCAAGCATAATCAAGCAATGTTCTTTAACCTTCTAATTAAATCTAGATGAGACAAATAGTTTTTCTTTTTAAAGCACCAATGGAAGTGTTTTCTAATCTAAAACAAACACAAGTGGTTTCAAAATAAAATCCTTGGACATTCAAACCTACAAAACCACTTGTTAGTAGTCTCAAAAGATGCCTTGGACTCACAAAAAGTTGAAGCCACACGCTGCCACAAAAAATTAGTAACCAAAAAAACCTCTAAGCTACTAAATGGAAAAGAAAAAATCTAAAAGAAATTTTTTATCAGGTAATTGTGTTGTTCTGGGTGTCAAATATGTCGCAAGGCAGAATCTGGAAATTGATAGGCGAATGCGTCATTCTGCACAACAAATGCGTCTTGGGACCGAAGGTTAAAATCTGCAGACAAATGTGTTGACCTACAAATCAAACACGTCGTGGAATGGTGAATGTGTCGTTCTGCAAAGCGTATGTGTCGTAACAAAGCATATGCATTGTTCTATCAGTTGAATGCTTCGCGGTAAGTCAAATGCATCACAGGAAACAACAAATGCATTGTGTCATACCTATACTTGCAAAAGAAAAAATGTTGTGCAAAAACAAACAAAATGCATGATTTTGGCGTTAGGTTCACCAATGTAACTAAGGGAAATATTCAGGTTAGTAGATTAGTGCATAAATAAACAACACCCAAAGTAAGCAATGAAGTACAAAGGAGGAAATAACATGAAAAAAAAGAAAGATATTACCAAGTGTCTTCAACCTCCATGATTTACCTCCATTACACCTTCTCTATTTGCTGTAATATGTAGTTTTCCCTCAGATTTTGTGTGAGCAACCTATGACTATGCCAATGTCCTAAGAAAATGTTGAAGGATTCTATCACCAATGCTACACTATGCAACTATGCAACTAGTAAGCAACTATGAATTAAGCCTAAAGTATGCAAATGCCAAGATGTAGATGCCAAGAGCTTGAGAGATGTAGATTGCATGAGATGTAGATGTCAAAATGAGACCAAAATTGTCATTTTATAGAAAATATAATTTTGGATGAATGGCCAAGATTGAAGATTGACAAATGCCCTAAGATCAATGGACAAGATTCAATGTAACAACCCACAATTAGGGTTAGGGAAACATTAGGGTGAATTTGAAATGAATGGAAAAGATTTGATTTTAGAAAATCAAATCAAGGGACAAGATTGCATGTGACAAGAAGATAAGGATGGCACAAAAAAAGCGAGAGCTGGAAAATCAAATAATATTAGAAATTATTTGATTTATGGAAGAACATTGTTATTTTGAATTGAAAATAAATTTAATTCAAAAAGGTGGGGTCATGTGACAGTAAATAATTAATTTGAATTATTTACTAAGAGAGAGAAAATTAGAAAGTGGGACCATTTAAATAAATAATTTTATTTAAAATTGGGAAAATGCCAAGGTGGATAATAATTAAATAAATTAAAGAATTTATTTAATTATGATAAGACATTAGAAATTAATGACTTATTTAAATAAATAAATGAGATTTATTTATTTAAATAACCAGGAGGAAATAATGGACAAAAAGATAATTAAATAAGTTTAAGAATTTATTTAATCATAGAAAGACATTAGAGAATTAGTGACACATTTAAATAAATAAATATAATTTGTTTATTTAAATAATCAAGAGGAATAAAAGACATGAATTAATTAAATAATTAAAAATTATTGAATTAATAGTTGAAAGTGAACTATAGGACATACTTAAATATTTTAATTATGTTAGGAGGAATGTGGCGAAAAAAGAGCTTGCAAGCCTAGGTCATTTTTATGTGTCTACACATAAAATATGTCCATGGTGGATAAATAAATTTGATGGAGTGTAGATAATAATATAACAAAATTTCTATCCTTAGTGCATAGCTTGAAAATATATGTAGGACTACAATAGTTTCTAGGTTAATTTTATAGATATAGGTCATTTACATGGGTGTAAATTTATCCTATGACTCAAATACATGATCTAGTAAATTATATACTCTTTTTTTTGGATAAAAGGAAAGATATGCGTAAATTATATACTCTTATTCTTCAATTCTTATCAAAATCCACACTTCACAAATTAATAAGGATTAAAAGTATTTAGAAATACCTTGGAGAGGCTACTAGATTGCTAATGCCAACTTTTAATAGGTCAAACCCCTAGAAATAGTAGGCTTTATGACCTTGGTAAGAGTTGGCAAACAACAAAAAACCATTAAATTTCTTAGGAAGAATTTTGATTCAAATTAGATTCTCTTAGTAGTCTAAATACAAAGACTATTATGATGGATGCTCTCGACATGTAAATGGTTATTTAATACACTATAAATGATGTTTTAATGTATAAATAAATATCATTAAATACAACTATATAATAATAATCACATGAAATATGTACCAAATAAACTCATGGAAAGAAATAAATAGGCAAGAATTGCAAAATTTTAAATTTTAATATTTAATTTTGAGTGTTATTTATTGTGTTATTGAATCAATGATTGTGGAATTGACCCAAGATTTAAGAAAATGGTAATTTTGATGTAGATAATAAATATCTTAACACAAGAGGTGCAATTAATTTGAAATATATAGAAATTGATGAGATGTGTGTAAATGGATTAACGTGAAAGATCAAGTAATGAATAGATATAAAAATGAAACCCTAATTGTGTTGCCAAGGGTACACAAAAGACATAAAAATACAACTTAAATACTTAAAGGAAAATGCATCACAATGGGATAAAAATTAAAGGTACACAAACCTTAATAGGATCTAAAAATGATTTATGCTATTTGAAAATATAAATTTAGAACTAGAAAATAATGAAGGTATAAACCCTAAAGTATAATCCTAGGGCGGTGTAAGTAAGATAGGATCTAGTTTCACCAAAAATATGAATGAAAATAGTTTTTTATAAAGTTAATCTAGGCTAATCCAATACAATGCATACATATAACCATAATAAACCTTGATTGGTTACTTTCGACTATGGTACTAATAATTGAATAAGTAATAATTTTATTTTATGACAACTATAAAGAAATAATGTATTTAGCACTATGACCAATGTAGATGAATAGATTTGATGGAATATAGACTATGATATGAATATCAATATCCTTGCTCAATGTGTAGTTTGAAATTATATTCATAACCATGATTGTTTCTAGGTCCAATTTGTAGATCTAGATCACTTCAAAGTCAATGGATATGTCATATGACCCAAAGATATGATCTAGTAAATTGTACACTCTTGTTATTTAGCTCACCTCAATACCTAATCTTCATTGATTGTTAAGGGTTGGTGGTATAAAGAAACACTTGGGGAGGCTACCAGATTTATAGGGTCAAGTCTAATAGTCCAGATCCCTAGAAATGGTAGATTGTATGACCTTAGTAAAATTTGATAGACAACAACCAAGCATGCAAATTTACTAGGAATGGATAAGAATTAAATTCTTTTTAAAGTGCTCCAAATCAAAAGAATCTTTTGATGAATGCTTTAAATATGTAAGCAATTGTTTAATGAACTATAAATGATGTTTTAATGTCCAAATCAATGTCTTTAAATACCACTACATAGAAATGATCACATAAAATGTGTACCAAGTCAGCTCATGGCAAGAAAGAAATAGGTAGGAGTTGCCAAATTTTTAATTTTGAGAGTTAGTTCAATGTAGTGTAGGATCAAAGCCATATTATGGGATTGACCCAACATAGCAAAATGGTGTTTTTGATACAACTAATGAATGTTTAGATTAAAGAGGTGTCATAAATATGGAATGTGTAGATATAGATGAAAAATATTCAAATACATAAAAATAGATGTAAATTGAAATTTTAAAAATTGAAAAATGAATCCAACATTAAACAAATTTACAATAGTTATAAATATGCAATTACATAAAATCAAACTCTCAAATTAAATTGAAAAATAAATAAACATTAGAGCGGTGGGCCTAGCTTGAATGGCTAAAAAGCATCATGTTGCAGGCAAGAGGTCACGAGGTCTAGTCTCCCCATCGTCCCCGTGATATTGGAGGGCATGTCGTGCCAGCATCCCTGGAGTCTAAAAAAAAAACTAAATAAACATTAATATGTATACAAAATTTACCATTAAAATTACATAATAAACAACATATTCTAAAAAACATAGAAATACTAAGTTATTGTAACTAAAATACTTTATGTTTTACTCTTAAATGTGACAAAAACCTAAAACTTATATTATCTTAATTTATAAAGCATTAATATTTAGCTAAAACAATTGCTTAAAATTAAAGCACTTGCATATATTTCAAAACATTTTTAAATCAACAATATAGTGAAAATGTATAGTGAAATCTACTTGTGATCATCATCATGAAAAATGTGCATATGTAATTCTTAAAAACAATGTTGATATAAAGCATTAATATTTAGCTAAAGCAATTGGTTATAATTGAATATATTCCAAACCATTTCTAGATGAAAATGTTGAAATCCACTTGTGACCATTGTCATGAAAAACGTGCATCTCTAATTCTTAACAATAATGATAGTGTTGAGAATTTATGAAATGTATGATGTTAACGTCCACCTTAATTGAAAAGTGAAAGGAAAAAATAAGCCCTCATTGGACTATCGAATGCATTGCCCCAACTTTCCGGAAAAAGGGGGGTGAGAATTGTTTTTCTTTCTTAGAAATTTGAGGTTTCGAGATGAAGACTTATTTCTGCATTTTCTTGGGCTTACAACCGCATGTTTTGTATTCTTATTATTTTATTATTACATAGTCATAAAAGAGGGGCACCTCGAGAAAGTGGGCAAAGAAAAAAACCCCCAAATCCCCGCCTCACCATTCCACACCATCGCCCCCCCTCCCCGTGACTTGTATGATGACCACATAGTGAACTCACCCTAACATCATATTCACTTCTCCATTCTGTGCTTGGTGTGAATACATCATTTAATTTTCTTGGGGGCTTTATTACTAGCTAGATTAGGTTAAGGATTTTTTCCTTGTCTTCAAGTGCCTTTGTGCTTGTAAGTGTACAGGGATTTAGAGATATGTCTGGAAGGTAAAGGTACATTAGACTTTTGAAAGGTTAGTTTTGTTTTAGATCATTTGTTTTAACATTTTAATTAATCAATATTGCAATGATCATAAAATTGCATGGAAAAAATTTACTCAATTTAGTTTGAACACTTTTCTTTTGAATGTAAGGGTTTAGGAGAAGGTGCATAACAAACATGTGTCATTCTTGAGTGTGAGTGACACCTTGTGCCAACCAAAGTGATGAAGAATCATGGAGGCGGAAAGAAGATGCAATGAAAAGCTAACAAACTTTCGGTCATGGAAGAAGTTGTGAGGTAGAGGAATCCTCTTGTGAGACATAATAATTTAGACAACAATCATCTCCATGCAATATAACCAATTTGTGAACTATAAGTATTTTGACCAATCACCTAGGTTACATGGTGTCCTTGGTTCAACTAACATTAGGTTTTAAATGGTAGACATTTAAGTGGAAAAGGATTAGTTCCCTTTAAAAAAATAAAACAAGTTACATTTACTTTGTTTATTTCATATTTACTTCAAAACCCCAAGCAATAAACATTATATATAAATGTAACACAAATAATTTAAAAGATGTTATGGTGTAAAATTTATAATATATTGTAATTATTTAACATACTATAATATAAATAATATAATTACATTATGTGTTTTGATCAATAAGTGGTTGAAGTGGGTCCCCTACCTTTTATATTGACTTCTAAAGATGTTAAATTATACGTTTTTACAAAAATATTTGTGAATGAACATAGAAGCATGACCTGAACAAACAACCTCTACCATAGGTAAGCAAGAGGTGCAACTAACATAGATAGATTAACTAATAATATCCCAAACAAAATTTGGGGAAAATAAACATAAGTTGTGAAATTATTCTTCAATTACCACCATCTTAACACTTGAAAGATAAATCTTAAGTCATTGGTATGTTGTTATACTAATTAAAAATTATTTACAAATATACGTGTGTGTATAATAGTATATTTTAGGTCAATATTGAATCAATAGGTCACAAAATTTAAGTGTTAATTGTTTACAATGGTTGTGATTGAAAGAAAATGATCTACTTTGCTACTACTCTCATGATCTCTTTCAATTAAACTAACAATATGCATTAAGGTTGATCTTAGCTACCAGGCCTTGCCAAATTGATTTTATCCATGAAAGGGAAGAAGAGAGAATGAGGTTCTTGATAGAATAAAAGTTAAACACCATAATAGTTTTTTCCACCCGACTGTTTATAATGAGAGTGGATTTATTCTAAGTGATTGACTAAAGCCATAAAATTTCTTTTGAGTTCACAAAAGATAGAATGCATAGTGTTGATGCTCAAATATTGTAACCACTTTCTACTTTAGTTAAGTACACTATATATCAACATCATGCATAGAGAATAATAATGAATTTTTTGTAGGCCTAATACATGAACTACAAATCAATCTCTAAGACTGAAAAGCTAGTTTATTTTTGGAAAAAAAAGGAAATGATGCAAATGACTAAAATAAGGATATTATAAGTTAGGAGATAAATCCTTTTGAAACTTGACAAGTGATAGAGTTTTGCAATACACCACATAATTATCAACAAAATATTAGACCATATCATGATCAAATAATCCATCCATTAACAAACAAGAGCTAGATCTACTAGATTCTTAAACTCTTATATTACATAATTCAAAAAATATAGTTCATCTACATAAAAATAGATTAGCTATCCTCAAAACATGCATTGAGGCTTTCCTAAAGCCAAAAACTAGAGAAAGATTAAAAAATAATATAGACCAAGTATGAACAAGTACAACACAACTCTACCAAAGTATCCAACCCCCCTTACATCTGAAAATCATTTGCTTTATAAATCAAGAAAAAGAGAGAAAAAGAAGTGGGAGAAAGGAGTTGTAGCTAATTTAACTATTACATAATTTGAATTACGAATCTCCCACTCAACAACAAATTTCAAATTTAATATGCATTATGAAATTCACTTTAAAAAATATTTAGACCATAAAATAGTAAACATTAAATACTTGAACACCCTTAGCCCACCCAATACAATCATGAAAAATATTTCACCCTTACTATATAATCATCACACTAAAATTATTTATATTCATGAAAAATATTTCACCCTTACTATATAATCATCACACTAAAATTATTTATATTCATGAAAAATATTTCACCCTTACTATAATTCTCACAATACAAATATTTCAAATTAATATTACAACTTAAACATCTCATGTGTGTCTAACACCATCATTGACCAGTAAATCTAGTGCAATAAGAGCATGCACTCAACTTAACAAATCACATCCTTTATCAATAAACTTACTAGTTATGATGTACTACATTTATAATGTCAATTAAGGGACATATTTTCTTGGATGGTACTAGTATTGCATGTACATCTTAAGGGTTTTTGGGTATTGTCCTAAGTAGTTGTTTATAGGAAAATAAACTTGGTATTCTGAAAAAAGAATTCATCTTATGAATTTTAACCAAATGAGAATTCCATAGGAGTTGTTATGGGAAATTTCTAATGCTACATGTTTCTCTAATAATAGAAAATTACAATGCTACGAGTAACAAATACTCTACTATTAATAACCAATTATCTGTATGGAATAAAACTAACAAAGATTAGTAAAATCATCAACTATTATTACTAACAATGGAGTTACAAATTTACCTCAAGTAGGCCCTTGCTTAGGGTTTAATATACTCTTCTGCTCACATAATATTAATCAAATCTCCTTATCGTTCATTCACATAAAATCAAATAAATAGAAGACATGTCATGAATTACTTATTTTCAACTTTAAATATCCCCAAACTAATTGGACTCTTAACAATCTAAGGTACACTTATCAACTCATTCCTTAGTCATACGAAGAGGAAAAATCTATACTAACAAAAACAATAATAGCAAAATAAGTATGATCACATTTTAAGAAGTATAATCCTATTACAACATTCAAACCATAAATGAGAGGAACATATTTTAATGGAAACATGAAAAATGGAATAACTTATGCAGTTATCACTAAAGAATTGTTGTAATCTCTACCCTTTTTTTATTGCTTATTGGAGTTTCATTTATTTCACGTGGAATAAATTACTACTATTGATGAATTTTCAATGTTCAATATCACTAGCTGCATGCACTTGCTTCTTTGATTGTGGGATTAGCTCCTTCAAGTCTAGATACTTGTTCCTATAGCTATAGGCTACAATATACTTGGCTATAGGTTTTCTACTATCCTTTACAACTTGAAGAGTTATCTTTTCCAAAATAATTATAAATTATAAGACCATCATAAAAAATAATATAGTATCATATTTTAAAAATAATTATCCAAACACAAAATCATTTAGTAAAACATTATACATCAATTTGAGTTCTTGTACTTCAAATATTGATATAAAGTCTTAAGCGTCAAATGTAAATGTTTAGGGAAAAAATTCTATGAAATAAAAAATAAGAATAATAAATAGGATCAATTATGGAACCCATCATTTTCCCCCAAATTAACATTTCTTTTGTCCTCAAGAAAAATTGTGGTCTCTAGTTGTACATGTGTGCCACCACAACAAAATTTTCTAGTTTAGTGTTCACTTCAACCTATTTAAGATAAAAACCTTTTTGTGCTTCTAGGTGCATCCACCTTATGTTCTCATCTTCTACTTTGAATTCCTCATTGTTGTGTCAATTTGGTATAGATAACCAAAGAAGTGGGGGTTGGAACACAAGTGGCAATTTGGTGATTCCATATTTGTGAGAAATATTGATATATTTTTATGTCTTGTTAACATCTACTAGGTAATTATGAATAAAATGGGGTTTATTTTTGCTTAATTCTACTATCAACTCATTCTGTTTTTCTTTGTAAAATTAAAACACTTCTCTCCCACTTTGATTAATCAAGATCTTGAACATATATAATCTATTTCCCTTCCCTCTAAGATCTTTCCCTCCACCACAAGATTTTCCACTAATATTATCTATTCTTCTACTATTTTGTTTGGATCCTTTGCTTCACCCTTGATCCTAAGGGGAATTGACTTCTCCCATTCATTGTATTATTTTATTTGGGTACCTTTATTTCTTTCATTCCTATTGAATGATGCTAGATATTTTATCTAGACATCCCCTACATAAATAAGTAGGTTCCACTCTATTTCAAATAGTACAATCATTTTGTGTATATACTTTTTTAGATTTGGCTCTATAGTTAAAAAGTGAATTTCTAATAAACAAAGAAAAATTCCTTGTGTGTAGTCAAAGAATATGGAAGATCATAATAATTTTGCATATATTGAAAATTCAAAAATTTCTCTTGGAGGAATAATGTATAAACCCTAGTTGGTGGTCTACATCGTACAATCTAAGTTGTGAGTCTATCCATTTGGTCAATTTTCCTTTTTAATTTTTTTTATCCTTTTTTAAGTTCTTTTTTAAAATTCTTCTTTACTTCATCTTTTTCCTTTTATCAAGTTCTTCCCATTACCTACATATCTTCTATGTTTTCTCATATAATTTTTTTAGTGGATGGCCATGTCATTTATGGAATAATTATATGAGGATTCACCTATTGTTTAGGCCCCCTCTCCCCCTTATCAATTTCTTTGGTAGCCATATGGCCTAGCTTATCTAGCCCAATCCCTTGTTGAAATGCTTAAGTTTTACTTCCAAACATCCAATTTTCTTTAGAGCTTCCTACATCTCATCAATCGATTCCTTTGATTTTCGTGTCAATTCCTATTCCCCTTTTGAATCAGAGGAAGGGATAGATTTGGTATGGTTTCAAGATTTATTGGAAAAGACTAGAAATTTCATTCAAACAAACATCTTCTCTCTCTCTCTCAACATTTATATCAAATTCCAAAAAATACACTTTTTAATATGTTAGGGTTTCATTTCATGTCACTCCTAATTCCTTGAGGTGATGAGAATGCCTCAAATGATTAAGGGTAGTCTTCTATATAAATGAGACTTGGGGGAGGAAAAGTTGTTTTTTATTTCTTTGTTAACTATGAAGAAGAGGGAATATAATATATTACAAGATTTTTTGGTAGTAGATAAGGTGTTTAAGATGTTGCATGTTGATTAATTTGTGTTGTATATTCATCAATAGGGTTGTGGGTAGTTGAAGCTACATGTCTGGAAGATATTGTGTAATGCCCCGCCGTGCGAACCCCAAAGGAACTAATAACAACGGAATAATTTTTTTTTTTTAAGAACATAAGATTGTATTTAAGTATTCTAACATAACAATATATTAAGTTACACGACTAATTCCATTGGGGTACGCAAAGTGACATTACTATTCTAACCTATAACAACGATAATAAGATAACAATAATTAAACAGTTACATAAATCTATTCATTCCCACTTCATCATTTAAATTATCTATTAAACAATAACCATATTCATAACATATGTACATATGACAATAAAAGATACTATAAGATATGAGGCATTTACATTACCATAGATATAACACAACTTATCACAACTATTACAAATGATCGTTCCTAATTAAATACAAGGCCTGAATAAACATTACATCCAAGTGATGGTAAAATACAACTGTCTGAAATTACATCACAATAACTGCATATACAAATTACACCAATGTCATCCCAACACATGTGGGAGACAATACATCAAAGAATACATTACATTTGAAGTATAACATACATCTGGTACAAGAATTACTGGATCAACAACATCCTCCAAAACCCTGCAATAAAAGATATATCTGCAACAGAAAGGAAACCCAATGGGGTGCGAAGCACGTTCCACCCAACCACCCCCGTGCTGAGAGTAGACAAGGAAGGGTCCCCGACCAAGCACGCCTAACAATAACAAAGACTACTCCAAATAGACAACTTAACATCAAAGACCACTTAGAAAACTAAACGAGATAAATCCAAAAGGCACAACAACATACCACTTCAGAACATAACAATATAACACAGGTTTCCAAAATACAACTAGTCACACTCACAACATCAATGAAACTCAAGGCATAATATCAAAGACTACTTCCAACAATAACCAAAGAGAAATCAATAAATCACTTAACGACTACAATCACAAAGTCACTTAACAACTACAAACACAATATCACTTAGCACGAGGTTACAATGCTTCCAGAGAACAAAGATCAAGAACATTGCACAATAACTGATTAACTGTCGACATAGGAAGAGTGTCATGCATAAATTGCCATGAGTTACCCTGGCTCAACCTTCCTAGGCTACCGGACCCCCATCCTGGGTTACCCTGGCTTGCCTCTACCGGCCGCCGAACCCTCACGCAAAACTATGCGTCCCATCTCATCTCGAGCCTTATCATTCACTTGCTTCACGAGAGAGAGATATTCTTTATCTTATTAGTGTGAAAGATCCCCATTAATTCTTTTAGATTATCACTTAGTTAAACTCTAGGTGAGTTACCCTGGCACCTCTTTGTGTGCCGGACCCCCACAAAGAGCCACTCTCCTATCAACAACATACAAGATACAATACCACAATAAGTAACTAGACAACATAACCTCTCCAATCCAAGGAGGAAACAAAACAAGGAAACTCACTCCGAACACTGGAGGAAACCAAATACGAAAACACACTCCTTCCAAAGGAGGTACAACACATTACCCTCTCCTATTTCTCAGGAGGCACAAATCCCCGTTCGTGGAAACCGGGTACAACATAATAGTACAACTCTACACCATTCCCAAGGTGATTCACAAATTGAACCTCTACACAAAACAACCCACTCTAGAGCACTTCTCTGGAAGACTTACATAGACTCTTAACCCCATTTGCCCAACATGGAGAATAAAAGAAACATGATAGAAAAATAACTTAAACTCTTACGAAAGGTCAGGTAAACCTAGGGTTTTCCCATACGACACAAAAGAACTATGAAGAAAATACTACAATAGAACAAACGAATAATCTCAAGAATAACTATTATGTTCAATCAAAATCATAAAACAAGTTACAATGAATAATAAGTTTCACCTAATGAGTCAATCAATTTCACAAGAAATCTCGTTTCAAAACAACACAATTAATTTATTTCGATCTTCTCAACTAAACTATGACCCTATAAACTTTAAAGTTAACCAATCAATTTAATTATAATTACAAAACTTACTCCCAATTTCCAATTAAACTATAAAATTGCAATTTATGAAATTTATTTATTATTACAAACTCACAACATTTATAACCTTCAACATATCTTTTTATATATATTCACACCTATATATATACACTTTTTTTTTCTGTGTATATATATATTAAACATATATTACAACCATCAAATTAAATCACAACATAAAAATTATCCATATATATATATTAATAATATATATATATATACTATAACTCAAATTAAAAAAAGCATATTTAAAAAAAAAACACATAAAACAAAAAAACGAATTTAAATTAATATAAACATTAATAAATATATATTTTAATGTAAACTTTAACAAATATAACAAATCGTACCAAACAAAATTTTGAATTATATATATAAAAAAAAATAGAAACAATCAAATCCTCGTGCTTTACGCACCCTCATATGGCAGTGAGGGAACTGTTGTACGCAGTCCCCACCGGACTGTGCCCAGCAGTCTCGACTGCTGTGCGCAGCCGGTGATGGCTGCGTACAGCGAGCCCCGGGGTCCGTGGGGGTACGGCCTGGGCCGACCTCCCACCTTCCCCAATAAAACAATTAAAATATAATATTTAAAAATATAATATTTATTTATATTTGTGTTGTATTTCTTTATATTTATTTTTAAATACCTACTTCCGTCCAAACACACAGGCACGAAAATTTAAACGTATTTTAAAATTAATAATAATAATAATTTCGTTTTTCTACTATTTATTTCATTTCGTAAATTTAATTAAAAGAATTTCAAATGCAGATTTCGAACTTCAAATATGAAAATAAATATAAATATTTATATATATATATATATATATATATATATATATATATATTGAAGGTTTTCCAATCACGGAAAACGAGAAACGTACAGAGCATTTACTCTTCTATTTAATTTAGTTTATATTAAAAAAGAACAAGAATTTCAATAAGAAGGTAAACAATTATTTGCATATAAACCTGTATTTACATATATATTATTTTATTTTATTTAATTTTCGTTTTCAATAAAAATGGGATTCAAAGTACGAATTTTGTTTAAACAAATTTATTTTATAATAAAATCGTTTCGTGAATTTGACCAATACATTGATATATATATATAATTTCTATATATTTATTTATTTTATTTTAAAAAGAACAGAGTATATAAATTTATATAATATATCTATCAGAATATTCAGAAATAAATAAAATAAATAAATTGTTTTCTTACATAGATCTGGGTATCCCAATTCAAATGATAATAAAATAAAATATTCTTTTCCAATGGTTATTTTCCAATCTAAGTTTCTTTGAAGAAATTTTTGAAGGTTCAACTATAATTTCCTATAGAGGGTTCGAGGGTTCAACACAATCAAGTTTTCTACAGAAGATTTCGAGGGTTTTAATACAAACGAGTTTTCAAATCATAAAACTTCATTCAAACAATTTTCGAAAACATAGCAACCAGATTTGTTTACAGATCTACAAAGTATTAATAATTTAAAAGGAGAAAACCTGAAGTCCTTCGTCTGGAGAAGAATCCCTTCTGTAGCCTCTTCTCGATCTCCTCCTGCCGCTCTCTTCTCCAATCCAACTTTTCTTCAGAACCACAATAATTTTACCAGAAGACACCAAAATCCAAAACTATCTTCCTTTTCCAGATCCAGAACAACCGAGCAAAACTTGTGTGTGTGAATGAATCTCTCATAAAAATAATAAATCAAAATAAATATTCAATAAAGCTCTTCTGCTTTCTTTTCTCAAAAATCCTCTTTTCTTATTGGTCCTTTTTGAGCTTTTAAAAACTCACACTTATCTAAAATTTTAATTAAAATAATTTATTAAATCAAGATATTATCTATGCAAGATTTGCTAATTTACTATTAATAAAAATAAATAAATATAATATATAATCATCCTCACATGATTTTCTAATCTAATATTAATAAAAGATAATATCTAATTATTCTCAACAATATTAATTTAATTTAATTTCTTGCACTTTAATTAATTAAATACTTTTTAATTTACAATCTATTTAAATTTAACATTTTTCTAACTCTCAATTAAATCAAATAACAATGCAACATTAATTAATTATTTTATGAAATATGATTAATTAATTAAATACTAACCAAGAGTTAAATAAATACTCAACAGTCAAACTATATAAAGACAAGGACAAAACTTCAGTCATAACACAACGACTCACATAGACGACGCACTTGGGACGAGGACACTTCCAAACCTACTCCCCTTTTTCAACATTTTTACCCATTGGGTTAATTTATTGCTCGCCCTGTCCTGCCGAAGCAGGTGGAATCGAGACTTATTCCTGCAATCCTGCATCCAAATAAACGTCAAGTAGCACATGTATATATATAATCAAGCATCCTATCGTGAGAAGGAATTGCAGTGTAGCAGGGCACTCGTGAACGAGTGATGCTACACTGTCCTCTCACCTACTCTATTCTAACAATTACCATATCAATGACGAACTAACATTTCTAACCAAATTGATCATAAGATAACATGATACTTAACTACTGCACCATAACTAATTATTAAACCATTGCATTATCAAATAATACTGAATTCAAATAACATGATCACCATAGAATCATCACATCGACATATAAAACATTAATGAGCAACTATTTGAATAACAATAATCCAATCAACACACAAAGTATCATAAATCATACTAATAATGTCATATCAAATGATCATGTCCACTAAAGGAATAACAACATCATCAAACTTCAAACCAACCAAATCGAACCATAATAGTATCATCATAGTATCAACGTATCAAGTTAAAGCATAGAAAATAATAAGACTAAACAGTATGAGGGGTATTACATATTGTATGTTGAGAAGGGGTTCAATATACCTCCTCTTCTTTTATTTGTTCCTCCTTTTCCCAAGTCTATATTTCTAGAGGTCTCTTGAACCTCATTTGCCTATTATTGGGGCCAACATTCAGTTGGTTTCTAATATCATCCAATTCTAAAAATTCTTCCCATGATATGTCTAGGAATTGAATGTATATACTTCTCATTGTTAGTAGTTGTATCGATAAATGATGTGACAATATAGATTTTTTTCTTCTTTTGTTATTCTATTGACATTATTTTTAACAAGTGGAATAAAAAAATTGGAAATTCACTAATCAGTTATGGTAAAAGTGGCTCAAAAGCTTAAAATGGATAGTTAAAAGAAGTGATTTCCTACCCTCAAAAGTAGGCCCTTGCTTGCTTGGTTAAATACTAAAATCATCATCTATTAATACTAACAATGAAGTATATTATTAATATATTATACGGGCTTATTGCCTTTGCTTAAAAAAAAATACTAACAATGGAGTTACAACTTTACCTCAAGTAGCCCCTTGCTTGCCTGGTTAAATATATTCTTCTACTCATGTTTTATTAATCAAATCTACTTTTCATTCATTCACACAATACCAACTAAATAGAATAAATGTCATGAATTATTTGTTTTAGAAAATAATACAAATTGCTACAAAATATTTATTGTTATTTGATTTAACAAAGTCTTCAAAATATATACAAATAAAATTCAAGTACCTCCGAACTAATTGGACTCTTAACAGTCTATGGTACTCTTGTCATCTCATTCCTTAGTCATAGGAAGAGGAATGATCTATTCTAATAAAAAGACTAATAGGGAACTAAGTACAATCATATTTTAAGTATAATCTCATTACAACATTACAACCATAAATGAGAGGAACATATTTTAATGGAAACATGAAGACAAATATCATAACTTATTTAATTATAGCTAAAGAATTGTTGTAATATCTACCAATTTTTTGTTCTTGTTGGAGTTTCATTTTATTTCATGTGGAGTAAATTACTATTGTTGATGAATTATCTAGCTACATGCACTTGCTTCTTTAGTTGTGGGATTAGCTCCTTCAACTATGGATACATGTTCCTACAACTATAGGCTCACAATAGCCTTGATTACAAGTTTTCTAGTATTCTTTACTATATGAAGAGTTATCTTTTCCAAAATACTTATATTATAAGACCATAATAAAGATCAAAATATAATATCATATTTTTTATAATAATTATCCAAACACACAATCATTTATAAAAATATTATACATCAATTTTATTGGTCTAAATTTAAATATTGATATAAAGTATTAAGTATCAAATTGAAATGTTCTATGAATAGAAAAAGCATAATAAACAAGATCAATTGTGGAACTCATCATTTTCCCCCAACCTAACATTTTTCTTGTCCTCAAGAAAACTTATGGTCTCTAGTTGTACACATGTGTACCACCACTCTAAAATCTTTTAGTATAGCATTCCCTTCAACCTATATAAGATAAAACCATTTTTCTTCTTCTAGGTGTATCCACCTTGTGTTCTCATCTTATGATTTCAATTGCCTAATGTTATGAAAGTTTGGTAAAGGTAACCAAAGAAGTGGGGATTGAAACACAAGTGGCACCTAGGTGATTCCATATTTGTGAGCAAGATTGATGTATTATTATGCCTTGATAACAAATTCTAGGTAATTATGAATAGAATGGGGTTCCTTTTTCCTTAATTCTTCTATGAACTCATTTCATTTTTTTTTTGTATAATTACAATTCTTCTCTCCCACTTTGAGTAACTAGGGTCTTGAACACATGATTATCTATTTTTCTTTCCTCTAAGATCTTTCCTGCCAACACAAGCTTTTCCACTAATGTAATTCATTATTCTACTAACTTGTTTGGATCCTTTGCTTCACCCCTAATCCTAAGGGGAACTAACTTCTCCCATTCATTGTATTGTTTCATTTAAAGACCTCTATTCCTTTCATTTCTTATGAAGGATGCTAGATATTTAATAGATATTTCATCTGGACATCCCCTACATAAAGAAGTGGGTTCCAGTCTATTTCAAATGGTACAACCATTTTGTGCAAATATTTTTTTAGAGTTCTCTCTATAGTTCAAAGTTGGATTCCTAATAAACATAAAAAAAATGCCCTATGTGTAGTCAAAGAATAGTGAAGATAACAATAATTTTGCATAAATTGCAAATTCAAAAATTGCTCTTCGAGGAATAATGTATAAACCCTAGCTAGTGGTCTACATCATACAATCTAAGTTGCGAGTCTAGCCATTTGGTTAATTTTCCTTTTTAATTTGTTTATTTTTGTATCCTTTCTTAAGTCCTTTTTTAAAATTATTCTATATTTCATATTTTTCTTTTTCCCAAGTTCTTCTCATTACCTACATATCTTCTATGTTTTCCCATAGAGTTTTTTTAAGGGATGTACATGTTATTTGTGGGATAATCATATGAGGACTCAACTATTGTTCAAATTCCCTCTCCCCCTTATCAATTTCTTTGGTAGTCATTTGGGATAGCTTGTGTCTAGGCCAATCCCTTGTTGGAATGCTCAAAGTTTATTTTCCAAACATTCAATTTTCTTTAGAGCTTCCTACATCTCATAAATTTATTCCTTTGCTTCTAGCATCAATTAATCTTCCTCTTTTGACTTAGAGGAAGGGATATATTTGATATGGTCTCTATATTTGTTGAAAGAGACTATAAATTCCATTCAAACAAACATCTTCTCTCTCTCTTAGAGTCTATCAAATTCTAGAAAAAACTAGTTTTTACTATATTAGGGTTATGTTTTATGTCACTCCTCATTCCCTGAGATGATGAGAACACCTCAAAGGACTAAGGGGATTCTTCTATTTATTTGAGACCTAGGAGGAGGACAAATTTTCTTTTTGTTTCTTTTTTGACTATGAAGAAGATGGAATATCATGTATTACAATATTTTGTGGCAATAAATAAGGTGTCTCAAATGTTGTAGGCTAAGTAATTTATATTGTATATTTATCAATAGGGTTGTGGGTAGGTGAATATACATGTCTTAGAGAGACTAGATGTTGAGAAGAGGTTGCATGTACCTCTTCTTCTATTTGTTCCTCCTCTTCCCAATCCCAAATTTCTAGAGTTTTCTTGAACCTCAATCATCTCCCATGGGGGACAACATTTGGTCGATTTCTTATATCATCCAATTCTAAAAATTCTTCCTATGATAGGTCTAAGAATTGAATGCATAGAATTCTCCTTATTAGTAATTGTATCAATCAATGGTGTGACAACATAAATTGTTCTCTCTTTTGGTATTCTATGGACATTCTTTTTAACAATATGAATAATTTTTTTAGGACATTCACAAATTAATTATGGCATAAGTGGCTTAAAAGCTTAAAATGGATAGTTAAAAGAATTGATTGGATACCCTCAAAATTTAGGTATTTAATAATATGCACATAAATTGTAACCCACAATTATAGTAGAGAGATATGCTTAGGTCCTTGTGAGGAATCAAATTGTTCACATAGTAGAGAAAATTCATTCCTAGTTGTTATTGCATCTCCTCACTTAGGAGATTATTCTCCTTCTATGGGAAACCTTGAGACCTTTGTAATTGCAACTTTTGAAGCTTCTACCCTTATTCCTCTAACAATGAGTTCATTGTTTCACAAGCTCTATGCAAATTGTTGTGCCCTCTTCATTATATATTTGCTATCATTGGAAATAGTCCAACCAACCTATCTATTAGCATATAGGTCCATAATCCTAGTAATTTAATATTATTATATGGTTTCATAGTTCCCTATGGAGTAGATATCCTCCCTTTCTATGATAATTTAGCTAATCCACATCTTGGAAAATATCTACTTGTTAATTCTTTGCTTGTAATAATATCTATTTGGTACACTATGAAAAAGATTTTTTTTTTTTCTTTTTAATATAGAACTGGTACTACACTTGTTTCTACTAGTATAAGTGTTGCTGGTTAAGCTAGAGATTTTTTATCATTCCCAAAGAAGGTGTAATCAAAGATAAATATGCCATTAATTTGCATGTAATTGAATTAAAATCACCACATGTATATTGATTATATGAAGGATGGTGGAAAATGTTAGATAACCAATTCCCTTCCCCCCAAGTAAACTTTCTATTTGTCCTCAAATGACAAATAAAGAAAGAGTATGGGGTATTTTCTACCAATATTTTTAAGTGATTAAAATACTAGGAAAAATAGTAACACTAATAAATGTTATATCTAGATAATTATTAAACAAAATAAATAGATATTAATATCAACTATGAGATCATTAATATAAGTTCCAAAAAACCTAGCATAAATATAGGAAATGTTAATTATTGTTGTAGATAGTTGGAATGATGGTAGCATGAACTAATTTGGAATGGTGCATAATTTCCACGTAGACCATGTTACATGATGTACTTTTGTAATGTATAACACCATGATGTTATTGATGTGATGTGAGGTTGATGATGGATTAATGTTGCAAAAAAAAACATACTATGCGATTATTGATAGAAAGAAGCTATGGGTGGGTGGATGCAAGATGGTATATACTTGTTGTGTTCCATTCATCATTATGTGGAATTTGTAGATATATAAATGAATAATAGTTATAGGGTCAATGGTATATTTGATATAGGTCCCTCTAGAAATGACTATAGGGGTAGTGATCTATTTTCTATTGGTCTCTCTAGTAGTGATTGTATTTGTTACTAATTACTGGTTATAGGTACCATTGTGCAGTGGATGTAGATTCCATGATCCAATGATTATAGGTGTATATGACAATTGAGGGAAAATAAAATCTAGAGAAATTATGTCCATAAGAGATGGAATGGTTGCATGGTTACATATGCCTTATTGTAATTTTGACCAATAGTTCCCAAGGGTTTTCACTGCTAGTTCTTTTTTAAACATATACAAATCGTATTTGTAAGACATCAGTAGGTGAGAATGTTAGCTCATCCAATGATGTTGCAGGTACAAAATTTTTTGGTGGTTGCAAAATTACTTTGGTTGTAGGGCTTGGGCCACTGGTTTGTGTGATATATTTTAAGAAGGCTTACTTCTCCAATAATTTCTTGTATTTCTTTAGGTGGTTTCCATTGACCATCAACGAGAATCTAATAGGATTGATGGTGGTCAATTTAATTGCACCATTTGAATACACTTCCTCAATTTTGTAGGGGCCCAACCACCTATACTGTAACTTCCTTTTGTGTTTTTTGTACCTCAAATCATATAATAATTCCCAATAACCTCTTTCAAATACCTTTCTTTTGATAAATTATTCATACCATTTTCTCCTCTATTTTCATATAATCTAAGTGTGGTGAACTTTATCCTTTCTTAACTCATCCTATGCATTGAGCTACATGTTTTAATCTTGTTATGTTGTAGAGAGTTTTATCCCTATTTGAATTACTATCCTAAAATTTTATATTCAAATTTAATGGGAATGATAACCTTTTTTTAATAGACCAAATCATAGGTTTTAAACCCTATTGTTTTCTTCCATTTATTTTTATATGCCCGAACAAATTTAGGTAGGTGAAATTCCTAGTTTATGTGATGTAGTGCTATAGTCTTGGTCAAAATATTCTCTATCTCCCTATTTCTAACTTCAAATCAGCCATTGGAATAAGGGTGATAAGGGTTAGATTTATTATATCTAAAATAATATTCTTTAACCAAGGTTGTAATCAATTCAAATGTAAACTTTGGCCTTGATTTGTGACAATATCTTTAGGCACCTTGTAGAAGCTAAAACAATTCTCACAAAGAAATTCTTCCACCTTGTTGTCTCTTGCATGTTGTAAGGATTTTACTTCAACCCATTTTGTCAAATAATTTGTACATCATACCAGTATATATTCCTTATAATTGGATAAAAGATTAATTGGACCAATAAAGTTGATACCTCGTTTATCAAATAGTGCCATTACTAGTTATGGCTACATGGGAGTTTCATCATTCCTTGTTGGATGGTCCATTCATTGACGTTGATCACATTTTATTGTATATTAAACTACATATTTATGTAATGTGGGATAGTGGTAGATTGTTGTAAATACCTTTAATAATATTATTTTGGATACAAAATGTCCTCCATATGGCTCATCATTGAAGACACAAAATGTTGAAAACCTCATCATCTTTGATACAAATGTGCATAAAATTATCAAGCCTTGTGTATAAGAGATATTTAGTTAAACATGAATAAAGAAGACTCCTTTACACTATATTGTGCTTTTCTCTTAGTGACAGATGGGGAGGTGTTTTTCTTGCAACCAAATAATTGGCAATATTTGCATATCTAGGGGTATATATAGTTGATGCAAACAAGTGCTCATCTAGGAAAGAGTAATCAATGATTGGACCATTTGTGACAAAAATAAAATTGCAAAGAAAGTTGGCAACTATATTTTACTTGCTAGAATTGTCCATAATAATTATAGCAATAATGAGAATCTAACTCGCTGATCACTAACCATTGGTTTATTCACTAAATACTTAATAACTTTATGGTCAATATGGACAAAGATAGTGTAACCTATAATATACTACTAAAAATTATTTTTAGAATAAATTATAACTAGAATTTATTTCTATCATAGTATAATTTAGCTTGGATTCTTGGATACTTTTGTTGATACAAAGATGAAATATTTTAGTTTTTCTTCTTTTTTCCCTAGGATAAACCCTATAGAAAAATCATAGTCATCCATATGAATATAGAAAGGGATGGTCCAATTTGGTCCTCTTAACACAAGTTTCATTGAGGGAGTTCTTAATATCTTGAAAGGCTTCTTTGAAAGTTGTTTTCCATTAAAATTTAACATTTTTAGAGAGTAAGACACATAGAGGAGTGACTATTTTTATAAAATCCTTGATAAACCTATGATAATACCTATGCGAACCCTTTTCCTAGTACCTGCAAAACAACATGAATAAACGAGTTAGACAAGGAATTACAAGCCAAAAGAAGGATTCCCCATGAAATCCATTTGCAAACTCAAAATAGGAAAGAAGATAAGTAAGAACACAATAAAATTGATAAACCAAAGATTGAATCCTAGTTTAAATAGCAAACACTTGATCCCATGGGGGAATTGGTGCCAATTTGATGTGAAAATTGGCCCTTTCCCAATTCCTATGATGCAAGATTCGAATGTTGAAGAGATTATTGATCCACTTTTGGTGAAAAGATGAGAACTCCAAGCCAAACTTGCAAAAAGCCTAGCTAAGAATATAAATGATGGATGGAAATGGCTAAGTATTTTAGCATGGTAACTTTTCTTGGATTGTGGATGATCAAATGAGGATATGAGCTCTTTATTTATAGAATGCCAAGATGGATGAATGTCCATATTTGAGCAATGTGGGACTAACATTCATCCAATGGCATGATGCCACTTGTCAAGCTATGAATGGATGGAGGATTTGCAAGTTTTGAAGAATGTACAAAGAGGGGGGAGATTCAAATTCAAAATATGGCTTGAAGGATGAGGTGAAAGGTGAAGCAAATGCACATGGCTCAAGAAAAGGACATGTAAGGGATTTTAAATGATTTGTTGGAAGGACTTATTCCCACTTGGATTTTGAATTCAAATTAGGGGAATATTCCTTAAAAGATGCCTAATTGAAGGAAAATAGAAATTTAATAAATCAAATAAGTCTATTTTCATGTGCAAGTTGCAAAATCTAGAGGATTTGAGTGATTAGGATTAGCATTGATCATGATTTGATTAATTTAAATGATGTTAGTTGATTTGACCATTTTGAGTTAGATTTTAGGATTTAAATAACTCAAAATGAGAAAAGAATGATTTAGACTTAGTTAAATAAATATTTTTGATTTATTTAACCAAAGGGGGTGATGTTAGATTAAATTAGATAAATGTTTGATTTATTTAATTTAATTAGATGAACTTTAGAGATTTAATCAAATAATATGGATTATTTAATTAAATCAAACATAGGAAGATGAAATGACCTAGATAATTACACAGAGATAATGATTTAATTAAATCGAGGGATTTATTTAATTAAAAGGAGAATTATGATGACTTTAATCAAATAAGGCTATTTGATTAAATGCTTAGATAGAGGGATAATTCAGGATGAGGCGATGTTAGTAGATTAGGATTGAGTGTGCGATATCAATTTGTATATTTTTGATGTCTACAATACCCTACACGACTAATAAAAATCCTTACATCCTTTTTCTTTTATGGTACATGTAGATTTGTGACGAATTTGATTGGGATCTACTTGAATACTCTTATATGACATGTATCAACCTAAAATAAAACCCTATTCCATCATTGTTTAACATGTCTGATTATTGAGGGATAGGTTGTGATATTTGAACTTTTATAACATCTTTTAAATATTTTTAATGCCTCCTCATATGTATTTCTATAAGTTGTGAAGTCATCCATATAAAATTCTATAAATTCATGAACAAGATAAAAAAATATGCTCAATACAACCCTCTAAAAGGTGCTAGGAGTATTACATAACTTGAGTGGGAGAATATAATAGGAATAGGTACCCTAGGGGTAGTTAAAATTCATTTTGTCTTGGTCCTTGGGTTCTATCTATAGAAACTTAAAATTGTCCTGATTGGTATAACACATCTAAATTTGATTACTAACACCATTTCTTCCTAAATTCACCTCTTTTTTTACTATTTAATTGAATAATCCTAGTTGTTTAATTAAATGCATCATTTTCTCCTATTAATCAAATGATCAATATTATTTGGCTAATTCATCCCATTTCACACTAATTTTTATCTTATTTAATTAGGTAATGTGAATTATTTGATTAAATTTCTTATGTCCTCTCATTTAATTAAACAATCTTAATTATTCAAATAAATGTCATTAAACCCCCTTTCATTAAATAAATAAATTATTTAATGAGCATCCTAATTTCACTCATCTTGCACAATTAAAACATTTTTTAATTATCTAAATGGCTAATTTCTCTCACCCTCCCAATTGCAAGGGAATATTCCTCCATTTGAACTCCTCCAAAATGGAATATTATTGTAACAAACTTCCTAACAACTTCCTAATTTTTAGGAAGTGTGCTTCTTTGAATCAATGAGAGTCATTGAATAAATCATTGATCCTTGTCAACTTCCATTCTCATCCATTGATGAGAATCCTTGATCCATGCCATCTCCTCTCATGGCTTCTCATCCATTGATTGATCAAATCAATATTGACCATTGATTCAACCATTTCTCCTATAAATACTCCTCATTTCTATAAGAAAGAGATCACTTCTATTTTAGAAAAGTTATGTTGCACATTTGCATACTCACTTTCATCCATTTGCATCCATTTTAGCTTAGTTTACATCTATTTTCATCAATCTTCATCAATGGAATCCATTTGAAAGCTTGTTTCAACTAAGGGGTTAGGGAAGGGATAATATTCCACATAAATGCAACACAAATACCCCATGGGATGAGGTTTGAGGCATTTAACTAGTTTCCTTTATGCATTTATTGATTGTTTATGTTTAAATGGTTTCTTCGTTTGATGTTTTCAAGTATTCCATTGGGATATTGACTTAACTTGCTAAATCCTTGTTTGTTTTATGTAGATCTTGCAGGTTTACTTAGGTTATGATCATGCACACATTTTGGCACTAGAAAGAGGGAAAACTAACCAAATTTGATGAATTTTGCTTGAGTTTTTCATGATTTGCAAGTTACAGGGCTTGGCGACACTTTTGTTTAGTGCAAAGCAACACTATTGTAAATAGTGATGCAATCGTTTGCATTATGACACTATTGTCCTTTTACCAAAGCAACACCTTCATAAATCATGACACTATTGAAATATAGTGCCACTATTGTTTGCATTGGCACACCTTTGTCATTTTGTTATAGCAACACTTTTGATATATTGACGCTATTGATCGTTTTGTTTGTTTTTGTGATCACAGGTTCACTAGAGCAATTCCATTGAAAATAATGACACATTTTTCAAAACTTCGATGCAATTGACCTCTCTATTTTCTGATAGAGTGACCCCTAGAAGTTCACCAAAGTGACTCTTTTGTAAAACAATGATGCCTTTGTTCCAAACTAGAGCAATGCAATTGTCTACACAACGATGCTATTACAAGGTAAAATAGAGAGTAAATATTTTCATGACTGCTTTGAATTTTTAATTTAATCCACTCTCTAATCACTTACTAATTGCTGGTATTTTTTTGTAAGGCTAACTATGTTGCAGATTTGGATTGGAGCAAAATATTGAAGTAAAGGAGCAAAGTATCATTTAATCTTTATTGGAAAAGTATTTTTAAACACTTATGGGATGATATAACCCATCATATGCTGCTTTATTTCAAGCTTTAGGACAACTAGCTTTCTATTGGGTTTAAAATTTATAATGCTATGACTTTTCAAAGTTGGCCAAAATTGAACCCAAACATCCTCACCATTGCAATGTTGGTGTAAAATTGAACACAAATTCATGCTTCAGTTTGGTGCTATTAAAATGCAGGCATCATTTCCTTTGAGGATTTAAAAAGAATGAGTGTATTCTGTGTTGGCCATGCTTGTGTAACCTTTGGCTAAACTAGACATTGAACTAATTTTTTTAACTAAATCTTCACTTTCGGGCACCTATAGCGGCTAAATCATGGGGAATTTGAAGATGATGCAAACTAGTGTTTTGTGACATTTTTTCTGTAGATTCTAGATATATTTTTTTCAAAAATTTTGGCATCAGATTGCACTTCTTTTTCCATCTCCTTTGAAAACTAGTTTTTATTAGTAAACACCAATTTTAAGGAGTGATGCTCACCGTATACAACATAATTTTTTTTCTATGAAGGATAAAATTATGATTTTTTCATATTTATATTTGTAACTACGATATCTAACCAATTCATTTGGTTTCATAGTGTTTTATTGAATAATTTTTCCTTAATCAAGTTTCAAAGTCAAACCAATTACAATTCAGACATAAGTGGACCGTATACAACATAATTTTTTTTGTATGTATCAAAATTCTTTTTTTTTAATTGGATCAAGGACATCAATACTTACCCTGACATATTTTTTAGAATTCTATTTTGATAATATGCTATTTTTCCACATATGTAGAACAAAGAGCTTGATTTTCGGTGAAAAACCCATGTTTAATCAAACTAAAAAAACAAATAAATAATAAAACCAAAACATATTAAAATTATATTTGATGGATAGCTCGTTCCGAGGACTACTATCATCCAGTTGGATCTGTGAAGTCTCCTCCCTTTTCATCCTCAACCCGAGCTTTGAAGGGAATTTTTTTTAGATATTTGGTAGAAGAGGAGGGGAAAGGGGGAAAAGGGGGGTTTGAATGGACCCAGGTTCAAGCGAACCCCCCTTGGGAGTTCCCTAGGACTAGGGTTTGAATGAACCCTGGTTCCAGTGAACCCCCCCTTTTATTGAGTTTTCCATTGTCTTTGTTATAAAAAAATCCCAAAAAGGTGGGTCCCATCATTTAATAGGATTCACTCAAACCAGGGTCCATTCAAACACCCCCGTTCGTGTGAACCCCAAAAAATATTTTCGTTTCATGGGAATGTTTTTGTAATTTTCCTTCCTCACTGGAATTGTAAACCAGTATTGTGGGATCACCCTAGTATGTATCCACTCCCCTTGCGCTTTGTGCGATCTTGGGTGAAGAGAAACACTCTAAGCTTAAAAATTTTTTGAGTCACCCCAAGGATTTTCTACGTATCCTCTCCCTTTGCACTTCATGTGATCTTGGGTGAAGAGAAATATAATTTTCTTGTCTTTATTAGATAAGGACCTATCTATGAGACACATCCAACAATGGAGAACTCATAAGTGACCATAAACACATGTTTACTAGAGGGCTATATAAATTTTGTGAAATCTCAAAAGAAAGTAGCTTATATTAGGGGTATGGTAACATGATAGTGCCTAATGCTCGTCTGAACGTATGAGCTAGGCAAGAACGACTAAAGCTTTAAGTAGCTTACGTATGGTTTATACCCCTTGTTTTCACTGTGTCACTAAAAAACCTTGTCTAGAGGACAACCAAGTTTTCTGAAACGTCCTTTGAGGTAGTGCATGGGAGGTGCACCATTCCCAGAATTTACTTGCCACATCTAGTTTATAGTTGAGGCATAAAGCTTAAGAGTTCATTCTCTTGTATAAAGCTAGGCATGTCAAGATGGTACATTTCCTTGACATGGCCTATTTGACCCCTCTATAGATTTAGATTACATCATTCCTTTAGGGGTGAGGTAAGCCAACTAAGAAGTGGCATACCTATATTCCTCTAAATTGTAAACTGACTAATTTTTTTGATCCAAACTAGTAAGTCTTGTGGAAGAAGACTTGTCAAATATCTCCCATACCCGTTGAGTCAGTAAATACATTGCTTGTTAAAATAAACTCAAATAAACATCAAAATGTTCTTTAAATTTCAAACCCTTTGATTATTTGTGAGTGGACTTCAAGGACAATATATTTTTGCATACCTCTAACTATATCTTGTTTTTTTTAAAAAAATATATTAGTGGTTTCCCAATATATTTGACCGTATCTTTACTCACATATATCAAAGTTAACCTAGGGACCTATAGCTTAGCTCTTTAATTTCCACAATTTCAAGCTTTTATGGGAAACATTTTACCTTGTCATAGACATTCTTAGTCTAAAAATCAAAACATTTGATGCGATAAAAGAAATTTGATTAATCAAATATTATCTCAATTGAACCCACCAAACATGTACACTTTGGTTTCATTTTCAAACATATAGACTTCCAAAAGCAACAAAGAGAAAACATAGAAATTCACACCAAAACATTGCATCAAAGTACTACCATCCAAACATTTATTTCTTAGGTTTACCACTCCAAGGGTAAAGTTCACTACATTGATCTTGTAAACAAAGTCCCTCTTAGGTTAAAAACACTAGGATCAATCATCCCATCCATCTCAAAACATTTGACATCTCACCTCACAAACAACTTTAAAAATTTGGACACATCAACATTCTAGACTTAGGTTATCATCAATCAATCCCCTAGCTTAGCTATATGTGTGTAAATGAATCATTTTCATACATTTAGTTAAGTTAGCCATCATCCTCTTGAACAATTCTATCCTAAAGGTCACAAGTCTACCTTTAGGATCCACAAGTTCATTAACATCTTTATCCAAAACATCAAACATCAAACCTTTAGTCTAAAGTGTTGTCCAAAGTCTAGATGTTCATCATTCATATCACTCACCACTTTCATCATCCACTCACATCATTGGTCCAAAACACCTTAGAGGGTCACTTTTATCAAAAAATGAATTAACTAGAGAGTTCCAACAATACAATTTCCAACACACTTCTCTCATAGTTGATCTAAAATTTATGGTAACAACAAGATCACAACATAAGAAAAACATGGAACAAAAAAAAACTTCATCTACCATGAGTGATCCTAACCAACAAGAATTTGATCCTAGATACTACTCAAACCCATCACAAAATCCACCACTGACTTCACTAGACATGGGGGATGAAGTAGAAGATGTCACAAAGAACCCACTTGAACTCACTGTAGAGAAACTCCTTAAATATCAACATGATCCTAAAAAATACCATATCATTAAAACTTTGATGAAGAAGAATCCCACACAATACATGTGCTAGCTTTAGAAAAGGAAGGAGCTAAACTCCCTTCAATATTTTATTTAGACACAATTAGGGAGAAACCTTTAGGAAATGTGGCTCCTATTCCTCAAGCTTCCATCACAACCCTTGGTACAAGGTGTGACTCAATCTATCATCCAAACATATTCATTGAATGTGCCAAGTCAACCTTTATCTTCTAGTCTTGCAACTCGACTAGGAACCAACCTTGGTTTCACACACAACCTAGGAAGCAACACAATTTTGGGTACAAAAAACACAACCCTTCCCCAAAACACAAATTGAACACCAACATTTAGTGCCCAACCATATTCTTCCACCACCAAAAATACCCAAAGTGTTCCTAATGTTACACAAAGTCATGTGAGCCAAGCACCCCAAGTGGAACAACAAGGGAAAGTGAACACCATCATACAAGGTCAACACTTAACACAACAAGGTCAAACATCAAACCACCCAATTGACACATCAAAATAATTGGTTCCACGAGCCACTCAAAACAACCCAAAAAACACATCAAACCCCTGGTCACAAATCCCATTAACCAAGGAAACTCATTAATCCCAGATCAAACATAACAAGGAAATGCATTCAATCCATTGGTTCCTCAACATAAAAAAAATCAGGGGAACCCTTCCAATCAATTGATCCAAAGCCAAAGCATGCCACTAATATCACAACACCA
The DNA here is from genome assembly GCA_007258455.2 of Sequoia sempervirens. NCBI lineage: Eukaryota > Viridiplantae > Streptophyta > Pinopsida > Cupressales > Cupressaceae > Sequoia > Sequoia sempervirens. The sequence goes on along the minus strand of VDFB02256132.1, from coordinate 177,160,411 downwards.
AGTGGCACCATCTTAACCTTTGGTACCTTAAGTAATTCAAAATCAAATGGGACCCCAAGCTTATATTCCTCCACCCCAATCTCAAATTTTACAAGGAATGATAGCAAAAAATAAAGGACAAAATATAATAAATCCAAATTTAATGTCCAACCCTCAAAATCTCATCATACAACAATCACCCCACAATAAACTCAACCCACAAATCACTCACACCACATGGTCCCTCAAAATCCACCACATGTTCCACAAAATAAAAATATCACAAGCCAATACATGCAAACAAGTCAATTTATCCCAAACCAAAACATCATTTCATAATCCCAAGGATATAATACATTGGATTATCAACAACCTAATGTAAATCAACAACAACACCAAGCTCAATTGCTAAGGAAACAAAAACAAGCTCACTTGATAGCACAACAACAAAAAGCACAATTATTAGCACAACAATGACAAGATCAACTACAAGCCCAACAACAAGAAGCTCAACTCCAAGGGTAACAACAAGCATAATTGCAAGCTCAACTACAAGCACAACAACACGCTCAAATCCAAGTGAAACAATAAGCTCAACTACAAGCGCAACAAAAAGCATAGTTATAAGCCCAACAATTGCAAGCACAACAATAGGTTCAACAACAAAAACAACAACAATAACAACAAGGCTTGTACTACAACCCCCAACAATCATACACCACACCTCCACCATTATCACCATTGCATACACAATATAGACACCCCATTCAACTCATCTACCATTCCATAATATACCACATATGCTCCCCCACAAAACCCTTAAGATGATTTTTTATCAAAAATTAGGGAACTCACACAAAAGATTTAAGACATCCAAATGGGAAAAAAAAGAAATCACATGCACAACGAGACTTGTGCCCATACCCATTTAATAGAAATATTGCAATGGTACATTTCCTACTCGGATTTGAAGTCCCAAAATTTGACAAATATAAAGGGAAAGGAAATTTAGTGGATCATATCAAATAGTTTTACGTAACATGTATGGAAGTTGTTTACAATGATTCCTATTTGATGCACCTTTTCCCATGTAGTTTGGGAGGCCCAAAAATAGATTAGTTCTCACATTTACCTCTAGGAATTCAAACCTTCCAAGACATAATCAATCGGTTCATGGATCATTTCTCCTACAACCTAGAAATGGACATGAGCTTGGAAGAGCTATACACCCTAAAAAAAATGAGGGTGAATCCTTCACAAATTTCCATGGAGATAGAGAGCTAGCAAAAGAAAATGGCCTATCCCCAAAGAGCAACAAATAGGGATCATCATTGCCAATGTAGACACAAATCTATCCTTTTAATTGAAAATGCAATGTGTCACATCATATGAAGAGCTTATCCCTAGGGCCCTTAACATCAAAAGATCCCTTATGACAAAAGGAAACACACAAGCATACAAAGGCAACCGCTCATCTACTAATTCCAATGACAGACCTTGATTTTGGGCTAAGAACAAAAAAATTACTAATGATGGTGTTGTTGATGCAAAAGTGGTCCTAAGTGCTCCAAGACCAACAAACACCCAACCAATAAACACAAAAAAGAACACACAACAACCATACATGCAACCATCGAACAACCAACCAACAATCAATGCTCCTAAGAAAAAACCAACAATACATGCAACCAACAAACACCCAACCAATAAACACAAAAAATAACACACAACAACCATACATGCAACCACCGAACAACCAACCAACAAAGAAAAAATAGTGCTCCTAAATGAAAATTCACTCCCTTAGGGGAACCTATGGAAGATGCGTTAAAGAAGATACAATCGAACCTTATCACACTCCTAGATTTCAAGAACTACCAAGAGCCACAAGTCAAAACTCCTAGCTATAGAGAGGATCATTTTTTTGAATTTCACCGATACAAAGGTTATAACACACAAAACTATTTTAGACTCAAGCATCTAATCCAAGATCTTATTGAACAAGGAGACATTGATGATGATAAAAAATCAGGGAATAAAAATATGAAAATTTACAAAACTCCTATTGATCATGCAAAAGTGAAAGATTTAGGAAAGGCATCAAGCCCAAATAATGTAAACCATACCGATGATACCATGGTGGGACACATTTGTGCTATTCATTCATCACAACATGGGGAATCAGACACACATCAAGATACTATTTTAAAACAAGGTCCAAACCAATCAACAATGTCTACCAATATTTCATATTGTAATGGCATCAAGTATGTATTAGATTATGATATCTCTCTATCATATGAGTTCATGACTGGGCATATCGAAGAAGTTCCAAAGAAGAAGGAAATATCCCTAATTTCACCTATACCTATAGAATGTTGCGAAGAGCCTTTTACCAATGATGTATCATCCACCCAAGGATCATGTCAAGAGGAGGCTCTTAAGGATAATGAAAGTTTCTCTGAATCGATTCAAAATCAAGAACCCTATCCCCACAACATTTCCATGATTTACATAATACCTTCCAACCCATAAGTGATAGTTTCTCTACCCTAGAAGTTAAGATGAAGATCTCACTTCCCCTGTGTTTTATCAAGATTTGATGAACATATTCCAATCCATTTTAAACTCCAAAGATATCCTTGATATCACCCCTGAGATGTTTCTTTCTGGTGGACATATAGACATTCTTCATCTAAAACAAGAGTCTCCCACTCTTGATATTCCCACACAAGAGAAAGAAATAGTCAAGATTCTTGATTCTTACAGTGATTGTGCATCATCAACATATTTTGAATTAGCATCAACATCTTTTGAAGCGGTATCAAAAAATAAAGATATCATGGAATCAAAGAAAACCGTTAATATTCCTGAACATCTGGAATCCATAGCAATATCATGTGTTCACAACAAGTTATACTCAGTGGCCATTGATAAGAGGATACATTATAAGGGCAAAGGATTAGGTCTTGTTAATGACAGATTGAAATCGGTAGAATCAAAGCATTTCAGTAATACCTCCACCACATCGGGGGGAATTTTGTCTAAAGAAAACACCAACATAGGGAGCACGAAGAATCCTTATGATGAAAGTATTGTGAATACTACAACTAGCCATATCATGAATCAACATCCACACATCATTCAATTTGAAAATTGGGACCAACACCAAAATAGATTCCTATCAAAGAAAGGAGAACGTCACAAATAAAAAGGAGTAGTAAAGCCAAAAGGACAAAGCAAATATAAATGGATACCAAAGCACACAAAATAAGATCATACCTATCACACTCCATTAGTCAAAGAAACTATGGGGAAAAATAAAAAGGGGAAATGTATCCATTAAAGACATCCACAAATACAAAAGAAAATTTCCCAAGTGACATACAAAGTATATCAAGCAGTTGGTCCTAATTCCACTCAAAGCTCCATTTCCACCCATCATTGCTCATATTCCAAAGTTTGGAGAGTGAAAGGTTCCAAACTATCGATCGATCCATCTCATATCCCTTCATGCATATCACCATACACTTCGTTCATGAAATCCAATTCTCGCATTGACCATGTTCTGGCAACTACTCTTCATCATAAGGATTTCAAAGGCACTATATCACGATGTGCACACATAGACAAGGTTGATTCTGATATCAACAATACAAATCAAAGTTCTCCAAAGTTGCATTCAAGTGATCATATCTTAGCAAAGTAACTTCTTCAAGTAGGATATTGTTGACACATTATGATGATCACATCTATCTCAGTACCACCAGATGGTTCACCTTGAGCATACAACTTCAAAAAAACTTCAAAAAAACTTCAAAAAAATAAAAAAATCATGAAATAGTAAAAAATAAAAATCATCCTCTAGTGAAAATGACTACGGTGGTGCTTTAGGCATGTAATATGATGAAAACCTGGAAAAAAAGCATCATGAGTAGAATCAAGAATCTGTATGACCCTTTTTAGAGGGAAGCATCTCATCCACTTCATGATAAATCCAATATCTCCTCCATCCATTCAATTCATCTTATCTAGATCTTCTAGTTTATGTTGATCTTAACAAAGTTTCAGCATATACTTCAACTCTACTCATGGAAAGATCTTGATAGGCTCTTTACCATTTTGTCTCATGAAGTCTCATAGCCCATATCTGGCATGATAAAACTTTGTTGAACTCTTCACATAAACATTACCTATCTTGGTTTGTCCATTGAACTATGAAACATTGCTAGACATTGGGGTTATGTTCTTGCACTCTTGTTTTTAAATAACTCTTGATCCATGTCTTGTATCTCATAATGTGGCATAGACATTGTGATCTAGGTATCGTTTATCTCAAAATTATCCAAAATCCAAAATAGTCATAAAATCCAAAAAATCCAAAAACACTTGCAAAATAAAAAATTCAAAAACATTCAAAATATTGTATAGTTAAAAATCCAAAACCATTCAAAAAGTTGTAAAGTCAAGATCAAAAACATACAAAACACATCAAAATCCCTAAATAGGTCAAAACATCAAAAAATCAAAAACACATGGATGTCGAACTACGTTGTCTTTGAATTTGAATGTAGGCAAGGCCATCATTGATGAGCCCCCGAGACACTTTGGGTTAGGAGTCCATCATAATAAACTGAAAATCCATCAATTTTCATATCTCATCAATAAATAGTTACTTGTCAGAGTTAGTCAAACTATGTGGTCTCTATGTGTATAACATAGTCAAGGCTAATCTTTGATGAGCCCCCGAGGTTGTAGGCTAGTCCCTCTTAGGTGTTGGTCAAAACTCAGAAAACACAAAAACATTTGGAAAACTCTAAAAACACAAAGACATTTGAAAATTTGAAAAATCCTAACAACCTCAAATAGCTTGAAAACCTAAACATTCAATTATACCCAAAAGACCTAAATAACCTCAAAACATTGAAAAATGTCAAAAATGTTGAAATATTTCGCTTTCACCCACAATAAACTTCCATTCATAATAAACTGATGTCACTTTCAACCTTTGGTAAAACAAGTGGAAACAAGTGTGGCAATTTGTGAAGTGTGAACCTGAATGTGAAAATATATTGTCTAGATCATGAGTAAATAAGTTTGTAACATTTGTATCAATAGCCTATCAAAAAATTAGTCTTAGTCAACACATCTGATAAACATGTCCCGAGATGCATCCTTCCTACAATGGACATCATCATCAGAAATCACCTCAACTATGTTACTTTGGCAAGAGATATAAATAACATTGACTATTTTCTCATTTTAATCTTGTCTTATGATTTATCTTGTCGACCCATTCTAAGGACCTCTCAATGATGTATATCAAAATGATTTAGAGAGAAGGAATGGGGCATCAATAATTATATTTCGTTTGTTGTGCTTGTGGGATGTTCTTGTAAAATAACCTTGGTGAATACTTGCTTTGTTGTGTGTAGGGAGGTGTCGCTTTGAATAAATTGTTAACTATTGCATATGCTTTGGTTCAAAATTTTATAAACTTCTAAACTACATTTCAACAAGGCTTTCATATGTCAAGGCATGAGCAAGGGTTATCCTATCTATTTGTAGAATCAAATTCCATCGCATTAGATACAACACCATCCTGGTTATTGATACCTTGATGCATCATACATCAATGTGTTACATCCTACATAATCATATCATAATCATCATCACAGCATAAGCATACCATCATTCCATGGAAAATATGAAAAAATAAGTGCATCCATCTCATAACATGTCGTATGGAAAAGATACTAAAAAATAAAATTAAAATCATCCATCGCATTTGCATTTAGAACATAAACCATACATTGCATACATCCATATCACATCACATTGCGAATCATAAACATCACATCATATGCATAATAAAGGTATGCATCCATACATACATAAGAATGAAATAAAAAATCACATCGTAAGTATCGAATTGGGAGCCATCTCATATATATTTGAAATATGACTGTCATGATACAAAATCAAAATCAATGTGTAAGGTCACCAAAAATAGATATACTATCAGATGGCATATCAATAATCACACTATCCGAACTGAATGTGATGATACTTGATGATCTATATAATTAGCCATGCACTGCTCCTTGAGAGGCCGCTATCTCTTGACTTTAGCGATCATTGTGATGAGACTAATCTTGATGACCACCCCTATCGGTGGTCGCTCCCTGAGGGTTGCCTTCCTGAAGGTCCTATCAAGCCACTTGGTGCAACTCTGCTCCTTTGAGAGTAATTTGGCTATCTCCACTCTCTAGGGACATCCCAGTGGTACAATGTCCTATAATAAGAGGCTTAGCTATGAAATCTCTAAATGGTGGTGCAAGTATGCTACCCTGTCCTGCTTGCACTTGGAACTGTGCAGTAGCCTCTAACTGTTGTCGGTGCCCTGTCTCCTAAGCCAACTGTAGATCCAACTGCTGCTCCTAGTCATGCTCTTTGGTGATCCGTTGAACCTGTGTGTAGGCTACATCCTGCTTACTGGTCAATTGCTCGACCTACTATTGCAGTTGGTCCCTCTCCGTTGTCAATGGTAGGATCTGGGAATCCTTTGGATTACGACTCATACTATTGTTCCTGCAGGCATGGTGGTGATGGTGGTCTCAATGGATGTACTAATGGATGCTAATCATCATGACCTGACTATTTTCCATCATGCCTCGACTGTTGTCGATTATACCCTAGCTACTATCCATCATGGGAAGGTTGTTGTTGACCTCTACCATGTCCTCTTCCTAACCTATGTCCTCTACCTCGGCCTGGGACCTGTCCCCCGACTGGATTTGTTAGCCATACTAGAGCATGTTGTAACCACCATGTATCATAAGCAGGGGTAGTCCCTACACCATAAGGCCCACCAAAGTAGACCCATGGTTGTGGTACCAATGATCTAAAATCATCTATAGCCAACTGTGGAGGGGTCTATTGTGCCCAGATAGTCTCTCACATAGTTCATGCAAATATTGTTGTATAAGCAGGAGGCACCACATCTTGTACCTCCTTGAACTACATAGCTACCCAATCTAGCATGTACCACCCAATCATTTGGTGCTCCCTTCCCTGCATGTACTTGGTCTGATATGCATAGAACACCTATTGTTGATTGTCATACCATGGATGGGCCTAAATCTATCATCTCCATCTGAACACTGTCATCTCATCAATGAACTGACTCCAATATGGGATCCCTGTCATACTTGTGTGTTGCAGGGTGATCATGAATCTATATCTGTAAACAATGGGTTCATTGGGATTAGTGTTGACAAGTGTAATCACAGGTTTGAGCACAAAAATGTGATCCCAAGCTTAGATGTGTAGAAATGTGACCCCAACCCCTAGACCCCACCCTCATAGGTAGATAACCTAGTGCATGTCATGATATAGTGAGACAAGTATGACTGGGCCCCAAGCATATTGAGTCATATTGACTACCATCCCCACCCAAGTAACTCCCCAATTGAGGATGAAACCTCTGGCTTGTTTGTTTGGTACAAGTACCCTTGAAATCAATGCTCCAATCACCAAAGTCAAGATAGGAGCTCACCCCTCGTAATCATGTAGGTCGATCTAAGAGCTATCAACCATGAGAGTATCTACACCAATAATCTTGGAATTAGCATCAAACCCTACCTCGATGTCATAAATCACTCTCTCCCCATGGATTAGGACCTACAAGATGCACCACATGTCCTCCAAGGTAACTGTGACATCATTAGTGGGAAGGTGGAACAAAGATGTCTCACTGTACTAGTGCTCCACCAAACCTATCAGATCATCACTAAAGGGGTTTGAATATCTAGAATGTATGCCACAAAACCTAATCCAATCACACCTAGAAAAATATTTTGGACATCTGTAAAATGACGGGCATGATGGAGAATACTAGACCGGTGCTTGCGGGATGAGTGGTTGAATAACCTCTTGTGTGCATGCAACAAACTACATCATTTTTTTTGCTACAAATCAGTGAAAATCTAAGTATGAACTCTAAAACTGCAAAAGCGTCACAATTTACAATTGCATCACTTTGGTTATTCTGTGAAAGCGTTACCATTTGATAATAGTGACACGATCCAACAATAGTGAATCGACATTTGAGCATGACACTGGACCAAAATCTATCCCCACATCGCTATCTAACAAAAGCAATGCTATATACAATAGCGTCACTATCCTAAAATTGCATAGCGCATCACTATTTCAAAAAGGCATCGCTATGCTACAAAATCAGTCTTATACCTAAATTTGACATAGCGTCGCTATTTCACAAAAGCAACGCCCTAGCGACAATAACATCGTCGACCGTAACAAAAGCGAAGCAATACAACACTGCTATTGTATGGCTAACTTTGACCCCTAATAAATACTCAAAAACATGAAAAACGAGAAAGGTTTCGATTTGTGTATCGAAGGTCCTATGTCTGTTGGCCACTAGTACTCTCATACCCTATCCACGAGGTGCTTGGGAAGTGCGTGATTAGCCATTTTTATAGGAGGTTAGAGCAAAAATTAGTAGAATCTTTCGAAGCTAAATGTATAAATGATTTGAAAATGACCCCTCAAGCTCTATTTATACCTAAAAATTAGGGTTTTTTCCCTAATTTGAGGTGGGAAATGAGATTTTTAATCCCTTTTATAAATTTTTTGAGCTTTGAACCCTATTTTGAGGCATTTTGTGCATTTCTGGTCCTATTTTGTGTGTCCAAGAGCCTGTTTTCTGTGCCTAAACCTATGTTACACTTTGTCACAATCTCAACCCAAAAATTGAAATTTTTGCCTAATCTCTCGAGGGGGTAGGGTACCAGTTTAATTCCTTCCATTGGGGGCAATAGTGGGGCATCTAAAAAATCAATAATTTTTAATTTTTTTATTTGAGTAGTAATGTTAAACCGAAAAAAAAGTGTGAGTCTTTGAACCAATGTAACAAGTACCTCGCTTCAAATAGGAGAAAAATGTAGACACATAAAATTGTATTGACTAATATTGCACATCTGAATCTGATTACTAACACCATTCCATCATAAATTCACCTCTTTTTTTACTGTTTAATTGAATAATCCTAGTTGTTTAATTAAATGCATCATTTTCTCCTATTAATCAAATGATTAATATTATTTGGCTAATTCATCCCCTTTCATGCTAATTTTCATCTTGTTTAATTAAGTAACGAAAATTATTTAATTAAATTTCTTATGTCCTCTAATTTAATTAAATAATCTTAATTATTCAATTAAATGTCATTAAACCCCCTTTCATTAAATAAATAAATTATTTAATGAGCATCCTAATTTCACTCATCTTGCACAATTAAAACATTATTTTAATTATCTAAATAGCTAATTTCTCTCACCCTCCCACTTGCAAGGTGATATTCCTCCATTTGAACTCCTCTAAAATGGAATATTCTTGTAACAAACTTCCTAACAACTTCCTAATTTTTAGGAAGTGTGCTTCTTTGAATCAATGAGAGTCATTGATTTAATCAATGATCCTTGTTAACTTGCATTCTCATCCATTGATGAGAATCCTTGATCCATGTCATCTCATCTCATGGCTTCTCATCCATTGATTGATCAAATCAATATTGACCATTGATTCAACCATTTCTCCTATAAATACTCCTCATTTCTATGAGAAAGGGATCCACTTCCATTTTAGCAAAGTTATGTTGCATATTTGCTTACTCACTTTCATCCATTTGCATCCATTTTAGCTTAGTTTACATCTATTTTCATCAGTCTTCAACAACGGAATCCATTTGAAATATCATTTCAACTAAGAGGTTGAGAAAGGGCTGAAATTCCACATCAATGCAACACCAATACCCCAATAGGATGAGGCTTGAGGCATTTAACTAGTTTTCTTTATGTATTTCTTGATTGTTTATGTTTAAATGGCTTCTTCGTTTGATGTTTTCAAGTATTCCATTAGGAGCTTTTAGACTTAAATTGCTAAATCCTTGTTTGTTTCATGTAGATTTTGTAGGTTTAGCTTAGATTATGATCATGCACACACTATCATAATATGATTGTAGGGCCACTAAACCCATCTATAAAAGAAAATTATTTCTTCCTTACTAGAGAGTTTAGGACTTTATCAATGAAGGGAAGGGGGAAATGGTCTTTCTTTGTGGTTGCGTTACGTTCTATATAATTGAAACAAATAAAAAAAATTCCTCCTTTCTTAGGAACTATCACCAATAGAAATACCTATTAAATATCTAATATTGGGTAAATGAATCCAATATACAAGATTTTTGTAATTAATTCTTCATTATCTCTCATAAAAAATATTCATTCTTTGTTGAGGTTTCCTAATGGGAATAAAAACCTCCTAAATATGTATTCAATGCATATAGAGGTTGGTTTCAATTCCCTTCATATCATGGTAATCCCATGTGAAGGTTGTTTTATGAGCCTATAACATGGTGCTTAATCTAGATTGTTGTTGTGTGGTCAGTTGGTTATTAATATTGAGTGACATAATAGACAAAATATTGAATTGTGTCACTAATAAAATCATGGAAGAAACATCTAAACATGATATGTTGAGGGTACAACTATGCGGTAATAAGTGGTGAAATATATTTGTAGTAGAGTTATAATTTGGAAAATGTGCCACATGAAGGATACGATGTAGTGACCAAGATAATAATACCAAATAATAGTTCTATTATGGGTTCAATATTCCATTATTTTTTTGTACAACATTATTGATGACTATATCTTCATCCTAAGATTCAACAAATGGGCTTCATTTTATTATCATCAATGTTTAAAGGGAATACTAGTCGCTATTATTAGGATCCAACTAGATTGGTTGTTCTACACTAGAAAAAAGGTTGTGTTGTTGGTTACAAAACCAAATTATTGGTCTCATTTCCATTAGAAATAATCACATTCTCTAATCGCCAACCATTGAAAGTATGAATTATTGCTAACCATTGTCAACCTAGTATGAGTGTGTATCCCCCCACATTATCCTTTAGTTGTATGACCACAATTTTTCCCAATATTCCCAGGAGTCGAGCATGAGAACTAGGTCTTCAATGAATCCTTCAATTTTACTATTTGACCTATTAGCCAATTGAATCATAGTGGGTATAGGTTGAAGGTCAACTAGTTACAAATTTTACATTTTTCCTTGGCCATAAAATTTATGGAAACATTTAAATCAATCAAATCTTTTTTGTAAGAGTACCATTGATGTGCACATCCACAATTGGGTTATCAATATATGTGTATTTTAGAACAACTATGTTACCCAATAAGAAATCAACAAGTTATCCAATTAATCGAATAGTTTGTGGATCCTTATGCTTTCTTCTTGGATTTTCTAAACATAGTGCTCTAGCAGTTTTAGTGTAAATGAGTGCATATTTAATAGCTTATAATGGGGGAATTTTAACCCAAACATTTTTTAATTTCCTAGAAAACCAAACATAGGCTCAAGTTCATGTTTTTGTATATTCAATCTTTTTGGGAATGAATATTTTCTCGCCATGATCTCTATTCATGATGGAGCTTTATTAAAGTGCTTGTATTAGTTATTCATCTATGGAATAACATTATTGGTAGGTTACTTGATTGGGAGTTCCATGATGAATGGAGAGGTTGGTCCAAGGAGCATTTACTTGAGTAGATTTGGACATCACTAACCTTGACTACATAAGTCAGGCACTAAAAGGTTTCATTAGAATAAGCCTATTGAGAATTCTTATCATTAGGATTTGGTGTAGGTTGGACTATTAATTGGGTTACTCTCAGTGGGATAGGAGTATATGTAGCAGTATTTGGAATACTAGTTGGCTATTAAGGTAAATATTGTTGTAGATACAAGTAGCTAGTGATTGAATTATATCAAGGTTGGTTTCCCCTCCACTACTATTACCATACATTTTTGGGTGGTTATCATTGCTACATATGAGCTTGAGAATAGTGTGATTTTTCTAGTAATACCCCATATTGTGGTGTCCATCCAGGTGGTGAAAAAATTGACTAGGGTTGAAGAGGTATATATGCCAATTAGGAGTGTTTGAAAAGGAACTTGGGGTAAAAATATTATAAGATGAAGGATCGTGAAGAATATCTTGTCTTTATTGTCATGGTTTAAACATTATGCTAGGTAAAATATTTGGTCATATTCATCTTCCCCTATTTTGAATTCCAACCTCTTGTGCTTGTCTTTAGTGATAATTTCCACCCTCTTTCATGGTCAATTCTTCCTTTATTGCTTCTAAAATTGATGTAGATGGTCAATTCTTCCTACTAAAAGAAAAAAAAGAGAAGATCATAATGCAATACAGTGAGCTTAGAGATTTGGTAAGTGCAAGGCTTACATCATTAACTAAGTTTTAGCTAGTGTAGAGAAGATGACACAAAAGGATCTAATGCTTAGTTCTCTGGAAGAAGGAGAAGACCTTCATGTGTAGTATGAAAGTCGTATTTCCTTGCTTGTCTTCACTAAGAAGGATTGAGAGGTAGCTAAGAGAGATTGGGAGGCACTCCTTGCCAAACTGAAGGTGTCTTGTAAGGTATGTTACCCTTTTCTAGTTGAAGGTGTACATTTATGTTTTGTATATGCAATTTTCTAATTTTAATGTACATATGTGAAAGTAGTTGATGGTCATGCAATACATTTTTGGTCATTTTATGGTAAATAACACTGTTAGGGGGAGCCACTTTGATAAAAATAGTTCTTATGGGAGAGATTGTTAGAAAACGTATGTTGAGCATAGGAGAGAAGAAAAAAGGGGGAGATACTCTCATGTATATGTATCAATTAGGGAGAGTGATATAGTGAGCCCTTTTCCCTTGATGTTAAAGGGGGAGAATATTTTGGGAGAAGTTTGAGTAGTTTTGGAGTAGTTTTGAGAGTGTTACCATCGATGAAAAATGCGGATATTTTTGGAAACATGAGAATGATGGTGCATAGATGGTGTAAGGTGTTGTCATTGATGTCAACCCACTGTAGAAATACAAAATTGTTGGTCCGAAGAAGACTAGATGGTGTGGACAAAATTGGCTACGTATCATAGTGCAATTTCAATGTTATAGTGAACCAATTTTGTGGTCCACATTGCTCTATAATGTAATATGTTGTCATGTGGTTTTAAGGTGTTGATGATGTGTATTGAAGTTGTTCAGATCCAAAGTTTCAAGGTTTAATGTCTTCTGCATTTGAAGATAATGTTGACAGAGTATCAAGATTTGTAATTGCAGTATTATTGGTACAAAGTGCATATTGGAATGCTTTGCATTCCATCACAAATGAATATTATACTATGTATCTTTTAGGAAGTGTTTATAGATATCACAAGTATATGTGCTCCAAGTGGCAAGTGTTTTGGTGGTCCATGTGTTGAGTTGTGAATGAACAGTTGGTTCATTAAGTTATTGCTTCACCCATTTTGCTATATGGTGCTAACTTAAGGATTTTGGGGTTGTGTGGAGTTGAAGTATGTAAGGAATAGATTTATGGGAATGATTATAGGTCATGCTGACCTATTTTGGAGGTGTACATGTTTTGGTTTATTATGTAAAGTGTGTGGAATGGAGTTTTGAGTTGATATGTTATGTGGTACATAGTTCATGTAATTAGGCCTACCTAATTGATGTTTTGGTTGATTATGGTATATATACAAGGTTAATGATTCATTGTGTGAAACATATAGATGGATGATATGTGTATATGTAGAGTGTGTGTGTGAAATATAATGTAGTATGAAGTGTAAAAGGTGTAGTGGTGAAGTACGAAGTGTGTTAAGTCAGTTTCAAACCTTAAATGGAATTGTATCTTTGACATGTTGTAGATGCATTAATAGTGGTTCATTTTGGTAGCGAGCCACACTTTCCTCTATCTTTTTCTATTCTGGGTAGTGAGCCCTTGGCAGTGAGCCACTGACAATGAGCTATTCTTTCTTTCTAAATAGTGAGTCCTTGGGTAGTGATTCCACCATTATATAATCTCCATTGTAACCGGTTATAATATATTGTGAGCTAATCCTTATCGTGGTTTTTCCCTTTCAAGGGTTTTCCATGTAAATCTTGTGTTCTTGAGTTCCTTGATGTGATGCATGCTTTATATGTTCCTTTCCATTACTACAAGTTTAATGTGATGCTTTGAATGTATGTTTAAATTTATGAAGTTGATGAATTTCAGTGAATATTGATTCACTCCCCCTCTCTGTATTTTGGGTGTTCAACATTATGAGGACAAATTTTTATAATTTTTAAAATATATATATGTTTTTTAATTATTTTTGTGTTGGCCCTAATTTCTATTTTTGAAAACCCCTTGTGTAGAACAAATATTATTGGAGCTAAACAAATCATAAAATTTAATTTTTTCATTGTGTAAAGAATGGTGTCTAGATTGATGACATATAGTTTATTTATTTAAAATTAAAATTAATATTAAAAAATTCTAATACCTGAAATTTCAAGTTTGTGGACTAATTTCCTCATAATTTAATTAATAAATAGATAAATAAGTTCAATTATATATAAAAAATACATATTTGAAAATTTTATACATCGCCATCTACAATGAGTTTCAATTTCATCATAAAATTATAAAAAAAGGGGTTGTCAACCATATTGCTAAAGTCATTTTTCTCTTGTTATTTTCGCGGTATTATACTTGTAGGTTCAAGGCTAAGGGTTGTATTTCCACATGAATAAAACAAAAACAAAGCCACGGGTTTCTAATTTCAAATTTTGTAAAACATGTACTTTCCAAAATGTATACCCATTATAAAAAGGAGCAAGAATATTATGTAATTAGAAATGGGTACCTGTTGTGTGGTCTCACAACATGCTCCAAGAATACAAGGCTTGGGGACCCAAGTTGAAAATTAGTAATTAAGGTAGATGCTAGTTGGTTGATGGCCTCAGGGAAAATACATAGAAAGTTATAAAATCTTGAAAATAATTTATGATCAAGTGTACGAGGTGTTGGGAGTTCGCGTAATTTGAGTTTGGGTGAATGATCAGGATGAGTTTGTGAAGGAATTTTAATGGGTTGCTATAGTCGGGAGTCAAAATATTGCGGAATTGAAAAGGACGATAGAAATCAGAAGCCAGGTTGTGATTTGCTTCAGGAAGTGCAGTACATCGACTAGTCAGGTTTTAAAGGCAGTCGGGTATATCGGGAGTTGGGTACCTGAGTGCCCCGGTAAATGGTGTATTGATGCAAGAATGTTCAAACTTGTTGTTTAGTTTTCCCGAATGCACAAAACATCCAGTGACCTACCTAAAGTTGGTAGTTAAATGAGAAGATATTAAAGTGTGTTATGTAGGAGTTGGTTTTAAAAGTCCATTAATGATAAAGATGGTTTTATGCTAATGAGTTTTTTATTTTAAAAGGGAATTGACATGTGAAATTTTATGTGCGTGAGAAATAGGTTGTTGGACAACGTTTGGGTATGGAAAGTCAGGAAAATTTGGATTATGAGTAGATCCAACAATATTACCTAGGTTAGGTGGCATACTTTTGAAGTTCATGCAAGGAAGAAGTGTATGGAGAAGAAACACAGGTAACCAAGGAATTGGAGATCCAGGTATTATGCATGTGATGAAGGAGGTGCTGAGCTCTGGGGTGATATACTTATGGGAATTTTTCCCGAAGCCATAACTTGGGGATAGGAACATAAGGCTAGTGGATTAAAATTTCTACATCCACCTGATTGCTCTAAATATGCAACTAGTTCCTACATTTTTTTTGAAGATTAAGTTGAATATTTGTTCAATTTGGTTTGATATCTTGATCATATTTTTAAGATACAAGTTTAGAAGTTTCAAGTGCTGAAGAAAGTTAAAGTTTTTGTTGACTTATTCTAGAAGTTTCTCTTGCCAATTGTCATGTGCCACACATTGTGCTATGATTTTCTCCTTGGATTCTCTTTCAGGTGTTGATTGGGTTTCTCGAGTGCCTTGTTTCTATAAAAGGCCAAGAGTCATCTTATTTTGCTAAGTTCAAAATTTGTGGATTTCAGAGAACTAACACTTTTTCAAGTTTTATTCTTTTTCATATTTTTTGTTCCATTCCAAACTAAAAACTTGTAAGTTTCATTTGAGATTAACTAATATCAAGGCCAATTCAAAGTTATTTTTTGATATGAAATCATACATAGCTGATTGTTTGTTACTATCAAAAAAGACCGTGTGTTGCATTAGATTTGGGTGCATACTGACACTATCCAGTGGAAAATAATCCACATTTCTTTAAACCCTTGCATCATTCTATGCCTAGCTATAAAGCAAGCTGGTGAAGTATAAAGCACAATTTTCTTTGATTTAGTTTATTTCTTGAGGCATGCATGGATAATACCTAGGAGAAATTTTTACATTTCAGTATTTTTATGCTTTGTTTTAGATTATATGTTTAATATTTTCAGAAAATGTTTCAAAATTAATAAATGCATGGAAGTTTTATTGTAAATCTTTTGATTCCATAAAGTTGTAAAGTGATTAATGCTAAATCTTCTTGAATATATGCAAGTGATTTAAATTTCATGAAATATTATTTGCAAATCTTTAATTTTATGAAGTTGTTAAGTGACATGTGAGTGATCAAAATTGAGCTTATGTTACAATCCTTTGGATACTAGCTAACTTGTGACAACCATAGACCCCTTGTGTTTAACAAAAAAATACACAACAAACCTTGAGTGAACCTAGTGTGTCAAGACCTAACATTCCCGAGCCTTGGGATTGAGTTGAGATCACCTTAGATTTAGGTTTTCCCAGTGGATCTTTCAATTAAAGGTAGGTTCCCATAGTTGTCTATGAGAATTTATCTGCCTATTGGTGTGCATGTGCAACATCCACGTTAATTTTTTTTTAAAAATGGGTACGTTTGTTTCATATAGGTATGAATTTAGGTTTAGGAGTTTGATCCTATGTGGGTGCCTATTTTTTATGAAACAGGTATCCATTTCTATCATATTTTTTTTCAAGCTTGACACTTCCCCAAAAATTAGACCCAACTTCTTGCACTTACCCCCATATGATGCACGCTTTTCTAAAGCTATGATAAATGAATCATCATCATTTTGAGAATAATTTTCAAATTCATCGTTAGAATAATTTTTCTTTTTCTTTTTCTCATCCTTCAAATATATTCTTGAATAGAGGCTTACCATAGTTCCAACTTTTAGCCTTGGTATTTCTAGGAGATTTGGATCCATACTTGTCTCTTCTCTTGTCTTTTTTCTTTACTTTCTCTTTTGGTGTTTCACAGGGCCTCCTTGACTAATTCAAAAGTTTCTCTCTATACCTTTGCTAATGGAAGTGATGTAACTACACCATCCATTTTGATTTTGGAGGTAATATTTTTTATTTTCATCACCAAGATGTGATCCCATGAGTTTAACAAAGAATATTAATAATTCAAGAAATACTCCTCCTCCTCCATCTTCTCTCTAATGGATTGTATTTATGTAATAATTGTATTGAAAGAATTTAAGTGCTTAGCCACAGAACCACCATCCTCCATCTTGAGGGTATAAAGCCTCTTTCCAATAAAAAAAATATTTATGAAATATTTATCCTAATAAATCTCACACAACTTCTTCCAAAGAGATACATAGCAATAGCTTCTTCATGTTCATTCAACAATATGATTTCTATTAAATATTGCCTAATGAGGCCCTTTACTTTCTTGTCTATTTTATTTGAGCCTTCTTGTGATATAGAAGTAAGTTTGGATAAAAAATATTGTAAACGATAGGTCTCTAACCATGAACAACCCTTTATCTTGAGCTTCCAAAGCCAAAATTTTATGCTTGAGAACTTATCTATTTGTATCTTTGTGTACTTGCCATTTTTCCCTACAACAAAATTTTATTTTACCTAAAATCTCATTTAATTTGAGACTTACATAAAAACTCTTGTCCCTAACACCTAGAATTTGAGGTGGTCACACTCCAATAGAAAATGAAAGGAACTAGAGGTGTATAATATGTTTCTTACAATACAATATATATGAGAAGATTTTATGTGAAAAAATTAAACTAATCACATAGTTACAAGAAAATAAACACAAAACTAATATACCATAAAGTGGTTTTTACATGAAGAAGCTCTTTCAAGAGAAAAATATCACAATCCAAAGAAACTCACTGCATTATCTAATAATGAATGGTTGCAATATACTTGCAAATTCTAATCTTTTCCAAGAGTATCACCAATAAGAGATCTAGGGAAATTATGATCTAACATAATAAAACATATAAAAAATAACTATGAAATCTTTATCTCAAGCACCCAATAAATGGTAGAATTAATACATGTAACCATTAAATGGTAATTAGGAAACCATAAACTTAAACCATCTAAAATATGGCATGTAAATATTTAGTTGAACATTTAACGAGTAATCACCAAGATGAGTTCATAGACTAAAAATAACACATTACTTCCACCTTCAACGATAAGCATGTCATAACCCACTCACTAACATGGGTTGTAATCAACAAGTGCAACTCCCTATTACAACTTTCATGTGTCATATATGTTTTTAGTTTTTTGATGTTAAAGGCCCAATTTCTAGAGGTCATAACGTTTGATTCATCAAGTTGATTGAGCCATTCATTTTATAAATTGTAGATTTCAAAGGGATCTACATCATGATAACTAGCTTACAAGTTATAACCACTTTTAACATTTTTCTTGGGTAAGAAACTATCTCTAATCCAAAAATGAAGTTTTTCTATTTTATTACACAAAAACTACATATTTTTGTGTTGTCTACATTGAGATGCAAGGTTGAGACATCTTTCCTAACATTATATGTATGTGTCATCTTGACTAAAATGATTGACAAAAACATCTAGATGAATTTTAGAACAATATAATTGAGATAGAGTATAATGTAGTTCAATAATATTAATTACAATGTCAAAATTTGTATAATTTTCTTGAAAAAATAATAATTGTATAATCAATAATTTATCTTTTATTAATCTCATGATGAATTAAATATAACAATATTATTTAATATATTTATTAAGCCGAAAGGCTTCTACAACATGTGAAAAAGAAATAACTAAACCATTAATAACGACACATTTGATTAATTCTCGCCTTAATAAAATAACTAAACCAGGTTTGGCAGTTGTCGAACCACACACTTATGACATGGGAATAATATAATAAAAAATAATTTAAAAAAATAAATAATATTAATACAATATTTAATATAATAATATTAATAAAATAAAATAAT
Organism: Sequoia sempervirens; assembly: GCA_007258455.2. Taxonomy (NCBI): domain Eukaryota; kingdom Viridiplantae; phylum Streptophyta; class Pinopsida; order Cupressales; family Cupressaceae; genus Sequoia; species Sequoia sempervirens. The sequence continues at coordinate 177,141,190 of VDFB02256132.1, read as the reverse complement.
ACAATAATAATATTAGTATAAAAATAATATAATAATAAAAATTATATATTAATAATATAATATAATATTATTTATATTAATTATATAATATAATAGTTTTGTTATTTATATTATATTATAACAAATACTTTTAAAAGATACATCTTGGGTTAATTCATATAGATTATTTTTAATAAGATAGATAAGCTAGTTAATATTTTATAATCTTTATGTTCATAGGATGATAGACACATGAAAAAATATTCCTCTTATTAATTTAATGTCTCAAACACATATTTTTAAGTCAAGAAGCTTTCCTACAATGACATTTATCTATGTAAATAAAATCTGTGGCTAATAATAAATCTCCACTGTAGAAATTATAGGTGCCCATTAACCCATAAATTTAGGGGTTTGAAAAAGCACATTTACATAATAAATCCTAGCATAATTTTTTAATAATAAATCTTCATTAGAAATTTTGGATTAATAAATATTACGGTCCAATAAGCATTTAACTGCCTGATAGACAATGCAGTTAATAAATTGAGAGGGGCACGACGAGACCCTTTTTTTGGACTTGGTTCGCATGGGTATGTGTAGGATCATCATGGAAAAAACAGGCCCTTAAGTGGCAAAAAATTCAGAAAAATCAGTGTTAGGCAACTTGACGTAAAAATTTGAATAAGTTATCTATATTATTTCAAAAATATGTAAGAAAAGAATCTATAGAAAATTGAATGTAGTTTCTAAACTACTAGGTTTATTTAAAAATAAATAAAATCTATTTGGTGAAAATTTGAAATTTCAATGTAGTAGTACTTAAATTTCAAGGAAAAAATAAGAAGTAGGTGTCCCACCACCTAACCATAATAAAATGATAATATTTTTTATAAGATTTTATATATAAGTAGAAGACTCATGTCGGATGTGATGCATATTTTTGTAATTTTTTCCATGTAAATAATTAATTATGATTTTTATTAGAACTTTTAAAAATATAAAAACTTGTATGTCTGACCACCTTAATTTGGTCAAAACTTCATGATTTTTTTTTTTTTTTTAATCATATAGTATGTTAAGCATAGAATGTGACACATGTTTCAAATTCAAAAAATGTGATACCATTTGAAAATTATAGATGTTTTTCAATCACCCTATTGATTAGGACTTTAGTCGTAATTCTAATAGAAAATGAATAATAATTATTTATTAAATTCAAATTAAAGCATAATTTATATTGGTGGAAATTTGAGAATCTCCTCTAAAAACCCTTTTCGTTTCATCAATTTTGGGTAAAAAAAAGGTTGTCAACCACATACCCTACAAATACCCATAATATTGCCACCTTTTGGCCCATCATGATCCTGCACATACCCACATATTAATATTAAACTATGTTTATCATACAAAATAATATGATTATTATTAAAAAAATAAATATAATTTTAAGAGGCGGGACTTCTGCAGGTGGGGATCTCACCGGCAGGGGACTAGTCTCACCCTACCTCACCTCGGGTAAAGACTGCTCAACTGTTGGGCTGGGTCGTGGGGACATGTAGTATCAAAAAGAAAAGAAAATAAATATAATTTAAAATATAATAAATTATAATATTAATTTATGATTATTAATATATAAGAATAATCAAAATATATACTGAATTTATATATTAATAATTTTAGAATATTATTAGAATATGTTTATTGTGAAAAATAATATAATAATTATTAAAAAATATATATAATAAATTATAAATATTAATTTATAATTATTAATATATAAGAACAATAAAAAAAATATAATAAAGATATATAAATATATATTTATTAATATATTATAATAATATTAAATAAAATATCTCTTACTATAATAATATCTCTTATTAATGTAGAGTTTTTTGTTGTTGTGGTAAATTGAAAATATATATTATTTATAAATAAAATGTGTTTTGTAAGATTTGATCTTGTCTATTATGAGAATGTTTTGATAGGTCTATAAATTGTGTATAATTGTGATGCTTGCACTTTGAGCTAGATTCTCCTAGATTGACCCCTTGCTTAGAGTAGCTTTATAGTTGTAATTTTTTTGAAAGACTATTTATAATCTTCTATGTCATAGAATGATTTGATGCAAACACAAGTTTATATTTGTGCTCCAAAGAAAAGATTCTTAGAATGATGTTCCTTGCAATGCATATGATTTCCAATGGTTTCCTTTTCAAGATGGTGTGAAATTGGCAATCACACCTTGGTGTGCAATGGGTATGCTGAAGAGTTGTGGAAGGTCAATTAAGAAAAAATTGGGTCTATTTTTTTGCAAACATTTTGCAAAGGTCAATTGGCAGGCCATTTAGAAAATGATGTTTTTTGTGCAACATAAGTTTCAATGGAGAAGTGATAGCTTCAAATCAACTATGCAACTTTTTATAGGGATCCAAACATGATCGAAACAAAACCTCTAAATGAGCTCCATTACCAAAAAGCTCATGTTATGTTGCAATAGAGAGAGAGGGAGGGATACAGATAGAAAGAGGGAGAGATAGAGGGGGGAAGAGTGTGAGAGAGGGGGGGGGGTAAGGAGATAGAGGAAAAAATAGAGTGAGACTTAAAGAACAAAGAGAGAGGACTTGAGAAAGAGAGGGATATACAAAGAGGGGAGAGGTAGAGAGATAATTTGTCAAATATTATAGTCGCAACTTCCATAGTAGACATGCATACAAAAAGTGGAAGCATTAACAAGGAACATGAACTATTTAACATAATACCTGAAGTTTTGAAGAAGATGTCATCTCATGGACTGCAATGATTGCAGGATATGTACAACCTTCCCACATCTACATAGATTTTTAAGAGCAGACGATAAGTCATAATTTTTTTAGGATCCAAGTAAAAAAGTAGCATCATTGTAAATACTCTAAAACCTATATCCATATATGATCAGTAAGGGCCAATAAAATACATCCACACAACCAACACATGTTTAATTGGCATCTTAATCATAAAGTTTAGGGTGTTCTTGATGTACTCAACATAGGCAAGAACCTCAACCATACACACAATGATCAATTTTAAGTGTAATCCAATAAGGGTTACTTGTCTTATTGAAATAGATAAACGCTCATCTACTAAACCTGAATGGCTACATACACAAAGAACACAAGCAAAGCTTATATTGTTATGATATGATCGAGAGTGCTTCATTATTTCAAATATTATGAGAACATCCTTGCAAAATCCATTTTGTGCATATCCTGCAAACAACACCACATTTCTTTGATGCACTTTTTTAAACAGTTCACAAGCCTCCTCTATGCTTTACATTTTCCATACATGTCTATCAAAGCATTTCCAACTATATTATTTGACAAAATTTCCCCTTTCATCAAATCTATACCGTGTTCCAAAAATCCCATTTTGGGACAAGCGAGGAGAATGCTGGCTTTACAACTACCAATTTGATTTTCTTGAAAGTTTCTTAATCTTTGTCAACAAATCCATTTTGTTTGTGTCCTGCAATCATAGCATTCAATGTGACCAAATTTATTTTGAGGCACATAGTCAAACAATTCACGTGCCTTGTCTATGCTTGCACATTTTGCACACATGTTTACCGCTTTGGTTGTAACTACATCTATCCAAATTCCTCTATCTTTTAGATGCTTTGATGGATGTCCATACCTTGTTCCAAAGCTCCCATTTAGCACAAGCTGCAAGGATGCTGGCAAAGGTTGTAGAGTGTGGCTTTAAGCCCATCAGTCACATATGCCTAAAAGTTTCTAAAGCCTTTTCAACAAATCCATTTTGTGAATATCTTGCAATCAGGGCATTCCACGAGAACTCATTTCTTTAAGGCATTAACTCAAATAGTTTTCGTGCCTTGTTTGTCCATCAACATTTTGAATACATGTCTACTAGGGAAGTTGCGAATACATCATCTTACGAAAGCCCTCTATCTTTTATCCTATGAATGGTGTGCATAGCCTGTTCCAAAGCTCCCATTTCAGCACAAGCAGGGAGGACGTTGGCAATGGTTGAGGACTCTGGATTTACACCTGCCAATTGCATTTTTTTGAAAGATTCTAAAACCTTTTCAACATACTGATTTTGTGCATTTTCTATTTTTTTGCATATAGTGAAACAGTGCGATAAGCTCTAGAAACCCATGTCTTCTTATCCTGCAGTAGCTAACTTCTACAGCATGGGAATTTAAGTTGTGCGTGGGTGGGCGAGCGACTCCATTAAATAGCCAAAAAATAGTACAAAAACTAATAAGATCGATGGTGCACTTGTTTTCAATTGTTGGCCAGGTGCTGTGGAAAGAGGTCAATTGTTGATTTCAAATTTTAGGTTGATCTCTCTCAAATTGGATACGCCTTCGATGTAAAATATATAGGAATATGTGTGGACACGAGTGTAATAGAAAGCTAATTATAGTAAATATATGATAATGAGAATGTATGGATAAAGCGGAGTTAAATGGATAGAAATGAGTGAGTGGAGGATTGGATGGTGGAAGAAGGGATTGAAAAATGTGCCCACCTTACATGGGAGTGCTTTTGTCAATATGTATGTTTATTAAAATTGTTCTAAAATTATATTGGAATTAGCATGGGTATTCAAATTTCATTATTAAAATAGATATAAAAAATTTATTTATTTTTATTAAATATATAAAAAATAAAAATATATGGATACTTGATTATTGCTTTTTAAACAAGGTTGTGTAGAAGGATTTTTTAAAATGTTATTTAGTGAATTCTTCTCATTATTAAGTGAAAAAGTCCCTAGGTTGAATGCCTATGGGATAGGTTCATGTTGGGACCTATTTTTGGAGATTTGGATAAGCTTTGTCCCTCCTAAAGTTCATATGAAGAAATTTAACAAGATTTAACTTGGCTATGAAGCAACTTGACTTTAAGTCATCAAATCTCTTTTACCTAGGTTCATACATCCATCTTGGTATATTTTATCTATAAAACTCTTGAAGTTTGTGGGAGTTACATTCAAAGTTAGGGCTAGAGTTCAATTAGAGTTTTCTGGTTATGGGACAATTAGGGTTAAGGTTCAATCAAGATTCAATTAGGCTTAAGATTTAATTAGGGTAAGGGTTAAGGTTAGGGTTGGTTGGGGTAGGGTTAAATTAGGCTAAGGGTCAGTATTAGTGTTAGGGTTAGGGTTCAAGTAGAGTTTTGATTCAATTAGAGTTATGATTCAATTATAGTTATGACTAAATCAAGATTATGATTTAATAAAAAATCAATATTCCACTCTTTCACTCTGAGTTTTATGAATTTTAACTTTCTGTTGAATATACACATCTTAGTGCGATGATCAACTATTTGGGTGAGCCAGGAGTCAATGATAACCATTTTGAAGTTTGAGTTTTCCATCTACACTTTTTCAAACTTGAAAGACACTCTTCTAGGGAATTTGTCCTTGTTTATGAGCCAATAATCCAAACCAACTTCAAATAGGGTTCCGATTAGGGTTCAAATAACTTTATGGTTAGAGTTAAGCTTCAATTTGGGTTAAGGTTCAATTGATTAAAAATAGACGTCTTGAGAAGGATATCTCTCGGCGTACTTTACATATATTTTTAAAATATAGGTATGCTAGTATATAAGAATAATAAAAAAAATATAATAAAAATATATAAATATATATTTATTAATATATTATAATAATATTAAATAAAATATCTCTTACATGGTAAATTTTTTTTTATAATAATATTTTATAATAGTATAATCTTAATATCTAATATCTAATATCTAAAATAAATATCTTTAAAAAGATATTTTCTAAGCTTATCATATATAGCCTAGATTATTTTAAATATATATGTTAGTTTTATTGAGATACCATGAAATATCTTTGTAAAAAGAATAGATCCTAGATTATTTTAAATATATATGTTAGTTTTATTGAGATACCATGAAACATCTTTGTAAAAAGAATAGATGATAATTACACATTACATCATATCTTGTTGATAGATACATAATATAATATCATATAATTTATAACTTTTAAAATCTAATAAATATAATTTATTTAATTATTAATAATAATCAACACTAACAACCTAAAATCATCCCTAATAAAAATACGATATTTAATCCTAACCTTAAAATGACACATGGAGATTAGTAGAACCAACTCAAGGGAGGCGCAGCAGTTAATATTGACCCATGGGGTGGGCATGGAATGTGGCGGAGTAAGTGGCTTTGGAGCTTGGAAATGGTTGGCAGATGCACCGGGGTTTGAAATCGGAACCTTGTGAAAGAGAAACAACAGAAATAACGCGATCAAGAGTTTGACCACTTTAAGAAAGTTTCACACATAGCAGCATTAATCTCAGGACACGCGTCGTCATGCAGTTCGATGTTCTGGTTCCCCTTAAGCATATTTCCCTATATAATCCAGGGACACAACCAGTAAGATTTATAGCTAGATGCAAATGAGTATGGTTACTTGTAAGCTTTTTCCGTTCTTCTTCTCATTCTCAGTTTCAGTAACGCTTCCAGCCATAGCACTGCTAATTTGTCTTTATTTATTGAATGGATCAAAGGCAAAGGCAAAGCTCCCGCCAGGGCCACGAGGGCTGCCTATTTTGGGTAGCCTGCTGGACCTCGGTTCGAATCCCCACCAGTCTCTTTTAGCTCTCTCCAAGCGCTATGGCGACCTCATGTATCTCAAATTAGGCACCCGCCCGGCCCTTATAGCTTCGTCTCAGGAGGCTGCAGTCGCCATTCTCAAGACATTTGATTCCGATTTCTCTAACAGACCGCAGAACGGCGCAGTGTCAGCAGATATTCTCTTGTACAATAAGAGCGACATCACCTGGTCTCCACAGTGGCCTATGCTAAGAAAGCTCTGCATTTTCCACCTCTTGACCCCCAAATGTTTGGACAAGTGGCAGGAGTCGCGAGAAGAAGAAATGGTGCTGTTACTCGCGTCCATCTTTAGACTGCGGTCTACTCCTCTAAATGTAGGAGACTTTGTTAATGTCTTTACTTCTAATGTTATTGGACAGATGACGCTCAGGATGAGACTCTTCGACGCGAACAACGCAGAGGCCGAACATTTCAGAGAACTAATGGACGATTTCTTAAGAACGTCTGCTCGTTTTAGGATTGGGGATTTCGTTCCTTTCTTGTCCCGGATTGGTTTGGGTGGTTCTCTTGATGAATTGAAGAACCTGCACAAGCGCCTTGATGACTTTCTTGTGAGGAAGACAGAAGAACAGAGGCGTATGCCTCTGCCCTCTGAGGACGATGGCAACAAGGACTTTCTACAAATTCTCCATCAACTCAAATATAATTCTGCAGGAGAGGGGCGACAGCTTTCCGAGTCTAACATCAAAGGCATTTTACTAGTACGCACTGCAATCGATTAATCTTTAATACTAGTGGATATCAGGGTTTCACTGTATGTTTTTCCTCGATTCTCATTATTTTTGTTGATTAATGCAGAACATGATTGCGGCAGGAACCGACACGGCTACCCGCACGGTGGAATGGGCGATGTCCGAGCTGATCCGCCATCCTCATCTCATGAAGAAAGTGAGAGACGAATTGGACGCATGTGTGGGAATGGAAGAGAGAGTAACAGAATCTCATCTTCCTCAGCTAAAATATTTACAGGCGGTTGTAACGGAAACTCTTCGACTGCATCCTCCAACGCCGCTTATGCTTCCTCACGCATCTCCAAATTCTTCGAGGGTAATAATGGGGCATCTCATTCCCCCTAACTCACACGTCATGGTGAATGTGTGGGCCATAGCAAGAGATCCAAATGCGTGGGAAAAGCCGCTGGACTTTGATCCAGATCGCTTTGTGAACAATCCTGTTAATCTCGATGGTCGAGATTTTCGAATAATACCGTTCGGTGCAGGGCGAAGAATGTGCCCAGGATATAATCTGGGGCTTCGTATGGTTCAATTTGCACTTGCAAGTTTTGTTCATGCATTTGAGTGGTCTCTTCCCTCTGCCCAGCGACCCCAAGAATTGGACATGTCTGAGAAATATGAAGTCTCAATTCGCAGGAATGTTCCTCTCAACCTTTTCGCCAATCCTCGTCTTCCTACCCATCTTTATAACAGTCAACAGGAAGCCGGTCACATATAATTGTTTACTCACAACTGTCCTCTTTCAACGTCCGCTACTTCCTAAACTCTAATATCTGTTGTTCGTATTGATTTTAATAGTAACATTGTATGCTTGATGATCTATGTGTAGGCCTATATTCTGTTTGGACGATGTCTTACCGTAATTTCAAATTACTAAATTTATATTGCTAGTACATATTATTATTGCAATCAGTTCTTCAATTCATTTTGTTATTTAGATATTAATAAGGTGGTTTTGAATCAATTAAAAATTAGAATTTTATGTTTTTCAAATATATATATATTTTTTTTAAAGTTTGGGGTGTTATGAATTTGTAGGGAAAGCAAGGTAAACTATTATTTTTACATTTTTTTGAAATAATTTTTCATTTTTTTTTCTTTATAAAGTCATTTCATTAAATCTTTCTAAAATAAATAAATGTTACTTATTTTTTATATTTTTTAAAGAGTGATTTTTTTAATGCATGTAATTATTATTTAGAAAATCAATTAGCTATAAATTAGATCCACACTATTAAAATAATAAAATAAAACTTAAATTAAAACATTTCCATAAATAAACTTCTTTTTAATTCAGAACACAACTTATCTTTGATATTCAATATCAATATATATTGTCATTGATTTGTATAATGACATTTATATATATCTCAATGGTAACCACCCCCTTTCCTGTAATATTCTTCTTATGCATCTCTTTAAAAAATAGATAAATTTGATAAATTCAATCTTAAAAACTTACAACCATTTTTTAAATCTACAAATTAATAGTTCTTATCATGTGCAATGAAACTTCCAAGATGCATGACTTATATTTTATTGTTTAAATTGTTTATCTTTTGGTTTTCCAACCAAAGCCTAGAAATATTTTTACGGATATAGTTTAAACAATAAATCTAAACTCCTTGATAGAAAAAGATACAATGAACCTAACTAAAACATGTTGATTATACATCAAAATTAGGGGAAAAAGGAATAAGGAACTATAGTAATACCCACAAAAATATTGACAAACATAAAGTTAAAGGTAAATGTACAAAGTTGTGTCATAGTTTTTTCCTAAATAGTTTCGTTGAAATAGTTTCACCTGAAATCACATGGCATATATATGATGCATATAGTTAGTTTCACCTCATATCACATGGCATATATGTGATGCATATAGTTAGTTTCACTGAAATCGCATGGCATATAGTTTTAGACAAAACCCTTTCACCAAAGACTATAAAGTAATTTTTTTCTTTTAAAAATTTAAAATGCAATTAAAATTATGTGTAAGGTTTTGGATGAAAGGGTTTCAATCAAAAGTGTTTTGGTTGGAACCCTTTGGACCAAAACTATCTATGTGGCTTACATCTTAATTCCTCTTTTGGGATAAATTTAAAAATAAATAAATTCGATTTAGAATTTCTCCAATTAAAATTAATTTAATGAAAATCTAAATATACCCTTTTATAGAGCTTAGAGACTAAAATAAAAAATATATAAATATTTTATATTTTGATTAGTTTTATTATTATTATTTTAAAAAATTACTATAAATAGGTTTTTATAATCAAACATGAGGTTGATTAAAAATAATAAAAAAAAAAGAAAAAAGTGTACATATCATGAAAACTATGTTTTGCTAAAGTTTTACTTTAAAATATTATTAAAAAAATATTCATTGAAAATTAATTTTTTCCCATGCTTAGCTATTTGAAGAAAAAAATTAGGGAACAAAAAAAGTTTTTTTTTTTTTGACATCTATCCTTCTCATTTTTCTAAAAAAATTAACATTCAAATTCTACTCTTAAATTTATAAAAAATATATATCAATCTATTTTTTTATTTAAAAGCAAAATTACAAGTATAAACTTCAAGATCTACATTTCACTAGTTTGTACTTTTACCCTTGATCTTCTTTCAATTAAAAATTACCATGAAGGAATGAACCAATCATTCATTATCTATTTGATTTAAGTTATAAATTATTATACATACTTTAAATATATGCATTTAAAAAATGTCAAAAAAATATGAATATTGAGTTATATTATTTATTTACAAGTTATTTTATTCACTTAAAGATATTATTGTGAGCATAGAAAAGTGTAGAATATCATTAATAAAATTATTAGATCCACAATCTTTTAGAACATAATTATATTTTTTATTAAAATATTGTATTAATATTAATATTGAAATACTTATTATCATTTTAATATATTAGCTATAATTTTTTGGAACTATTTAAGAATTATTTAATTTTATTCTTTTTCTTATTTGAAGAGATTTTTTTTCTTAAAACTTATTTTTTAATTTATTTATTTTTAAATTATATATTTTGACTATGTTTTGGTTATTATTTATCTTTATAGGGTTATAATATGAGACTATTTTTTGTCCTATAAACTGTCTCTTACCATAATAATAGTACAAGAATTTATTTGTAGTGATGAATATTTCTCAACACGTCATTTCTCTTATTTGGACCACTAGAGCATGAAAAATATACATTTAGTACCATTTTACATAAAAAATAGAATGTAATAAATGTCCATACAAATGAATTGAAAAATAGACTAGCTAATCATAAACACATTTACATAGTAGAAATAAGGTACTGCATAACTTACAAAATTAGATATAATCATTCTAACATTATTTTATATTATCACTTAACAAATATAAATGCATAATAATGCCAATATGATGAAAAATGTTATGAGAAATCCCTCTAATATTATTAGGATGTAGGGGCATCATTCAATTTGGATTTTTATTTGTGTGTATTTGGGGTTGTTATGTTGGGGCATATTCTTGTCCTTTGTCTTGCTTCTGCCAAGTGTCTATCTGTGGTTGGCAACCAAGTTTCTAACCATGTTGTTTCTCAATCAATAGTTACAACAGTTCTTGGTAGAGAATAGGGAAGGATCGATACATTGTGGGGAGGTTCGACCTGAAAAAAGAAAAGAGGATCAATAGGTGGGAAAGCCCAAACTAGTTTGAAAGAAGAAACCAATAACAATGATATAGGAAGTGGCAAGGGAATATAAAATGGAAGAGGTAGCAGTTGGAAAGGAGGGAGGATGGTGGAAGTGAAGATTTGATGTGCTTCCAAATTAGGGTCTTTGAAGTAGCATGGTGGTGTAAGCTATCAGCAAGGAGACCGATTCCTTTAGGAATCATTATAATCCATTTTGTGGTGAGGAATGCTTGTTGCATGTGGGTGTATCATTCCACTTGCAAAAATTCAACCTATATACTTTGGTTCTTGGAAGATTATGCTGTGTAAGGATAGAAAGAAGTGATAGATTGAAGAGGTGGCTCAGTTTGTAGGAAAGGAAATAGAACAAGAACTCTAGATTAGTAGAAGGGACGATGAGAAGAGTCGTCACTAGCAAGAAAGTTGCGGGTGAAGGGACAATAGAAGTTGATTGGGCCCAAAGTTGAATTGAAATAGGAAGAAGCCAAATTTATTTTGGAGTCTGTGTAATTAGTGTTGGATAATGTATTCCTTTTGTTCTTGTTTGGGAAATCGATTTTGAAGCAAAAATTGCTAAACCTCTATTCTATTATAGTCTCTTAGTAGCTTTGTTCTTGTTTCTTTAAATTTGGCATGAGTTTTGTAGAGGGTTCTTATCAAAACATTACTTTATAGGCATACATTGGTTGCTTGGGTATTTTTTAGAGCATTTGTAATCAAACAAGGTTCCATTGAATATTAGAAAAATAAAATCTAGAAAAGGAAAAAAATCATAATTAGTATTGTCGATTGAGGATACTAGTATGGGTCGATTAAACGCTTGATCCATGATGAATCGAAGCATAACGTAGCCACTATTACTCAATCTTAAACAAGATCATTCAAATGAAAGTTAAGCTAAACATTTTTTGAAACTAAACACTATGAATTGTGAAAGCATAATTTAAATGTCTACTCTAACCCATTTAAAACTTATCCCGTTTTGGAATTGGTGTCGTGTTGATGTGGAAAAATTACCCTTTCCCAATCCCATGATCAGGGAGCTTGTTTCAATTGATTCTATTGAATAGAATCAATGAAATGGTTGTTATATGTGAATGAAAACATGATTTATGCTAAATTGAGCATGATGCAAGAGTTAATCTACCATGATTTTATGCTAAAAGATGTAGATATGCAATTGTTAAGCTAATCTAAATAAAATTAAACTAAAAGATTCAAACCCTAATTATTTATTTAGCTAACTGGATGCACAAAAGCCATTAATGGAAGCTAAGCTATTATGCAACTAATTTAAACTAAAAAAATGCTAAATGTGTGCAAAGATGAGTGTGAGTGTGAGTGATTTCACAACATAAGTTTTCTCTGAAAAAGATGGATGATAGATCCATTTTTCTCCAAATAGTGAACTATTTATAGGAAAGCAAATGAGAAATGGAGGGTTGAGATTGAAAAAGCTAATCAACGGTCAAGGATGGAGAAAATGGGAGGCATGGATCATGGATTCTCATAATCGAATGAGAATGCAAGAAGAGATTTAATCAAGGGTTCTCTTTCCTTTCAAACAAGCACACTTTTGACTTGTACAAGAGGTCAAAAGTTAACTTGCACAAGAAGTCACAAGCTAACTTGCATATGAAGCTAAGTGAGAATATTCCCTTTTTCAAATGATTGGAGGAGAGAGAATGTTCTTTGGAATATTCTCATGGGTGAGAGAAAAGGATATTTTGCAAATTAAAACAAAGTTTAATTGTGCAAAAGGGGAGGGAATATTCCCCTTTTGGAGGAATGTGCAAAGGAGGAATATTCCCTTGCAAGTGGGGGGAATTAGATTAATTGTTAATTAAACAAGGGTCTAATCATGCAATCTAGGGGATTTAGAAGAATTAGATAATATTCATTAAATAAAATGATTTAAGGAATGGGGGGAAGGTGAAATGACATTTAATTTAAATAACTTAGAGTTATTTAATTAAATAAGAGGACTTAGGGATTTAAATTAAATAGTTTGATTTATTTAATTTAATAGGACGAAGTGTTAGCATGAAAGGGGGTGAATTAACCCAATTTTAAATGAATTAGGTTAATATATGCAAATGACATAATTAATTAAATAGGTAGGCTAATTCAATTAATTAATTCAAAAGAGGATGAATTTGAGGATAAAATGATGTTAGTTAAAGCCAATGTGATCCGTTGAGACATTTTTAAGCGTCTAGAAATATAAGTATACCTACATAAGAAAATAAAAAAGTAAATGCCATAAAACCACTGAGATAAATCTTAAAAAAGTATTATGGCTATTTCTATTTTTTAGTCAATATTAAATTATTTTAGAAAAGTATAATTTAAATTATTGGGAAACAACCTAAAAAATCATAGTCTACACATACATATTAAGTTTTAGTGTAAAGGGTGATCATTGTATCATTATAAATACAAAATTTAATGCAATATACATGTTTTTAATTTGGCTTAACTCACCTATTTGAAATGTATGAACATGTTAGAAACTAGTGGGTGTGGGGAGAAGTTATTAGGAGAAGAAAATGGACTGAAAATTCCTAGTCAAAGATAATATGTAATAAAATATTTTCCTAAGCATATAAATAAACTCATCTATACAACTTACTAGACCCAACAAAAAAACAATATTCTCATAAATTTTCTCTTTGAGAAATCCTAATAATAAGGAAACTCATGTGCTAGTAATTTTCATGAATATCACAAGAATATTTGAATAATTTTGGTTTCTTTTTGTTGGAAAACTCAAGGTGAAACTTGTAGCAATAAAACTTAATAAAGTGGTTGCAAATCTAAAATTATGTACTCAAGATTGTACCATAAAGAGATTATGTGATTGGAAATTCCAAACATGAAAGAGAAATAAGCAATTATATCACAAATTGTCAAATGCAAGTGACACAAGATATACACAGAGAAACTCTTACGGGGAAAAAATCCACACCTAAAGAGATCAAATGTTTGTATTAATCTTCAAATGGGATGCAACAATACAACACTTCTCTTTGAATTTTAACAACACTTCATCACTTTGACAACCTGCAAACAAACTCTTACAAACCACCATCTCAAGGCTCCAATATATATAAGTTTGTGGGAGAGAATACCATAAGTGGTATCTCAAAAAAATGAGAAAAACCACCTAGGAAAACCCACATCCTCCTTAGCGGAAAACCCACAAACATGGCATAAAATATTGAATAATCACATGGCCTTCACATGGGAACCTAACCCACAACCAATTAGAATTGGTCAATTGATAGCAAGTGATCCATAACTCTCCGATGGATTCAATGGCTTCATGCAAGAGCACACACTAACATGCAAACCTGGGTGCCCAACTATGCAAGAGCATGCAAATAAAATACAAGGAAATGCATACCAAAGTGGTCCCCACTCACAAAGTTGGACACCCGAGAGGAATATTCTTCCAAGATGCCCTATAACCATCACCATAGAGTGTCTACCTCTTTGAATGCAATTGCAATTTATCATAGGAAAATAAATAATAAATATTTTGTCCCTCATGTCCTCTAGAACACTTTGTAGAGAATGTGGAGATACACAATTATCAACTTAGGATAGCAATTATAATGTCACCTATCCTAACATTCTCCCACTTGATATTATTCATTGCAATTACATCCTTGAGATACAATTAAAATATAATCAAGTATAGTGACCAAGGCCCATGGTCTTTCTACACCAACATGCTTAGTACAAGCATGATACATAGGATTTTTGGCTAAACATATGGCACTCTGACTGTCACATCCAATCCTCACTATCTTGCAATAAAAACCAATTCCATAAACCAAGTCTCTGTAACCAAACCACCTCCTTAGAGGAATGTGTAGCAGCCATATACTTTGCTTCGGTGGTGGACAATGCAAATATAGGCTTCCTCTTACTCATCCAACTCACTGCACCTCCAAACAAAGTAAAAACATAGCCACTAGTGGACCTCCGATTGTCCAAGTCACCTACCCAATCTACATTAAAAAAACCTTGTATGTCCAATGACTTAACCACATCATCAATACCATGATAAAATAAATAGTAATTTGAAGTACCATGAAAATATCTAAACACCCACTTAACAAAATTCCAATGCTCTCTACTAGGGTTAGACATAAACCTGCTCAAAATTCCCACTACTTGGGTTATATCTAGTCTAGTGCAAACCATTGCATACATCAAACTACCAATGGCACTAGCATAAGGAAGGTTAGAAATATCTTCAATATCATCATTAGAATTAGGACACATGTCTAAGTTACTCAACTTAGTACCAATTGTAAATGGAATATTTATTGGTTTACAATCATGCATTTTAAACCTCTGCAAAATGGTATCAACATACTTACTCTAACTTAACCAAAGCTTTATGTGAACCCGATCTCTATTGATCTCCATCCCAAGGATATATTATGTAGCCCCCAAATCCTTCATATCAAATGTTCTAGAAAGCTAATTCTTAAGCTCCCTAATCATCACCTTGCTATTAGGTCCATAAACAACATGTCATCAACATACAAGATAATGATTAGTATTTGATCATGAATAACCTTAATGTAAACACAATGATCCTCCTCGCTCCTATAAAAACCCAACTTCAATGTAAAAGCATCAAACTTTTGGTACCACATCTTGGGAGACTATTTCAAACCATATAAAGATCTCTTTAACCTACTGTAGATACCCTAAATTGTCCTAACCTGTGAACAACACCTTCTTACTAATTTTCAATCTTCTTCCCTAAATGGTTAAATAATACCTTATTATTTAATTATTATCAATTTTCATATTCTGCAATTAATGAATTGATTTAACATTATTTAATTAATTCATTCAAATCCATCATTTTTGACTAATTAAATAAAATATATTTATTTAATAATAACTTAATTATCTTTATTTTCTTTGACTAATTATATAAATCCTATTTATTTAGTAATGTCCTAATTAAATTTTATTCTTCCTGATTAATTAAATAAACCTTATTTATTTAATTATGTTGCTAACTTAACTAATCCTTCTATTTTTAATTAAATAGTTATCATGTAATTATTTAATTAACATCAAACACCCTTCTCATATTAAATAATTGTTATAAATTATTTAATTAAATCACTTTCCCCCTTTTAGATTAAATAATTAACTTTCCAATACTCACTCAACATGATCTATTAATAAATAAAATTTTATTTATTAATTCAATCTCTATTTGCATGTTCCTCTAAAGATTAATTAATTATTTAAATTAATTAACTATTCTTACACACCTTAATTGATCAATCAAATCCATTGATTATTCAATCAATTATGTTGACTAATCACTCACACCCATTGATTATTCAATCAAATCTGTTGACTAACAAATCAATTCCATGGATCATTCAATCTCACTAATTAATCAACCAATCCCATAGATTGATCAATCAATTTCCACTGATTATCCAATCAATTCACTTGATTGAATTGATCAAGCCAGTTAACTCTCCAATCTATTTCCTCTTAATGGACCTTGACTGTTGATCTTGATCTTTCATCTTTTAATCCAGATCGTTCATCTGAAACAAGCTTTTCTATAAAATAAAACCTTCATTGCACGTTGATGGCTAACCATGAACTCTTAAACTTTGACATTTGACATCATTGGAATCCTCAAATATACTTGAAGCTTCATAGCAATAGAGTAGCATACCCATAAATGAGAGAAAATATTACAAAGAAGGAACAATGGAAGTCATCCATGGCAATACGGTGAAGGTGAAGGTGCCAATTGATCGAAATTTGATTTCAATTATTATTGCATGTTTCCTATTGAATAGATTGGATCTTGTTGAGTAATTAATAGGATTGCATATAGTGGTTGTGGGCTTCGTTTCCTATTAACTCCATGACCTTGGGTCAAATTTCTAAGTTTACAATTTGGTGAACCCGACATGAAAACCTTGTTTTTAACTAATTATGTATGGATCTAAGTTTTTGTGAAGCTATAAGAATAGTAAAGCAATCGTGACAAACAACAACACAATCATGGAAAAATGCTATGCAATCATGGGGTCTTGAACTGCAGTCGCCTAACTGGTCAATGCAATCTCCAATCTTAGTGATGCATACATAGTTTGTTGTGCAGTACTCATCATTGTTCTTTTTTGTTTATTTTGTAGGTTTTTGACAGTTTGTCACATTTGTGCCTCTGTACATTGCAATTAATGAATAGAATGTTGTAGTCACTTTCCTGAACTCCACATTCATGGCTCCCTACAACATAGTCACTTCTCCATGTGATGTAACTGAGCCTTCCTGCACCACAATTGATTGTTAAAAATAGAAAGTTAAATTTATGATGAATACAGTACTATTTTCTATTTTTTATTCGTAGATCAAGGATTTTTCATGTTATTGATCTCTTTTCTTCTAGCTTGTGGCATTTTCAGATTATCTCACATATTTTAAATTTTGGTGCTTAAAATTGACATGGTTTTTACACACTTCATTTTTGGTGATTAAAATTGACATGGTTTTTACACACTTCAATTTTGGGGTTTAAAATTAATATGGTTTGTACACACTTTAATTTTGATGATTAAAATTGACATGGATTTTTACACACTTCAATTTTGGTAATTCAAAACGGCATGGTTTGTACATGTTTCATTTTTGGTGCTTAAAAAGGACATGGTGCAAGAATCTCCCACATTTGATTTTTGGTGCTCTTAAAAAGGAAAAACACAACTCTCATATTTCTATCTTGGGTTTAAAAAGGAAAATGAGTGCTAAGTGGAACATTCACTACCATGAGAGATGGGTTCTTGTGAAGGTCACTACTCATGAAACATGGATCAATGAATTTGACTCGTAAAACTATACGGTTGGATCTTGATAGCAATATCACAATTTGACTCACTATGGAAAATACCTACTACTTCTCAATTGATGAGCTAAAGGGGCTCTATAATGAATGGTTCATAAGGCACAACACTTGCTGAAGGTTTTTGCAAATGGTGTTGCAAGCTAAGTGGGCTTAACCTTGGGGTAAACTCTTTGGTTAAATGTGCTTGAGATGGAGTAGTACTAGGATGGGTGACCTCCTAGGAAGGCCTAGTGCTTCACCTCTATGAGCATCACCTAGATGTAATGAGTGTTAAGTGGAACATTCATTATCATGAGATATAGGTTCTTGTGAACCACTACTCATGAAACATGTGTCAATGAGTTTGACTCATAAAAATACAATTTTGAATCCTGATAGCAATATCACAATTTGACTCATTGTGGAAAATACCTCCTACTTCTCAATTGATGAACTAAAGGGGATCTATAATGAATGGTTCATAAGGAATCAGTTGTTGAAGGTTTTGCAAATGGGGTTGCAAGCTAAGCGGGCTTAACCTTGGGGAAAAATTCATGGTTAAACAATGCTTGAACTAGAGTAGTACTAGGATGGGTGACCTCTCGAGAAGGCCCAATGCTTCACCTTTGTGAGTATCAACTAGATGTGCCACAATGAGTGCTAAGTGGAACATTCATAATCATGAGAGATGGGTTCTTGTGAACCACTACTGATGAAACATTGTTTAATGAGTTTGACTTGTAAAACTACACGGTTGAATCTTGATAGCAATATCACAATTTGACTTGCTGTGGAAAATACTTGCTACTTCTCAATTGTTGAGCTAAAGGAGATCTATAATTTGAATGGTTCATAAGGCACAACACTTGCTAAAGGTTTTTCAAATGGGGTTGCAAGCTAAGTGGGATTAACCTTAGGGAAAACTCTATGGTCAAATGCACTTGAGCTGGAGTAGTACTGGGATGGGTGACCTCTTGGGAAGGCCCAATGCTTCACCTTTGTGAGCATCACCTAGATCCAATGAGTGCTAAGTGGAACATTCATTATCATGAGAGATGGGTTCTTTTGAACCACTACTCATGAAATATGGGTCTATCATGATTTTTTTCAAATTTGACAGTTCCCCTAAAAGTAGAGCCAACTAAACTTCGACTCACCCCCATATGATGCATGTTTTTCTAAATCTATGATAAAGGCAATCACCATCATTTTGAGAATAATTTTCAAATTCATAATCAGAATAATGTTTCTTTTTATTTTTGTCCTCTTTTCAATATACTATTGAATGCTTAGGTTTACCATTGTTCCAACTTTTAGTGTTGGTCTTTCTAGGAGATTTGGATCTAGACTTGTCTCTTCTCTTGTCATTTTTCTTTCCTTTCTCTTTTGGTCTTTCACAAACTAGGGCCTCCTTGGTTGATTCCAAAGTTTCTCTCTACATCTTTGCTAATGGTAATGTTATAACTACATCATCCATTTTAATTTTGGAGGTAATACCTTTATTTTCATCACCAAGTGATCTCATGAGTCTAACAAAGAATATTTAAAATTCAAGAAATAATCCTCCACCTCCATATTCACATTAATTGATTGTAGCTATTTAATAATTGTATTGAAATAATTTAGGCACTTTGCCACAAAATTGAACCTTCCTCCATCTTGAGGGTATATGTAACCTCTTTCCAATAAAATGATTATTTATGGAATATTTATCCTAATAAATCTGACACAACTTCTTCCAAAGAGATGTAGCAATAGCTTCCTTATGTTCATTAAAAAATATGTTTTCTATCAACTCGAGCCTAACGAGGCCCTTCACTTTCTTTTCTATTTTGTTTGATTCTTCCTATGATATAGTACAAAGTCTGGATAAGAATATTGTAACCGATAGATCTCTATCCATGAACAATCCTCTATCATGAGCTTTCAAAGCTCAATTTTTTTTTCTTGAGAAATTATCTATTTGTATCTTTGATGTGCTTTCCATTTTTACTACAATAAAATTTTATTTTGCATAAAATCTCATTTAATATGAGATTTATATAGAAAACCCTTGTCCCTAACACCTAGAATCTAAGGTGATCACACTCTAATAGAAAATGATAGGAACTAGAGGTTTATAATATGTTTCTTATAGTAAAATATGAGAAGAGTTATGTGCAAAAATTAAACTAATCACATAGTTACAGGAAAATAATCAGAAAAATAATATACCATAATGCACAAAAGCAATAAATGATAAAGTAGTTTTTATATGGGGGAACTCTCTTAGGATAAACATGTCACACTCCAAAGCAAATCAATACATTATCTAGTAATGAATGGTTACAATATACTTATAAATTCTAATCCTTTACAAGAGTATCACCAATAAGAGATCTAGGGAAATTGTGACAACACAATAATACATATAGAAAATCACTATGAAACCTTTATCTCAAGCACCCAATAAATGGTAGAATCAATATATGTAAACATTATATGGTAATTAGGAAATAATGAGCTTAAACCATATAAAATGTGGCATGTAAATCTTTAGTTACAAATTTAATGCTTAATCGCCAATATGAGTTCATAGACTAAAAATAATACATTACTTTTTCCTACCATAAGTTCATCATAATCTACTCACTAACATGGGTGATTTATTTGGATCAATTACCTTCATTAAAAAATTCCTTATGATGTGTCATAACATGCATCATAAGTTGGTCAATAATTGTAACTCTCCATTGCAACTGCAACACCCACAATTTTACATTAGGGAAAAACACAACTATTTTTTTTTCAAACAATGCTACAAAAAGTGGTAACCAAGTTGGATATTATAGCTTTCTAAATGCATCGTGTGATATTATTCACACAACAACATCGATGACACATTTCCCACGAGTGGGGAACGAGATAGGGTGTACAGGTGTGTGGAGTCCATCGAGATCACAAAAAGTTTTGAAGGGACTCCTTGAGGTTGATAGATTCAACTCATCTCAAGACAATCAAGTGTAGTCAGTTCAAGGAAAATTAAAAGGGTGTTGTTTCATATGTAGTAAAGTAGGGCACAAAGATATAGAATGTCCATGTAGATTTGGGGTACTAATTGATAACAAGATATTAAGACATTGGAGTTCATATGCTGATTTGATTATGATTATGCTACGTGCTTATTTAGTTGACTATAATGATTGATTTAATTTTATGCTAGTTACTGAGGTTGTTTAATTTAAATTTTGAAACTTAATGGTGAATGAATGGAATATGTGGTGTGAATGAATCATGTTGAAATTTGATGAATATAAAAAATTAGGGTTAATGAAATTGGATAAGATATGCAATTAATGATTTTCCACTTATATTATGAGATCTCTATGCTATGTGAATTATGAAACTTGTGTGAATGTAATTATGAACTAAATGTTTTGAATATTATATAAATATATGATTCATTTAGATGGATTAACATGTGCATTGAGTGTGCAGGTACATCTTCCATGGCCAATGGAATCAAAGGCAACTCTTGGGAACCCTAAGTGAATTAACTAGTGAAACCAAACTATAGTCTATTTGAAAGGACTATAGTTTCATTATGTGATGTATTCTATTTGTGATGTAAGTTGTGAATGTTTGTAATTGATTTCATTGCCATGTTAGTTCATCTAAGAGGTGAGTTGTCTGGATCCAAGTGGACAAACTCAGATTGATCATTTAGGCACTTTTTGAGGGTTGAAAAGTGATATTTTAAAAGTATTTTTATGGGTTTAAGGTCCCTAGAGAAGGTACCTATGGGTTGATTACCTTTTTAGCTCACAATATTGGGTTAATCCCAATATTGGACACTCTTTTTGATGCCTTTATGAGCTTTGATGAAAATAAGGTCTGGGAAAGTGGGAAGGAGACTAGTCTCTTTCCATTCCCACTTCTCCAAGTTGCCTTGGAAGGCTCCCAGGTTCTCACACATGTGTGAGCACACATGGGTGAATGTGCTTGGGAGAGTGAATGGATGGGTGAAATGTGTCACCTCTCCATTCAAAGGCATTCAAACTTAAATTTCTATAAGGAAAATTAAAAACTAAGGTTTTGAGGGTTCTTTTAGGATTCTTTGTTTTGGGTTGAACTTTTTGGTGCTCTTAGATTTTGGGGTTTGGGAGGAATTTTGTTTTGGGTTGAAATTTTTGGTGCTCTTAGATTTTGGGGTTTGGGAGATTGGAGAACAAGCTTGGAGGAGTTGTGCACACCCTCTACTCATCCTTCCCTAAGCTTGGTTTTAAGGTAGATTCACCACCTTTTCTACTTCTTCATGTTTTCAATTGAAAGATTATATGTGTACGTAAAAATGTGCTTTGAATTTTATCTCTTGTGTTTGATTTATATGTTCATTTCAAAATGCTTTTGGAGCATATCTTCTTCTGTTGTTGATATATTATATGCTATGGGAAAAGGATTGTATAGGGATAGGATCGCCTAAATTGGGTAGAGCATCTCCTTGTTGGGGATGGTATGGAGGAGGAACCTCCATGGGGATGTCCAATCCCTCCTTGAAAGGAGAGGCTCAAAAAGGGTATGAGTGCCCATATGCTTTTGTGAAATGGTAGTAATAATTTTGGTGGTATGGATATTTGGCATATGAGGAGATGTGGTGGAAGGGTTGTATGTGAAGGGATGTTGGTTTTCCAATCAAAGGTTGGGAGGTGAGCTCATCTATGGCCATGAAAAAAGGTCCTAATATGTGTGTATAATTGTACAAGTTGGAGGATAAAGGTGAATAAAGATTACCTTGGAGATAATCCATTTCATTACCTTATGTAACTTGAGGTTATAAGATTATAGTGCCAACCCCATCATGAAGGGATTTTGGGGTGTTTCATTGTTACAATGGGTGGAAAACCCATGATAAACTTGTATCTTGCTATTTGGTTGGACCTATATGTGGCAGATAAATAATCCCTATTGTATTCCTTTGCAAAGAAAAATCTTCCTCTTGTGGTGTGAAGAAAATAGAATATGTATTTTACTTTGAAGATGCAAATGTTAATCTAAAATGAAGTTTCTACATTTTGTTCATTTGTTTGAGAAGATATAACATATTCATCCAAATATTTGAAGGTGTATTCATAGATATTATTGGCTTGAAATTTTCACATACTTGCTTTTCTTGAATACATGTATTGGACTGGAAGGAAAACGTGTTGAGTGTATTATTGCTCTAAGGTAAATATAAAGGTACATAAAGAATATGGTATTCTATTTAAAGTTGTTGCATCTTCTAAAGAGAGCTACTATAAAAGTGTTTGGCAGTAATATAATGCTCTTTATGGTGGTTACTTTCGTTTTCTCCTTGAAGAATCGATAAGCTACACGTATTCTGGTTATCAACTTTATAAGCATTTTATAATTTTGTGTCGTACCTGAAACATACTAGCTGGTTGTCTGTAATGTTTTGTGCATTTTTCTTATCAGTTTTCTCACTTCTCTAAACCTAAAATTTATGTAATAAGTTTGGAGAGAAGATTTATTAGCTAATGTATATGAAACCTACGGATTCTGTCTAGAGTTCCAGAAAATTTTAGATAGAAGTATATTCATCTGTTTTGTTATGATGACTCCAGATTTTATAATCTCTTTACATACTCAAAAAAGATAAACTGTGCAAATATGGAAATATTGGAATATAATATTTCTGCATTACGTAAATAGTGAAAATATAGAACTTAGACTTGTTAAATTATAATATAGCTCGAAGCTCAAAACAAAAAAAAATTATTATCTGACTTTTCCGAAGAAGGCTTCATCTATGATAAATAAATGAAAATCCTTAGCCTTATGTTTTAAGTGGGACCGCACGCCCTTTAAAAGTGTACAATTAGCAAGTAAATTTCTGTATACATGAAAATAAATATTAATAAAAGTTTGGCATGGGGCTACACAGGCTATAATTTTGGTGAAGAAAAAAGTAATAAATTTAAAAATAGGTTTAGAATATTGAGTAGTTTAAATTGTTTTCATTTATTAGACTTTAAGTTAACTTTTTAAAAAAATAAAGTAAATTATTGTTTTTAAATATAATAGTTATGTGGTTAATTATTTTAGAAAAATAAAATATAATAGTAATTATAAAATTTGATAATTTATTTTTATATATATATGTAATACATTATGTAAGTGATTATTAATATTGGTATTAAATTTAAGTTTAAGGATGTTATAAAATTTGGGATAGGGTAATACGGTAATTTAATTAATAAAATCTCATATTATTAATGAAATTGATTGGAGCAAACTGTTTTATGTTTTTAGAAGAATTTGATTTTAATAAGTGAATACTTCGCTTTGCTATGGATTTATTTAGTGTACTATGGTGTTTTTTAACTCAATTTTTTGGTAAACAAGTTTGTTAAATCAAGTTAATGTATTAAGCATGGGAAGGTTAAATCTAGGTAGAAGAAAATAATGTAATCCTAGACCATAGGTTTAGGTACTTTAATGTTAATAGTCCTCATTTAGGAAATGAGTTAGACTTTCTATCCGATCATCAAATTCCCAAAAGGAGTAGGCTCAAATAAAAGACCTATGGCTAGCACAAATAAATGGATTTTGGCTAGATGGCTATTAAACTATTATTCCTTTCATCTTAATCAACCCAGGGTAATTAGTAGTCCTGTTCTAACCTAAGGGTGGTGTGCAATGAACTCCACACACCTGCATGCCTTATCTCATTCCCCACTCGCGGGTGGTGTGCCATCGATGCGATGCTATTGTGTGAAAAGTATCACGTGATGCATTTAGCAAGCTATCATATCTTTCTTACCAGCATGCTATTGTGTGAAAAATATCACATGATGCATTTAGCACGCTATCATATCGGACTTGGTTAGCACTTTTTGTAAGGTTGTTTAAAAAAAAAAAAATAGTTGTGTTTTTCCCTTATGTAAAATTGTGGGCATTACAACTTTCATATGTGGCATATAAAGTCTTACTTTTTTGATGTTAGGGGCCTAATTTTTAGAGGCTATAAATTTTGGTTTAAAATGTTGATTGAGGCATTCACTTTGTAAATTGTAGATTTTAAAGGGATCTACATCATTATAATTACCTTATAATTTGTAGCCCCTTTCAACATTTTTCTTGAGAAAAATGGTCTTTATAACCTAAAAATTGAGTTTTTCTATTAAAGCAGTTTACATAATGCGAAAATTTCCTTATTTTAGCTTTGGTTTCTTAGCGGTGCCCATGGCATCTTATCCTTAGCTTTGGTTTTTTTGCTTTCCTTTATTGAGCTTTGCTTTAATAGATTTTAAATGTAGTAGGATACACAACTTACTCCATTATTGCAGTGAGATTTGTTTTGTGCCTCCCCTTTTTAAAAAAAAATTGATAACTCTCTATGTATTTTATACATATTAATATTTAATATATGTATGCTAGTTTTTATTTTTTGTGTTGTTCACATTGGGATGCAAGGTTAAAACACCTTTCCTAACATTATATGTATGTGTCATATTGAGTAAAATGATTGATGAAAACATCTAGATGGATTTTAGAACAATATACATCAAGATGGTGTATAATATAGTTCAATAATTTATTAGTTACAATATTATATTTTATATAATTTTCTTGATAAAAATAATTGTATAACCATGATTTATCTATTATCAATCTCATGATGAATTAAATATAATAATATCATTCAATATACTTAATATTTTATGATCTTTATGTTCATAGGATGATAGACACATGAAAAACTTTCCTCTTACTAATTTAATGTCTCAAGGCCCAAACATGTGGTGTAGTTGATTGAGGGCTTTGGGTTTGTCCCATGTAGATCCCAAGATCGATTCTCTCCGCCCAAATGAAAACGGTGTGGGTCGTTTTAGGCGTGGTCCTATCCCCTAGTGATTAGTCTTGCCTTACTCAAGCCCCAACTCGGCACAAATCTAAGCCTGAGGAAAGGATTGGACAAGCTGCAATGATACAGGTGTAAGATCTATACATCGCCGTGGGGACACCTTGATCATCAAAAAAATAAAAATAAAAAATTAATGTAATGCACATTTTTTTATTGAGATATCATGATGGTTCCTTGTAAAAAGAATATATGATAAATGTATATTGAATCATGTCTTGTTGATAAGAACATAATAAAATATCATATAATTTATCTTTTTAGATTTAATAAATATAATTTATTTAACTAATAATAATAATCAACACTAATAACCTTAAAATCACAACTAATAAAAATAAATATTTAATCTTATCTTTAAAAATGGAACATGGAGATTAGTAGAACCAATTCAAGATTGAACTTATCAGTTAATATTGAGATATTATGAAGCATCCTTATAAAAAGAATAGATAATAACTACACATTAAATTATGTGTTGTTAATAGATACATAATATAATTTATCATATAATTTATAACTTGAATCAACTCAAGGCCCGACCATTAAGGTGCAGAAGTCAATATTGATCTATGGGGTGGGCATGGAATGTGGCGGATTAAGTGGCTTTGGACCTTGGGAATAGTTGGCAGATGCACCGGGCTTGGAAATCGGAACCTTGTGAAACAGAAAGAACAGAAATAACAGCATTAAGAATGGAGAACCCATTAGTCTCAGGACACGCGTCGTCATCCAGCTCGATTTACTGGTCCCCGCTTGAGCATTTTTCCCTATATAATCCAGGGCCACAACCAGTAAGATAGATGCAAATGAGTATGGATACTTCTAAGCTTTTCCCATTCTTCTTCTCATTCTCAGTTTCAGTAGCGCTTCCAGCCATAGCACTGCTAATTTGTCTTTATTTATTGAATGGATCAAAGGCAAAGGCAAAGCTCCCACCAGGGCCACGAGGGCTGCCTATTTTGGGTAGCCTGCTCGACCTCGGTTCGAATCCCCACCAGTCTCTTTTAGCTCTCTCCAAGCGCTATGGCGGCCTCATGTATCTCAAATTAGGCACCACTCCAGCCCTTATAGCTTCCTCTCAGGAGGCTGCAGTTGCCATTCTCAAGACATTTGATTCCGATTTCTCTAACAGACCGCAGAACGGCGCAGTGGCAGCGGATATTCTCATGTACAATAGGAGCGATATTACCTGGTCTCCCCAGTGGCCTTTGCTAAGAAAGCTCTGTATTTTCCACCTCTTGAGCCCCAAATGTTTGGACAAGTGGCAGGAGTCGCGAGAAGAAGAAATGGCGCTGTTGCTCGCCTCCATCTTTAGACTGCGATCTACTCCTCTAAATGTAGGAGACTTTGCTAATGTCTTTACTTGTAATGTTATTGGACAGATGACGCTCAAGATGAGACTCTTCGACGAGAACAACGCAGAGGCCAAACATTTCAGAGAACTAATGGACGATTTATTAAGAACGGCTGCACGTTTTAGGATTGGGGATTTCGTTCCTTTCCTGTCCCGGATTGGTTTGGGTGGTTCTCTTGATGAAATGAAGAACCTGCACAAGCGCCTTGATGACTTCCTTGTGAGGAAGACGGAAGAACAGAGGCGTATGCCTCTGCCCTCTGAGGACGATGGCAACAAGGACTTTGTACAAATTCTCCATCAACTCAAATATAATTCTGCAGGAGAGGGGCGGCAGCTTTCCGAGTCTAACATCAAAGGCATTTTACTAGTACGCACTGCAATCCATTAATCTTCAGTACTAGTAGATATCAGGGTTTCATTCTATGGTTTTCCCCGATTCTCATTATTTTTGTTGATTAATGCAGAACATAATTTCGGCGGGAACCGACACGAGTACCCGCACGGTGGAATGGGCGATGTCCGAGCTGATCCGCCATCCTCATCTCATGAAGAAAGTGAGAGACGAATTGGACGCATGTGTGGGAATAGAAGAGAAAGTAACAGAATCTCATCTTCCTCAGCTAAAATATTTACAGGCGGTTGTAACGGAAACTCTTCGACTGCATCCTCCAACGCCGCTTATGCTTCCTCACGTATCTCCAAATTTTTCGAGGGTAATAATGGGGCATTTCATTCCCCCCAGTTCACACGTCATGGTGAATGTGTGGGCCATAGCAAGAGATCCAAATGCGTGGGAAAAGCCGCTGAAATTTGATCCAGATCGCTTTGTGAACAATCCAGTTAATCTCGATGGAAGAGATTTTCGAATAATACCGTTCGGTGCAGGGCGAAGAATGTGCCCAGGATATAATCTGGGGCTTCGTATGATTCAATATGCACTTGCAAGTTTTGTTCATGCATTTGAGT
This sequence comes from Sequoia sempervirens, assembly GCA_007258455.2. Taxonomy (NCBI): domain Eukaryota; kingdom Viridiplantae; phylum Streptophyta; class Pinopsida; order Cupressales; family Cupressaceae; genus Sequoia; species Sequoia sempervirens. Next base: position 177,112,997 of record VDFB02256132.1, on the reverse strand, counting down.
GGTCTCTTCCCTCTGGCCAGCAACCCCAAGAATTGGACATGTCTGAGAAATATGAAATCTCAATTCGCAGGAATGTTCCTCTCAACCTTTTCGCCACTCCTCGTCTGCCTGCCCATCTCTATAACAGTCAACAAAAAGCCAGTCACATATAATTGTTTACTCACAACTGTCCTCTTTCAACGTGCAGTAAAACTTCCAAACTGGGTGACCTATATTTTATTGTTTAAATTACTAGAAAAAGCATCAAGGGTGTTATTGAATGGCTATTAGACATAAATAAGTTGTCCTCTTTCAACGTGCAGTAAAACTTCCAAACTGGGTGACCTATATTTTATTGTTTAAATTACTAGAAAAAGCATGAAGGGTGTTATTGAATGGCTATTAGACATAAATATTTATAGTATATTTTGTGATTTTTTTTATTTTTTATTTTCATTTGATCTTTATTAATAAAAATCTTTTATCTTTTGGTTTGTCAATTGAATCCTAGAAATATTTTAAAACTAAACTCTTTGACAATGGCTTGGAACCTATCAATAGAAAATGATACAATGAACCTAACTCAAATTATACATCACACTTAGAGGGGAAATGAATGAGTTGTAGTACTACCAAAAAATATTGACATACATAAAGTCAAGGGTAAAAGCACAAAATTGCTCGAAGGTATTTTGGTCAAAAATCCTTTCAACCAAAACTATCTATGTGGCTAACATCTTAATCCCTCATTTGGGATAAATTTAACTTCAACTCTGAATTTCTTCAATTAGAGATAATATCATGAAAAATTAAAAATACCCTTTTGTAGATCTCAAAGTCTAGAATCTAATAATATATAAATATATTATATATTGATTAGTTTTATTATTATTTTTAAAATTACTATAAGTAAATTTTTATAATCAAACATGAGGTTGTTATTTTTAGGATCAGAAATGAAATAAGTAGAATAACAGAATAAGGAACAACACATGAACAATAGAACACAAAATTTATCCTGGGAAAACCCTCCTTCTCGAAGGAAAAAAACCCAACCACAAATATATCTCCTATATATTGAATAAATCAGCAGCACTAAGCTTTACAATGAGGCCAATCACAAGGCCTATCTAATATGATAATAGCACCACACTTGATGCATGTACACAACAATGAAGAATATCGAACTCCAAAATATTGATTTGTTATAGCTATCAACCTTCTTCAGAATTTATGCGAACATATACTCTTGATAATTATTAGATGTAGAAGAAGAATGAAGCGTCTTGTATAAATACATCACATGGTGTCTCTTCATGAAAGGTTGGCCTTGTTCATCAATCAAGGTGTCTCTTGAATTAAGTCAGCCTCAATAAATTAACATAATATATAAAGCAAGTCGACCCCTTGCATTAATATTGGCCTTAAATAAATAAGTAGTCTTCGAATTTATTTATTGATAACATTTAATTTGGGTGAAGGATAATCCCAATGCTATAACATCAATAGAGGCTAATTAGAAATATTTTTTTTTTGAAATATATTCATTTTTTTTGAAAAAATATGGTGCATTAGAAGAGAACCTTCTCCAAAACAATACACTTATTTTTCAAAGATAAAAAATTAGACAAAAGTGAAAAAAAATTCACTCTTTTTTTTGTGACATCCCATTGACCTCACTTTTTTCTTTAAATTTTTGGCAATTCAAATTCTACTCTTATTTAGATATATATATATAACTTTTTTTTCAATTAAAAATTACCGTGAAAAATGGGTCAATCATTCATTATATATTATTATCTATATTATAAATTGGTATAGATATTTTGAATACATATATCTAAAAAATGATAAGAGATATGAATATTGAGTTATATTCTTTAGATGAATTATTTTATTTACTTAAAAATATTAATAGAAAAGTGCGTAGGATATTATTAAAGAAATTATTAGACCCACAATCATGTGAGAACATAATTAATTTTATTAAAATATTATATTATATTAATAATGAAATAATTATTATCATTTTAATATATTAGTTATACTTGTTTGAAATTGGTTAAGAATTATTTTATTTTATTCTTTTCTTATTTGAAAGGATATTTTTATTTATTTAAAATTTATTTTATAGTTATTTTTAACAATATATGTTGATTATGTTTTAAATATTATTTACATTTATATGGTCATAATATGAGACTATAGGATGTCACTATAAATTTTTTATAATAATAATAATAATAATAATAATAATAATAATAATAATAATAATAATAATAATAATAATAATAATCATCATCATCATCATCATCATTTAACTATAGTGATGAATATTTCTCAACACTTCATTTCTCTTATTTGAACCCAGGTTAGAGCATGCAAAATTATACATTTAGTACCACTCTACATAAAAATTAAAATTTAATAAATGTACACACTAAAACATACTCCATAACTTAGAAAATTAGATATTAATCATTTTAGAATTATTGTATAATGTCACTTAACCAATATACATGCACAATAATGCCAATATGAAATACTTATGATATTACAAATTATTTAAAAATAAATAAAAATCCCTCTAATAATATTAAATAAATAAAACCTAAGAAAGGAAAATACTCATAATTAATATAATTATGCCTACACAAAAAATTAAAAAAAAAACTTCAAAACCACTAAGATAAATCTTAACAAACAATTATGATTATTTCTATTCTAATGAATATAACATTATTTTAGAAAATTATGATTTTAATTATTGGTAAACAACCTATAAAACCATAGTCTATGCATACACATTGAATTGTGGTCTAAAGGATGATCATTGTATCATTATACACAAATTTTAATGTAATATGCAAGTTTTTGCATTGGATTAACACACCTATTTGGAAGGTATGAACATGTTAGAAACTAGTGGGTGTGGGGAGAAGTTATTAGGAGAAGGAAATGGACTAAAATTCTAGTCAAAGACAATATCTAACTGATAATTTTCGTAAGCATGTAAATAAACTCATCAATATGAGACCCCAAAAAAATATTCTCATAAATTTTCTAGCTTTAATAATTCCTAATAATAATTCCTAATAATAAGGAAACCCATGTGATTATAATTTTCATGAATGTCAAAAAAATATTTGAATACATTTGGTTTCTTTTTCCAACATATTATTAACCTATTTCTTAACTAAAATAGCCTAAAAGAAAGTAGTCTAATGGCTAAAATACACTAATCTATCATTAGAGGGGAAATGGTTAGGAGGGAAAGGGAGAATGGTGAAAATAAATACAATAAAGAGGGGGTGATGAGTAAAAAGATAATTGATTAGTTAACTCTCCTTTCAACATTCAACCAATCTATTAAACATTAAAAAAATTAAAGTATAACACTAAAAAAAATTATTTAGCATTTAGAATTTTAAATATGCATTGTCATGGCCTACAATTTATAGGTACACAAAATTAACTCACTTTGGTCTAGGGGCATAAGTAGACAAACACAAAGCATTCATGAAATATAAGAAATAGGACACTCTTTGGGTTATGATATAAAGAAAAAAATATAAAAAGTGCACTTCCATTAATTCATGAGCTATAATATATTCATAATTAGGTAGTATCCACATTTATACATACCATGAGATACATCATCATACAATATCAATAGAAGGATTCTTGGGAAAATTTAGAAAAGTAAAGAAAAGAGGTTAATAGGGGCTAAATGTTAGAAGTTTTAGAATATATAATTGATGATCTATTCATGATACTAGAATTATAATTGGGATGACGCATTTATGGGTAGTTGGAGGTTCAACTAATCCATTGAATCCCATGATGTAAATTCTAAAATATCATTTATACTTGATGAAGATTACTTACAAGAGGCCCTACAAGATATGTTTTAGAATGAGCCTCTAATTCCATAGAAGCATAAGTGGTCCACCTAACATAATGATAGACCATTAGTATCTATGATTGACGAATGTAGTATGGGATAACTACACTTGATCCATGAGGATTCAAAGTATAATTAAGCCACTATGCATCAGTCGCAGTAAAATCATTTAATGCAAATTAAATTAAGAATCCATTAAAACTAATATATTAAAATACAGAAGCTTCCTAAAACACCTGTTCTAATCCATTGAAACTTATCCTATTGGGGGAGTGGTGTCGCATTGATGTGGAATGGTGACCCTTTCCCAATCCCATGGATAATGAGCTTGTTTCGATCGATTCTATTGAAGAGAATCGACGAAACCGATGAGATATGTGTATGAAAACATGATTTGAATTCTATTTTAACATGATAAATGCTTGTGATAATCGATGTGAGTGTATGCAAAGCTATTCTAAATGGAGTTTAAGCTCAAAATATTAAAACCCTAATTACAAAGCATGGTAAATGGATGCACGCAATTTACCATGGAAGCCATTAATGAATGCTAAGCTAATATGATGCAAGAAATTAACCTAAAATTCCTTTATAACATGAGATGTGAGTGCTAGATGAGAGTGATTTTAATAGCATAAGTTTGCTCTTAAAATATGGATCCATTTGTCTCCAAATAGTGACCTATTTATAGGAGGAGAAATGAGAAATGAAGGGCTAAGATTGAAAAAGTTCATCAACAATCAACATGGAAGGAAAATGGAGGCATGGATCATGGATTCCCATCAAGGGTTGAGGATGCAAGATGATATTTACTCAAGGTATTACATTCATCCAAACAAACACACTTTCAAAACTTGCACAAGAAGCTTTGTTGAAAGTTTGATATGAATATAAAGGAATATTCCCTTTTTCAAATGAGTGAAGAAAGAGAATATTCAAAGAATATTCTCATGGGTGGGTGAAATTAGATATTTAGTTAATTAAACCCAAATTAAATTTTGAAAAGGTATATTCCTTTTGGAGGAATGTGCAAAGGAAAAATATTCCCAAGGAATATTCCCTTGCAACTTGTGGGAGGATTAGTAATTTGATAATTAAATACAGTTTTAATTATGCAAATTAGGGGAATTAGGATATTCATTATATAATTAATTCATTTAATGAAAAGGGGAAATGATATGATATTTGATTAAATAACTTAGGGTTATTTAATTAAAAATAGGACTTCAGGGATTAAAATTAAATAATTTGATTTATTCAATTTAATAGGATGAAAGGTTAGCATGAAAGAGGGTGAATTAACCTAATTAGGTTAATTAGATTAATAGATGCAAATGATGCAATTAATTAAATAGCTAGACAAATTTAATCAATTAAGTGAAAAGAGGATGGGTTTTAGGACATCTGAAACGGTGTTAGTATACTAGATTCAAGTGCATGATATCATTCAAGACATTTTTAAGTGTCTACATTTTCCCCCTCTTTGAAGTGAGGTACCTGCTACGTTGGTTCAAAGATTGACGCTTTTTTGGATTAATGCTTATGCTCAGATCAAAAAATATATATATTTTATTCTTTGGATGCCTCACTATTGCCCCAGCGGAAGGAATAAGCTGGTTCCCTGCCCCCTCGAGAAATTGGGTGATTTTTTTTGAATTTTGGGTTGATTTCTTGGAAAAGGTTAAATATAGGTGCAAGTGCCAATACAGGCCCTAGGATGCCAAAAAAAGCCTAAAAAATGTAAAAAAGATCTCAAAATAGGCTGCACAAGTTGGAAATAGGTAAAATAGGTCAAAATCCTAGCTTTTGGTCCAAAATAGGGCAAAAAACCCTATCTTTTGGCTTAAATGGGTGATGAAGGGTCACTTTCAATTCATTTGTGCATTCACACTTGAGAGATTTGCTGCATTTTGAGCTTTGACCTCCTAGAAAAATGACGCAACGAGTGCTCCAATGACATATTTCCGAATGGGTTCAAGAGTACCAGAGGCCTCTAGGACTAGGACCAATGGTACGCAATCTGAAACTTTCCTTGCATTTTGACTTTTTAGTGCATTTATTATGCTTTAAAATTTGCTTTAGGGCAGCGTCACTGTATTGCAATGCTATTTTGAGAATCGATGATTCTTTTTTCATTTTTAGTGATGCCATTGTGAATGACGACACACTTCATGATTTGAAATTAGGGTTTCTAGATTTCAAATTGTGATGTACAGGTGTAATGATGAGTAGGAAAAAGGATAGGGGAGAGGATAGGATGGTCAGGATGGTTAGCAACATGATGCACAGGTCCCTGGTGCACCTCCACTTCACCAGCAGCCACCAATGCAACAACCACCCATTTACCAGCCACTAGTTCAACAGCCACCACTAGGGCAAGATCCTCAAGATGCTTAGATACAATAGTTACAACAACAGTTATAGGTTGTGACAGTTGAGCGGGATCATGCTCGGTAGCAGGTGCTAGCAGTTACACCTAAGAGGGATCATGAGCGTCAACTCAAGTAGACTTTGGATGTTCAGTTGATTTAGGAGATTGGCTGATGGTAGTAGCTAGAGGTAGTGTCTCAACAATAGTCACAATAGGCTTAGGGATTGGTTGGGCAGACAGTGTCAGCACAACTATATGGTACAACAAGGGAGGAGGTGGCATATTAGCAAACATTGTACTATAGATATGCCCCTCCACATCATAGGAAACTAGATTTTGAGCACCAGAGCTAGGTACAACTGAGTGCTTCTACCTCAGTCAGATAGCCAGATCAACCTAGACATGGTGACAGGGCAGCGAGGGACATAACTCTTTTGATTTTGCAGACACCTTTTTGTATAGCTTGATTATTTATACAGACATACATTCATGAGATCATTTTTTATAGCCCCGTGTACATTGTACATTTTGATGATATTCATACACATCAATTTAGATATTGTACCATGACAGTCATTTTTGATATATATACGAGATGATAAGGATTCATGATGTGATGTGCCTTTATTTTATGCTTTATTTATGTATGGATGCATATGATATGATATTTATGTGTATGATTATGTATGGATGCAATGTAATGGATGCACTTATTTTTATTTATGTTTATGCGATATTCAATGATGATCTATGATGTGATGTATATAAGATGCGATGTTATGGGATGGATGCAATGAAATGCAATGGATATGTTATACTCTTTTGCAATACTTTTGTATGATATGTTATGGGATGAATGCTATGATATGCAAATGATATGGATGGATGAATTTCCTTTTGTGTACTTTTCCAATGTGCAGTTTATGATGTCATGGTGATGCATGTATGGATATGGATGATGCCTATAGTATGTATGCTATGAATGTTCATCATATGGATGTGATGAATGGTAATGCAATGTATTAGGATGCTTAGAATAACAAATCTATATTATTCAAAACAACTTAAATGTTAATGATGATGCAGTGGATTATGTTTTTATTTATTGTGATATTTGTGATGATGCGAGATGTATGCATGCTAATGATTTTGTGGATGTAGGATGGATGCATGATGATGTTTTTTTTTACTATCATGATACCAGGTTAGCGTGGAAAGAAGATAGAAGAATGAGATGAATGATTTGACCATTGATTTTGGGATTGATTCAAAAGTCCAACAAGTCTATGATCCACTAAGACTTTATTAGATATGGTGATGAGAGAGATGATGATGATGATTTGCTCATATCTTGGGATTAGGATTTTCTGTCATTTCTTTTGTTTGATATAACACATAGAGATGATGCATCAAGGTATTGATAATCAGGATGGCATTGTATCTAGTGTAATGGACTTTGACTCTATATACAAATAGGATAGTTCTTGTTCACATCTTGACATACGAAAATGTCATTAGAATATAGTTTAGTAGTTTAGAATATATCGGACAAAAGGATACACAATATTCAACAATCTACTCCAAACAACTTCCCTACACACAACTAAGCAAGTATGCACCAAGATTATTTTATAAGAATATCCACAAGCACAACAAATGAAAGATAATGATCGATGACCCATTCCTTTCTCTCTAAATCATTGAGACATCATCGAGAGGTGCTCGGAATGTGTCATTTAGATAAATCATAAGAAAAGATCAAAGACAAACAATCAGTGTTATCTATATCTCTTGCCAGTTTAATATAGCTAAGGTGATGTCTGATGTTGATGTCCATTGCAGGAAGGATGCATCTTAGGACATGCTATCAGATGGTTTGATTAGGATGAGGTTTGTGATAAGCCATTGATACAAACTCCACTGACTCGTTTACCTATGATCTAAACTTTATATTTTGACACTTAGGTTCCCAATTTACGACTTTCGATACTTGCTTTCTATTTTTTACCAAAGGTTGAAGATGATGATTGATTTATTATGGATGAAGGTTTATTGCGGGTGAAAGCGAAATTGGATGGACGGATTTGGATTTTCTAGAATATTTCAATGTTTTTGGTATTTCGAAAATGTTTTGAGGCTATTTTTGATCTTTTTGAAAGTTTATGTGAATGTTTTTGGTTTCTGGTTGTTTGAGGCTATTTAGGGTTTTTCCATGTTTTCCAAATGTTTAGGGGTTTTCAGATATTTGAATATTTTGGGATTTTTTGAGATTTCAAATGTTTTTGAATTTTTCTAAGTTTTCAAATGTTTTGGGATTTTATGAGTTTTTCGACTGAGAACCTAACCTAAAAGACTATCCTAAGGGCCTCAGGGCCTTATCAAAGATGAGCCTTGCCTACGTTATATATGCAGAGACTATGTAGTTCAATTGAATTGAATTATTGATGATGAGAAATGGACAACCAATGGAATGCCAGTTTATTATGATAGACTCCAAAAGGAATGACCTAGGGTGTCTTGAGGGCACATCAATGATGGCCTTGCCTACGTTCAAGCTCAGAGACTCGTAGTTTGACATGGTGCTATTTTTGGATTTTTGATGTTTTACCTTTTTAGGGATTTTGATGTGTTTTGGATGTTTTGGATTTTGACTATACAATTTTCCAAATGCTTTTGGATTTTAGCTGTATAGGATTTTGGATGTTTTTGGATTTTTAGCTATACAAGATTTGGATGTTTTGGATTTTTTGATGAATGTTTTATGAATGTTTTGGGATTTTCCATGATATTTCCAATAACCTTAAGATATACAAGAACCCGATCCGATCCCAGATGAATTTCCCCTAGTGTGATGTGATAGACTACCTCGATACAGGAAGGACAACCTAACCTTTGGAATATGCCAAGTAGTACTAAAGGGGACATAATAATTCACAATATCAAGCTATCATACAGATGCAGATGGGTGATGGAATAAATAGGATGAATGATGCAATGGATAGATGTGATGCAAAGAATGATAGGATAAAGAGCCAAAGAATAGATGGAGGTGTTTTATTTATGTGAGGCGTCTGTTTGCCAGGTTTTCACTAAGGTACTTGCCAAAGTGCCACCAAAGTGGTTTTCACTAGAGGACGATTTTTTTTCTTTACTTTTTTCAATCCTTTTTCTCATTTTTTTGGATTTTGATCATTTTTTGATATTTTTTTGTATTTTCAGATTTACACCCTTCAAGTCTAGGCATACAATTTTTTAAGATGTAGAATGTTTTTTGGTTCTTGCAAGGGGGTGAAGCCACAATAGTGGTTTACAATTTGATGGAGGAAGGAAAATTGAGAAAAAATGACCCCATGTAAAAAAAATTGGTTTTAGGGATTCAAATGAACCTACAAGTTTGACCGAACCCAAAAGGGGTTTGCCCAAACTAGGGTTCAAGCAAGCCCATTAATTAATGGGCCCACATTTCCCACCCAAAAAAACAAAATGAAATTCTTATTGAAGGGTGGTTCACTCGAATCCCTAGGGGTTCGTACGAACCCCCTTTATTCCTCATTCTCTCCTTGAAACACAAAAAAACCTAAATTTTTATGCTTCGAAGCTCGAGTTGAGGATGAAAATGGAGGATTATTCACAAACCCAACTAGAATTAGGTATTCCTCAGAATGAGCTAACCAAAAAATATAATTTTAATATGTTTTGGTTTTATTAAGTATTTGTGTTTTTAGTTTTATTAAACATAGGTTTTTCATCGAAAATGAAGGTCTTTGTTCTGCACATGTGGAAAAATAGTAGATTATCAAAAAGAAAGTTTGAAAAATATGAATGCACCAGATATTGAAGTTCTTGATCCAACAAAAAAACTAAAATTGAATTTCACTATATACAAAAAACGTTACGCGTTATACGGTCGTGCTATGTCTAAATTGTAATTGGTTTGACTTCAAAACTTGATTAAAGAAAAAATATTCAGTAAAAAACTATACAAACCAAGTGGAAGCACTAGATATCGGAGTTAAAAATCTAAATTGAATAGAAATAGAATTTTATCCTTCATGGAAAATAATTTATGCATTATACGGTGTGCGTCACTTTTTTAAAATGTTATTTTTTGAAAAAAACGAGTTTTCATGGGAGATGGAAAAAGAAGTGCAATATGATTCCAAAAATTTTGAAAAAAATATTTTTAGAATCTATAGACAAAATGTGACGAGACTCTAGTTTGCATCATCTTCAAATTCCTCATGGTTTAACCTCTATAGGTGCCCAAATGTGATGATTTAGTTAAAAAAATAATTTCAGTGTCTAGTTTGGCCAAAAATTGTAAACCACTATTGTGGGATCACCCAAGGGTTCACCTTCAGGCATTGACAATTGATATGCTCATGACCCATAACTTGCTATGATGACAAAGGGACCCAACCAATTAGGCTCAAACTTTCCTTTACTATCCCGATCTAGAAGATTTTTCTGATTCTGCTTTAGGACAAGATCCCCTACCTGGAAAGATCGACACTTGATCTTCTTGTTATAGCTCCATTTTAGTCGATTTTGATATACATGTAAGTGATTAAGGGTATTGAAAGATGAATCTCATTTAGCCGAGATACTCTATACTCTTCATTAGTGATTAGGTTATGTATGAGACCCGCAACTTGAAGGAAGCTCAACCTCAATACCTGCAAGATAGCTTTTGATCCATAGACCAACAAGAATGGGGTTGCACCTGTAGATGTGCAGACATTGGTTCGATAGGCCTAAAGGGTGGGATTTAACTGTAGATGCCAGTCATGACCAACTTCATTGACTGTTTTATTTAGGATTTTTAGAATGGTCTTGTTTGTAGCCTCATCTTGACCATTTCCTTGGGGTTAATACAACGTAGAGAACTGATGATGGACATTGAATATTTGACATAGCTCTTTCACATCTTGATTCTTGAAGAGCATTCCGTTGTCTGAGATAAGGGCTTGTAGAATACCATAATGACAGATAAGGTAATTCACGATAAATTTGACAATTTGCTTCCCTGATATGTAGGTCATCGAAATGGGTTCATCCCATTTGGTAAAGTACTTAGTGGTGGTTATGATGAACTTATGGCCATTAAATGAGGTTGGAGTAATCTTTCCTATGAGGTCAAGCCTCCACTATGAGAAAGGCTAAGGTGTGACCATTGGTTCAACTCCTGAGTTGGAGCATGAATAAGATCTCCATGCAGTTGACACTAGACACACTTTTGCGCATACTGATAGGCTTCTCTTTCCATTTTTGGCCAGTAATTCCCCGTCCTCAATATTTTCTTAGCTAAAGTCATACCACTAGAATGGGAACCACATATGCCATCATGTACTTCTATTAAAACAATCAAGGCTTCCTCTTGGTTAAGACATCATAGCAATGTCCCCTCGATGCTTTGGCGGTATAAGGTATCACCTAGGATCACGAATCGAGATGCCTTTTTAACAAAGTTCTTTTTAAGGTTGGAGGTGATATTAGCTAGGAGGGTTCCTCTACTAAGGTAGGTGAATATATTATGATACCACATGGATCTAGGACCAATGGTGACACACACAAATTTATATTTAGGGATTTTGAAAGTTGGTACAAGACATTGTTCTACCAAGAATTCATAGTGAAAGATGTTGTGTGGCATGTCTAACAATGATTAATTATTTCCATGACATCTGCTGCTCAGTTGTTCATGCGAGGAATCTGCTCAAAAGTTATATCTATGAAAAATTCCTTGAGATTTTCTACCATCTTTTTATAAGGAGTAAGCTTTCCATCCTTAGTTTGGTATTTGTCATTGACTTGGATGATAACCAATTGTGAGTCCCCATAGACTTTCAACTCTTGTATCTACCATTGAACCACTATCCTTAGACCCGTGACTAGGGCTTTGTACTCAGCAATGTTGTTGGTACACAAAAATGATAGACGATATGACTTTGGAATGCAACCACCTTGAGGGGTGATAAAAAGAATACCTGCCCCTGATACGTGTTGCGTGAATGTGTTAGAAAAATGAAGAAGTTTTGTTATTTTATGTTGTCATTGATCTCATCATGATATTCGAGGTACAATTGGAAGATCACGTTTGAAGCTGCTCCAGTATATGATCCGGTATTTTTCTTACATCCTCTGGTATTCTGGTCTAGATTTCTCTGGAGATAACAGTTAGTGATTGTGGTTTTGAGAGGTTGATTATGATTGTTTGAAACATGCACGTTCAGTATATTATGTACTCTGGTGCTCATATGGCATAGCGGTATTACTTTGTTAGCTACTTTTTGTGTTGAGGTCTATTTGTGGCCAACCTCTTGGGTTGATTGTGATACCGTGGATTAATTTTGTAAAGAGAACATTTGTGCAAACTAAATTTCTAGTTTGAGCTGACATGATGTAGTGTGCAAAATATTTTAATTGGTTTGTGAGAAGTTTTTTTGTGAACTCTTGAAGTCGACAGATGGTATTTTCATGAATAAGAAGTGTGTCTAATTAGGATGACCTAATTGATGCTTGCGAAGAGATTGGGTATATATATAACAGATAATTTTTTAAGAAGTATGAAGAAGTGATGCGATGATGTGAAGTAGTGTGAACATGATGAAGTGTGTCAAGTCTATTTATTGAGCTTTATTTGGAACTGAATCTTCACTCATTAGGTGTACTCTGTCAGTTCATTTTCTGGCTGAAAGCCATTCAATCATTGTAATTTTGTAGGCAGTGAGCCTTTGTTTTGGACAGTAAGCCACCCATTTTTGTAATATCTTATAACCAGTTATACTATATTGTGAGCTAGCACTCACCGTGGTTTTTCCCATTTTGGGTTTTCCACGTAAAAATTATGGTGTTCATGTGTGTTGTGTTTCCATGCTCTGTTAATGCTCTTATTTATCTTTGTTATTGTATGCATTAAAATAGTTGGATTTATCTTATTAGAAAATTTAAGAAGATATTGATTCACCCCCCTCCCACTATCTTGGACTTTCAACAATTGGTATTAGAGCTTGGTTCCACCGGTTAAGCCTAAAAGCTCGAGGGAGATCCTGAAGATGGAAGAAATGGATGATAAAGGAGAGCTCCAGATGACTCTTGAGGATCTTGATAAAGTTGAAAGAGAAAACAAATATTTGAAAGAGAATCTTGAAGAAGCAAATGAATGTGTCTGGAAACTTAAGGAGCAATTGAAAAAGTTCAAAGATAGGCATAAGGAAGTAACTGATCAGTTGAAGAAGGAAAATGAAGAGATTACCGATCTAAAAGTGCAAGTGGAAGAGAAGAAAAGAATAGAAGAATGTTTGAAAAAATTGGTACAAATAAAGTTTGAAGATTGCACTAAGCTTGAACAAGAAATTGTGAATTTGAAAGTGGAACTAGAGAAGGCAAAACTCTGTGAAAACAACTTCAAAACTAGCTCGGATAGGCTTGATGAATTGATTGCAAGACATAAACCAAGTAAAGATAAAAGTGGTATGGGAAATGATACTGGAGAAGGCTCTAAGACTGTGAATAATCAGAAGACTCAAAATGAAGGAAAGCAAAAAGGAAATTCAAGGAAATCTGCTAGGAGACCTCTGGTGAGACAACCTAATTCACAAAGGTACCCTTCTTTTAATGGCACTTGTTTTTGATGCAATAAATTTGGTCACAAGGGGGTAAAAGCACAAAGTTGTGTCACACTTTCAACCAACTTATCAACACGATTGAATTTAAGTATTTCTTACTAAAAATCAATTTTGGTAAAACATATGATCTAGTAAGATTCATTCTAGCTAAGTTAGATACTTTCACAACTAAAATTGTTGGCTAAAAATATATGGAGCACCACTTGAGTCCAAATTACCAAAAAAAAATAATTTTTTTTGAAAAACATGAAGTTTCAATAACTCCTGCTAATGTAAATAACATTTTTTTAAAAATATAAAAAATACCCTTTTGTAGGTTCATAAGTGTAGTTTTCAAAAATATGTTTATTTTAATAGTTTAATTATTATTTACATTTTATTTTTTATTTTTACTAAAAGGAGGTTATCAACACAAAATATTAGGTTGATTACCATGCCAAAGAAAAATACTAAAACTTATTCAAAAAAATTGAAAAAAATATAATGCACTAGATAAAAGAATCTATTTCAAGATGGTATAATTTTTTTTCCATTTTAGATAAATATTTAATATGAAAGTTGACGTCTAATGGAAAAAAATATTTTTTGATTCATGCACATTTCAATATTTATTTAAAAATATATATTTATCAAAATTGGAAAAAAATGTATCCATGCACTAAAGTTTCAAGTTATAAATACACACAAAAAATTTGAAAGAAAAGAAATAAAATTTACTATAATAAGTTTGACGTCCCATGCAACTTAATTTTTCAGCATTTTATCAACAACTAAATTATAGTGTTAATTTATTAAAAACTAGTTTAAAATATTTTTAAAATATTTTTTTAAAATACAAACATAAAATATACTAAAAAATACATATTTTTATAGTTTACATCATTTCATAATTCAAAACATATATGCCACTTTTTAGTGATTCAAGTTTAAAATTTGGATTAGCATTTGTCATTTCCTTTATAAAGTGTGACACAACTTTGTGCTTTTACCCAAGGCAACTGAATGTAGAAATAGGATGAATTAGTTCCTTGGTCCTTTTTCTGGTCAATGTTTTGCATGCAAAAGATTTGGACATAGGGCAAGTGAATGCAAAACTTTAATGATGAATCAGGTTAATGGAAGAGTGAACCAATCCTTTAATGGCTACTGTTATACTTGCAACAAGTATGGACATAAAGATAATTAGTGTAGAACAAGAGTCAACAGAAGTCAATCTAATCAGAGAAATATTGTTTGCTTAAATTGCAACAAAGTAGGACATGTTTCAAGAGTTTGCAGAAGAAAGAAAAGTAAGAAGATCAATCTAGTAGGAGGGAATAAACCTATGAAGAAGGTTGAAAAAGATGAAATGAAGCAAGAGATGAACAAAATTTGGAAGAAGAAAGAAGAACCAAAGACTGCTAAAGTGTCTGTGCCTTCATCCGGTATAGGCATTTTCTCTGAAGACTAGACCTAGCAAGGTCATTGGGGGAGCATTATCAGAAAATCTTAAGAACCCCCTGATATATGCCATGTCAGACGATGGCATGAGGTTGAAATGTGAAGAATAAATTTTCAGAGGCTTTGAAAAAGGAACCGAAAGAAAATATATTGGCATGATGATTTGTAGACGAAATTAGGGTTTTCTGTGTTAAGAAAAATGTTTTTAGCAACTTTTTGAAATCTGTCGCATTTAATGTGGATTAGGGCAGAACAATGTTTTATAAAGAAATGTTTAAGGAATTTTGATCATTTGTGTATCTGAAGAGATTGAAGAGTGTTTGAAGCATTTTCAAGGAGATTTGGAGTGTGAGTAGTGCAAACCCTAGTTTCAGATTCTTCATGAAGGAAAAGGTACTTTTAATCTTCCGTGCAGTTGAGTTCAGTGTCTTTTGAGCTATTTGAATTTGGAATTGGAAGTATGGCTACTCCTGTGGTAGTTAAAGTGTCAGAAAGGCCGAGAACCTCTTATAGAAAGTACTCTTTGAAAGTTTTCAAAGATGATCCCATGGGCGCATTTTTGTCAATTCCTCATGGTGTAATGTTGACCGAGGATACTAGGATGTTGATTCAGGTAAAATTTGAAGACTACAATCATGCAAAGCTAATTGAAATCTGGAAGGATGAGCTTACTGGTGATGACTTCAGGGTAAAACCTGAGTATTCGAATGTGGTTGATAAAAGGTTGACGTCTGGAACAATTTCCCTAATTTCAGCGATGATGACAAATTTGTGAAGTCAATTTGGAGCAAAATCCATGACAAATTTCTATGGACTGACCAGCCACATCTTATAACGAAGGAGGCGATTAGGGCCATTACAGGGTTATGGGATAAAGGTACAATTCCCATGTTGAAATCTATAAAGAATGAAGTTGTAGAAGAACTTATAGGAGCCAAATACGATAAAAGAGCTTTAGCAACGAAAACCATTACTAATCCAGCAGTGAAGTATGCATCTCTCATGATAGGTCACAAGATATATTTCACAAACAGAGAGAACTTTGTTTTGGCTACTTCTATCTTCACTGGGTTTGATTTGGTCTTGAATGGTGTTGATTATGATTTGTGCGAGCTACTCTAGTTACAACTGTTCGAGAATGTGAAGTTGTCAAAGGAAATAAAGTATGCATTTAAATTTGGTTCTTTGATTGTATGCTTACTATTTTATTTCATGAAAAGAATCCTTGGGAAGAATGAAGAAATATTCTGGAACCCATCCAAACCAGTGGGACATCAAATTTTTTATTACATGCATAATCTTGGTAATTTGAATGCTCAAGAGGATGCCCTAACAACATTCTTTGTTGTATTCAAAAGAAATATGAATGAAAGGGATATGATTTCAAGAAAAATTGTGAAGTATAAGAATGACATCATATTTCATGTCTCCACTGATGAATGCATGATTGAGGCTGTAGAACCTCAAACTATCTAGATTCAACCTCTTGGATATGAGATAGCAAAAGAAGAAGTTGAAGGTTATGTGCAAATGTTGTTGAAGAATTCAAAGGACCCTAATGAACCTAGAATTGGGACATATGCTGCAATATATATGGAGATTCATATGGAACGTCAGAAGCCTAAAATTAGGAAGAATGTGGAAGAAAAACTTAGAAAGGTCGGATTCACAGATGAGGAAATTTCCCTTGGAAGGGCTAGAGGAGAAGAATTAAAGGAAAAATCATCTTCTCTGAGAAGATCTGGTAGAACTGCCCCTATAAAATCCTCTATAGTCCTTGCAACGAAGAGTGAAACCAATACTGTTGATAAGGGAAAAGGTCCTATTTCCTCCGGACCTACTACTAGATCCGGAAAGGGGAAATAGACCCCTCTAGTTGCCCTTGCAAAGAGAGGAAAGAAATAGAAAGCAACAAGAGAGAAGAATCTTAGTGTTACTAATGACCAGGATGAAGAAGAAAAAGATCCTGATGCAAAATTGACAAGGAAAAGAAGAGGAGGTTTATCTTCTGGTGAAGTGCTTCTACAAAAGTTGTTGGCTCAAAGAGAGTGCATGACATATCATCTTCTAATGATGAAGATACACAAGAATTTAGTGTTCATGTGCACACCAAGCCAAAACTAAAGAAGTCTAAGGTTTCTAGTGAAGCCTCTACAGATTAGAAAGAAAAAAAGGACAATCTGGTAAGTTCTGGTCCTCACTATAAACTAGAGGCAACTGTCAATTATTTGCTCAATTTTGAATATATGTTGCAACCCACAACATAATACTATGATAATGTCAGAGAAGAAGATAAGAAAACTCTGTTGTTAGCTGTCATTCAATATGTTGTTATTTTCGATGTTAAATGGGATGACATACAGAAAGATATACTTGAAAGTATGTGGATAGTACTAATGGAAAGAAGAGTGGAAGCAGTTGGCTTTGAAGAGAAAATAAAAAATGTTGCATATGATAAGATTAGGTCTTCCTTGACCCTTGATGATTTGGAATCTTTGAAAAAGATTTCCTCAGATATGTTTTGGATGAAGAAAAAAGTAAACATGTTAATGACAAGAAATAAAAGGCTGACAAAGAAGGTAAGAAAGGAAACAACAAAAGTGATCCGAGAAACTGAAAAGAAATATGGCATGCTGAAAGTTGATGAAGATGCTAAGGAAAATATTCCTCCTGATACTGGTAATGAAGGTATTTCTGAAAATTTTTATGTTGAAGTTGATACCGGTGATGACAATATTCCTCCAGAAGGTGAAAATCAGAATGAAGGAGAGATTGATCCTGGAAAGCACAATGATGCTCATCTAGAGCATACTGAAGGAGAAAAAGGTGGAAAAGAGCAAGGTAATGATGAAGAAAGTAAAAGCAACAAAGAAGAAGGAAAAGATAATGCTGAGGAAGAAAAGGATAAAGATGGAGACAAATGAAATAATGATGAAAATAACAAGGATGAAGATAAAGGTGAAGATGAAGGTGAAAAGGATGAAAAGAAAGAGGAAGAAAAAGAAAAGGTAGTAGAGGAAGATAAGGAAAAGGAAAAGGGAGAGGAAGAAAAGATGTGGAATCCTCTGGGAAAAATGAAGAAGAAAAACAAATTGTAAAATCTCTGAAGCATCCTGGTGATTTTTCCTCAGGTGGCGATGTACTAAAAGGTTTGTTATCTAAGCAAATTAGATTTCAACCAATTATCTCTAGGAACTTTTGAAACTCCCTATGATTGAAGGATATGTTGATGTGGAAAAGATGTTTCCCGTACATAAAGTTGTGTTGGGTGATGCTATGCAAGCATTCAGAAGAAAGAAAATTCTTGAAACGCATTAGAAGGGAACATAACTGATAGAAGATTCTCTAAAAGCTTTGCAGGAAGCTATGCCCAGTGCATCCATTGATACATCCCTCGCACCTATTGAAAATATGAGATTGTTGTTAGACTCTTTCAAGGAGTATTCCTCTGGGCTTAACAGAAAGACAAGACAAGAGATAGAAGAACATTTGGTGGAGAAAATACTATTGCCTTTACATGACAAATGTGCTCTTGCATAGTCTTGTGTCGAAAAGAGTCTGGAAGCGGTGAAGGTTTGTGAGTTAGAAGCAGATCTTGTTCTCTCTTATTGCTTGAAGTGGCAGAATGCTACTCAAAATATCAATATTTTCATGGAATCCATTGAGTCTTAGTTGTTTTTCATTTTCGGTACTTATAGTGTATCTAAAGATAAAGACAGGACAACCTGGAAGGCCATCACTACACACAGAGAAAATTTCTTTGCCTTGCAGAAACAAAAGGAAGAAATTATCAGAAAGTTCAGTCAGTTAAGTGATATTGTAAGAGTGGAATACACTCCGATTGGAGAGGCTCTGGCATGCATTGAAAGGCTTGAGAATATAAACCTGATTCCTAATACTCTAGATGGTGCTGAAGAAACTCTGATAGAGCTGGAATCTTTGAACAAGATGTTGAATGCAACAAAGGATGGCTAGGAAAAAGGAAAAATAGTCTAGGAAGGTATTCTGAAGGAGCTTCAAGGTTCACCATCCTCTAGTTGATACATGTTATCTTTGATTTCTTTGTTTTCATTGTTTTTTAGTTCTTTTTGGGACACCCTTTGTCCTTGATGTCAAAGGGGGAGTGAAGTACAATGAAATTTTGGTGTAAATAAGGAGAAGTGTGAGTTAGGGGGAGCAGTGTTGTAAATAAGGAATTTTGTAAATATTCTTTCTGGAACATGTTTCCATCAATGAAAAAGGGGGAGATTGTTAGAAAAATGAAGGAGTTTTGTTATTTTGTGTTGTCATTGATGTCATCATGATATTTGAGGTACAATTGCAAGATCAAGTTTGGAGCTATTTCGGTATTTTGGTTCGGTATTTGATCTAGTATTTTGCTTACATCCTCCGGTATTCTAGTCCAGATTTCTCTATAGATAATAGTCATTTATTACATTTTTAAGAGGTTGATTATGGTTGTTGGAAACATGCACGTTTAGTATATTATGTGCTCTAGTGCTCGTATGACATAGTGGTATTACTCTGTTAGCTAGTTTTTGTGTTGAGGTCTATTTGTGGCCGACCTCTTGGGTTGATTATGATATCGTGGATTAATTTTGTAAAGAGAACATTTGTGTGAACTATTTTTGGTTTGATCGAACATGATGTAGCGTGCGAAATGTTTTAATTGGTTTGTGAGAAGTTTTTTTGTGAACTCTTGAAGCCGACAGATGGTATTTTCGTGAATAAGAAGTGCATCTAATTAGGTTGACCTAATTGATGCTTGCGAAGAGATTGGGTATATATAACAAATAGTTTTTGAAGAAGTGCAAAGAATTCATGCGATGATGTGAAGTAGTGCGAACATGATGAAGTGTGTTGAGTCTGTTTATTGAGCTTTATTTGGAACTAAATCTGCACTCATTAGGTGTACTCTATTAGTTCATTTTCTGGCTAAAATCCATTCAATCATTGTAATTTTGTAGGAAATGAGCATTTTTTATGGACAGTGAGTCCTGGCAATGAGCCACCCATTTTTGTAATATCTTATAATTGGTTATACTATATTGTGAGCTAACACTCACTGTGGTTTTTCCCATTTTGGGTTTTCCATGTAAAATTTCTGGTGTTCATGTGTGTTGTGTTTCCATGCCCTATTAATGCTCTTATTTATCTTTGTTATTATATGCATTGGAATAGTTGGATTGTATTTGATCAAAAAATTTAAGAAGATATTGATTCACCCCCCCTCTCAGTATCTTGGAATTTCAATAGAATGACCCATCAAAGTACATTTTCCATTGATCTACTACATTGACAAGGAAGACTGATTCATCAAGAAATTTAGATATCAAAGGATTCTCTACATAGATAGGTGCTTCTGCCAGTTGCTCTACGATCACTTGTGCTTTGTTTTCCTTACGCTCCACATACTCTATATCAAATTCAGTCAAGCTAATTACCCATTAATCCATTCGCCTTGTGACAGTTGCTTTAGGGGTATGTGCAGGATCATGATGGGCCAAAAAGTGGCAATATGATGGGTATGTGGCTGACGACTATTTTTTTACTCAAAATTGATGAAACGAAAAGGGTTTTTAAAGGAGATTCTCAAGTTTCCACTGATATAAATTATGCTTTACTTTGAATTTAATAAGTAATTATTATTCATTTTCTATTCAAATTATGACTAAAGTCTTGATTGATAGGATGATTGAAAAATATCTATAGCTTTCAAATGGTATCACATTTTTTGAATCCAAAACATGTGTCACATTCTATGCTTCGCATACTATAGGATTAAAAAAACAAAAATTGAATTTCATGAAGTTTTGACCAAGTTAAGGTGGTTAGACATATGATTTTTTATACTTTTTAAAAACTTGTAATAAAAAATTCATAATTAATTAACTTTGATTTTTTTGATTTTTTTGCAACTTAAGGGTTTGTTTTTTCCATGATGATCCTACACATACCCTTAGATAATAGGTATTTTAATGGGTCAATCTTTGCAATAAGCTTGATTTTATGTGACAACATGTAGTTTCTGAACTTTGGTGAAGAAAAAACCACTGCTAAGCATGCTTTCTCAATGGATGAATAGTTCATTTCATAGCCCACCAAGGTCTTGTTGATGTAATAGATGGCTCTTTCCTTTCTATTTTCATCATGTTGTGCTATAAGCCCCCCAAATGTTGTTGATGTTGCTGAGATATACAAGATCAATGGTTTTTTTGGTATCGGTGGCATGGGCACTGGAGGCGTCAATAAGTAGTCCTTGATCTATTGGAAGGATTTATCACACTTCTCATCCCACTTATAAGTTATTCCTTTTTGTAGAAGATGTGAGAAAGTATGGATCTTGTCTGATAGTTGTGCTATGAACCTTTTAATGGACTACAACCTTCCTTGTTGTAGAGGAAAACTAATGTGTTATGGACTTGGTAAATTTTACCCAATTCAGGGTGTGCCAAGTTGAACAATCCTTTTGACATTGCAAGCCTACATTAAATTATCAACCAAGGTGCATAAAATTATGATGGTACTACACTATATGTGTCTTCATAGGCTTGTGTTAACCTAAAATACTCCACATAAACTTATTCAAACTATTCTACCTTGCTGAAATTTGAGAGAATTGCAAAAATAGTGAAAATAGTTACAAAAGCTAGTGGCTATGGGTACCTACAACATAAGTTGTAGGTGACTGATAAAGACCTACGAATGTAGAATTAATATAAACTTATTTAAAATGACAAAATAACTATTCCTAATCTCCAAGGAACTATGATTTATCTCTGTTCATTAGCAACCACAACTTTAACTAACCATAAACCATTGTACTTGCTTTGTACATGTAAAATAATGAAAATAGATTTACTGGAAATGCATAAATGAACAAATAGAAAATTGAAGTGAAGAATAATGCCTGAGAGGTCAGCGCAAAAGACCGTCTCTATAATGATCTACCACAAAATAATTTTTGTTTTTACCCTAATGTTGTTACTGTTTGCAATTGTTTTCATGAAGTTTGTGCATTGCAAGTGAAGGGTTTACATTGCATGTTTGTTTTTGACTATTGTGCAATAACAATAAAATAATGAGAGCATAAAGGAACTAGAAATAACTCTTTCAGAGGCAACTAATTTTTTGATTTCTTCAATATTTGTTTTTTAGTCATACAAAGCTTCAAAATTTAGAATTTAAAACTTATTATCAAACTTGGAAATTGAGTTCTTTCAAAAATCATGAAGCTCACTTGGCAATTACTCTTTTCCCCAAGATGCAAGTTAAAGTGACCAAGTTGTATAGAGTTTTTGTGCAGCCAAAGGGGTCCTAAAATCTGCTATTCGAAAGTCTTTTCAACCCACCAAACAAAGTGCAACAAACCCAACAAGGTCGTACCTCTCTAGAAGGGAAATTTTCTCTAATAAATTGGATTCTTCACCAAAAAATCTGTTCTTGTTATCGAAATGGACGCCCTTGATAGGAGAAGTGATATCTCAAATACCCAAAATGAAATCTTGAGCCAATGAGGAAATATGAGAAAATTATCAGTTTCAGCTCTGTGTCTCTTGGAGAAGCTCAACCTGCTTTATAAAATTCAAATATTCACCCAAAAATTACAACCTAGTACTCAAAAGGTTCGGCAAGAGAAGGGGCTTCCAATTAATCAATACCCAAAATAATATCTTAAACCGATAATGAGTAATGAGAAAATAACCAGATTCAAGTCCAAAGTAAAGTCTCCTATAAAATGATTAAAATACAACAAAATGAAGCTATTTCTCTCCACACCAAAATCCAATAGTCACACATCCCAAAACTACTAAAATGCAATAAAAAATATTAGTAAATCTTCATCATTTAACCCAATTGTGATCTCTCAATGAAATCACCCAGCATAAGTCTGAGCAGGTCTCTCACTGCCAAGACAAGTCTTAGAACTTGAGGGGCTACATCCTCAATTCAGTCCTCAATACCCTGGCACCACACCAACAATATCCCTGTAAAAAAATCAAACTCCAACCTCATCCAAATGAGCCTCCAAAATGAACTTTTAATAAGTTTTCTCTAACAACCCTAGTTTGCCTCCAAAAACTCCATAAATTTGATTTAAATTAATTTTAAATCTTTTTACCTCCATAGTTTGGGCACCCAAATGAGGTATTATATTATTTATCTTCAAAACAACTTCAAGTCATTAGACTAGGCGCCCTTGGTCTATTTTTTAATTGAGTCCCCTTATGTCCCCTTTTTAATTAAACATTATAAAGTCACTTTTAAAACACATTTCGCAAAGTGCCTCAAATATTAAAATAATCTCCCAAAGTGACTTAATCCTCTGAATGTGCACATTGACTAGCCTGACTAGGGCTAGCTTGCCAAGTTCGTTCAACCCTAATTGACTTACTATTTTTAGTAAGTTCCAAAAATGGTAAGTAATGCACCCTGAAACCTAAGCTAGAGAGAAACTGAGATGCTCAAGATGGCTCACCATTGACTGGAGTACTGTACCAGGCCCCCTACTAAAAATAGGACTTACTAAAAATAGTAAGTGTTCCCAAAAAAAACCCAACTAATGAAAGGTGTCGTGAAATGTGAACATTACAGTCCACCCTTCCCAAAGATTGCTTGTCCTCAAGCAATTCTAGTGAGCCCCACAATCCATATCCAAAAACATATCGGCACCTGAATTGATTCCCGGATCCTAAATATGTCAAGCTAATCTAGAGCTCTAACTGCTCAACACCCTATCCATCAAGGCATCATCACACGAAGCCTCTTGAAGGTCTCCCCCAAGAAAAAAGATGAAACACCACCAAAACTCGATCCACTCCTCAACAATAAGTCTCTCCAAAGCACCAAATGGAGGAGCTGCCAGAATAAACTTGAGAAAATTCACACTGGCTCTCACATCCCAATCATCATCTGCTCTAAAATCCAATGTGAATCCCAAATAAGTACTCACAACCTACTGCCTTGAATCGAAGTCAACCAACTCACCAAGAAGTATCCACATAAACAACTCAAGAATGCATGGGAGACAAAGATGACCCACGAATCCAATGAATAAGTAGGAGAAGTGAACAAAAGATGAACTGGAGAATCATTCCCTAACACCAAATCATCACTTTCTACCAAACTCAATTTGGTACAACTCAACCGCTAGTCACAAAGAGGAGTCATGTGTAGGCTGGTCGGTACATTAGCTCGGGGTCCCAAGCTAAAAGTAGTCCCACCAGAGCATTCATGAGTTAACATTTCACTACTAGAGGCTACGACTGGATCCCATACCCTACTATTCTCAAATGGAGTGTTACAACTAGAGGAATTTCCTTCTTCGAACTTCAAGAGTGGGTTGCCATAGACCCTATCAGCTCCCATATCAAATAAGAGGTTATTGAAAAACAATTGTTGATCCCCCTCATGAGCTGATTGTGAATCCAAATTAGTGAAGCTGCTAAATTCATACTCATGATCAATAGTAAGCAAGGTTAAATATGTTTTATTTTCACTGACTGGTTCAAGACCAAAATCATCATCAATGCCATCAACTGTGCTTGATTGTTGATTAGCAATCAAAGCAGCTCCAAAATCAAAAGAGAATTCATCCCATGTTGGCTCCCTTTTGGATTGTAGTTCCATATCATCAAGTTTCCAAGTATTAGGAAGTGATTTTTTTTGTTCTTTGAGTTCCTCTTGTGATGTAGTCCATTCAAATGAATCTTTCATCAACACATCAACATTCATATCCATGCATATATCTCCAATCACTAGCTGTCCCTAAGAAATCAGACTCAATCCCCCTTTGTCAACACTATTACAATCATCATAAGTTGTTGTTTTGAAGTCCTCAACCTGATTACATCCAACCAAATGATCTCCTAGGAGTGGGTTATTATTCTCAAAGTTTCCAAACACATAACTGGTGTTTTTAGGAACTCTGGACAACTCCAAAGAAGCATTAAAGTTTGTTGCCTTGTATTTCCCTTTCTCCTTGGTGGACTCTGCATGTGGTCTACTCTGTAATAGTCCTCTAAAAACCACTTGCTTACCTTTTGATTTGAATTTAAGCTCTAATGTCTGAAAATTCAAGGTAAATTCTCCCAAAGATCACAACCATTGAATGCCCATGACCACATATTTGTCTCCAATGTTAACCACGAAGAAGTCCTTAATTTCATGTCCACCCAACAGGATGCTTAGCTGGGGAACCATCCTGTTACACTGAATAGTGAAGTCATCAACTACCATTACCTTGAACCCACCAACCTCCTGTGTCTGAAGTCCTCTTCGAACCACTAACCCATCATTGATGAAGTTATGTGTAGCCCCTATATCGATCAATGCTAACATTCATTGCCCCTATATCTGTCCTCTAATGCACAATGATTGATGCTCATGAAAGCTATGAAGTTGGGAAAATGTCCCATCATGGTCCAACCATTTATCACTCTTTTTTGGTGTCTTCTCATCCTCTTTTTCTTTGGAATCATTTTGTTGATCATATTTTTTTGATTCACTTTCTTCACCTAATTGGTACTCAATTAATAGTGCCTTTGCCTTGATAGGGCATTTGTGACCCTGTGAATAAGGTTCTCTACATGTGAAACATAATCCTTTCTTCCAAAGTTCATTTAAAGTCTTAGTGTCTAACCTTGTGAATTTTTTCTTTGGCTGCTCCTGCTCTTTGGTGTCAATTTTCCTTTCCTTTTCCTTCTTGGGCTGCAGGTCCTTTGACTGAAATTTATTTTTAAATGCTGAAGTTTGCATGTCCCTAGCCTTTTTAATTGCTTCCTGAAGGCTATGAGGGTTGAAGGATTTAATCCAACCCCTTAGAGGATCTGAAAGACCATCAATAAACAACACAATGAGTCTCCTCTCAGAAATGTCAGTCACCAAAATAGAGAGTTTTTGTAAATCAACAACATAGGAATCAACTGAAACCAACTGTTTGAGTTGATCTAACTCCTTAAAGTGCAGCTCGAGATCTATTTTTTCAGACCTTTCAATTAGTTTATCTATGAATTCTCTGTAAGATGTAATTTATGCATGCCCCAATATAATCATTCCATTGTACCACCATTCATGAGCAATGCCATCTAAATGAATCGAGGCATACTATATGGACTCAATCTCAGGCATAGGATTCAATGTGAAGTATGTGTCTAATTCTTGCACCCATGCTCTTGTTGCCATCTTCCCAGACCCATCAAAGTAAGGAAGTGTAATCTTCCCAACCTTCTTCTTCAACTCATTTTGCTGTTCCCTATTACCCCTGTGAATAGAATGTCTCATTCGTAGGTCAATATAATCTCTAAGTGATATGTCCATCTAGAATGTTGGTCCTGCATCAATCCAATCCTTCCTAAATTGTTCCTGCTACTCCAACAAGGTGAGCTCTAGATTAACAAGAGCTTCAATCCTAGGTGGAAAAACAGGCATAAAAGGTCTAGCCAACGTTGCCTGATTACAAAGTACATGTTGGTCTACCCTATTTCCTTGATCCAAATGTTGCATTCACTGTACCAATTCAGCTAACCTGTCATTTTGTTCCTATTTTTGTTGTGCTGCCCTCAACTGTCCCCTAACCAAAGTATCAAGAAGGATAGCCATTCTATCTGGAGGTGATTCCTTCCTGTCATTTCTATCATTTCTATCTTTTCTCTCACCTTCGCTACCCCTATCTCCCATGCTTCTTGTGCTTGATGACCCACAAGAAGATGATTTAGTTTGCTGCTCTTCACTAGATGAAGGCCAATGTTCCCATAAACTCTCCTCTTTTCTCCTATTTCTCTCAAAATATCTCCTTTCTCTATCACTCTAGCTCATAGGAATCAAAAACCACTAGATGGCAGACAATTTCTAGCTCTGATACCATTGTAATGATCTACCCCAATTTTTTTTTTGTTTTTACCCTATTGCTGTTTGTTGTTTGCAATTGTTTTCATGAAGTTTGTGCATTGCAAGTGAAGGGTTTACATTGCATGTTTGTTTTTGAGCATTGTGCAATAACAATAAAATAACGAGAGCGTAAAGGAACTAGAAATAACACTTTTAGAGGCAACTAATTTTATAATTTCTTCAATATTTATTTTCAGTCATACAAAGCTTCAAAAATCAGACTTTAAAACTTATTATTAGACCTAGAAATTGAGTTCTTTCAGCAATCATGAAGCTCACTTGACAAGTACGCCTTTCCCCAAGATGCAAGTTAAAGTGACCAAGTTGTATAGAGTTTTTGTGCAACCAAAGGGGTCTTAGAATCTGTTGTTCAAACGTCTTTTCAACCCACCAAAAAAAGTGCAGCAAACCCAACAAGGTCGTACCTATCTAGAAGGGAAATTTTCTCTAATAAATTGGATTCTTCACCAAAAAAATTGTTCTTGTTATTAAAATGGATGCCCTTGATAGGAGAAGTGATATCTCAAATACCCAGAATAAAATCTCGAGCCAATGAGGAAATATGAGAAAATTATCATTTTCAACCCTATTTCGCCTGGAGAATCTCATCCTACTTTAGAAAAATAAAATCTTCACCCAAAAATTACAACCTAGTACTCAAAACATTCAGAAAGAGAAGGGGCTTCCAATGGATCAATACCCAGAATAATATCTTCAATCGATAATGAGCAATGAGAAAATAATCAGATTCAGGTCCAAAGTAAAGTCTCCTGTAAAATGATTAAAACACACCAAAATGAAGGTATTTCTCTCCACACCAAAATCCAGCAGTCACACATCCCAAAACTATTGAAATGTAATAAAAAATATTAGTAAATCTTCATCATTTAACCCAGATGTGATCTTTGAATGAAATCACCCAACACAAGTCTGAGCAGGTCTCTCACTGCCAAGACAAGTCTTCAAGCTTGAGGGGTTACATCCTCAATTCCTTCCTCAATACATGAGCACCACACCAGCAGCATTCCTGTAAAAAACTCAAACTCCAACCTCCTCCCAATGAGCCTCCAAAATGAACTTTTAATAAGTTTTCTCTAACAACCCTAGTTTGCCTCCAAAAACTCCATAAATTTGATTTAAATTAATTTTAAATCATTTTACCTCCATAGTTTGGGTGCCCAAATGAGGTATTATATTATTTATCTTCAAAATAACTTCAAGTCATTAGACTAGGCGCCCTTGGTAATTTTTTTAATTGAGTCCCCTTATGTCCCCTTTTTAATTAAACATTATAAAGTCACTTTTAAAACACATTTCCCAAAGTGCCTCAAATATTAAAATAATCTCCCAAAGTGACTTAAGCCTCTAAATGTGCACATTGACTAGCCTGACCAGGGCTAGCTTGCCAATTTCGGTCAACCCTAATTGACTTACTATTTTTAGTAAGTTCCAAAAATAGTAAGTAATGCACCCTGAAACCTGAGCTGGAGAGAAACTGAGACGCTCAAGATGGATCACCACTGATTGGGGTACTGTACCAGCCCCCCTACTAAAAATAACACTTACTAAAAATAGTAAGTGTTCCCAAAACAAACCCAATTGACAGAAGGTGTAATGAAATGGGGACATTACAGTCTCACTTAACTAAAAACCAAATCTAACTTAGATTCTCATGCATCCATAAATCACACAACTCCATTCATTGCATAACACTAGATATTCAGGCAAAATCCTTCTTACAGATTTTATTCCATAATATCATTAACAACATGTCTTTGGATAACTAGAAAACTGGAAAAAAATACTAATTGATAATAGTTTGTATTTGTTAGAGTAAATGGTTTTTACCATTTACCTGCTTAAGTTTTAACTTAGGCATAATTTTGCATTTTGTTATTTGAGTATTTTTTCTCGTGCTGGGAAGTTTCTCACTTGTTACCCACCTTTTATGCCTTTTTAAGGTACTATGTACAATATGTAATATCATCTTAGTATATTTCACTCCTTATTTGGTTAAATGGCCTCGTGTCTCTCTCACTTTTTGTGAAGGTATCTGTGCAATTGGTTTTCTTGGGAATTTGTTGCTCTATCATGGTATCAGAGCCTCCCAGTTTTTGCACTATCCTTCCTCGATAGTTTTCATCGGAGTGAGATCAATTTGATTTTTTTTGGCATTTGAAATTTCTTTAAATTTCAAAGTTTCCTTTTGATTTTTCCTGATTGCTAGTGAATGCAATTGGAATCTAGGAATGATTTGCATTAGAGGGCAGTGATTGGAAAATTTCTTCATTTGAGGCCATGATTTACATCTCAAAAGGTGCTCAAATTCCTTGAGGAAGGCATCTTTTTTGGCATCATTTTGACATTCGGTTGTGTTTGAAGATCTACCTTGATCAATTTTTTGGGGAGGCTATCCAAAAATTTCAAATTGGAGGAGGAACTCAAGCAATTTGCAGGTCAAATTGGGTGATGAAAAGAGCACAATTCTTTGCTAAAGGAGGCCACATATTTTTTGCTTCACAAGACTGCATTTCAACCTTGACCGACACGATTTCTCCATTTCTTCCCTCTGGCTACAATCTAAGTTGAAGGGCGTGGAATTTTTCTCTACTACAGGCCTTGGAGAGGCATTCTTTTCCTGAAGGAGGAGGGCGATTTCTCTCTACTGAAGGGCCAAACCTTTCTTCCTTGGAGTCAGGAATTTTTGCTCTTTGGAGGCACATTTTTATGTCCAGCAGAGGGGGATGCAATTTGTTGAGTGGTGTGTGTGTTTGGTGACTCGAATTTGGAGATTAGTTGTAGATTTGCATCTTTGTCCTTGAAGCCCGATTCTCTATTGAGAGGGCAGATTGTTTGGAGAGTTTCCCCGGGCCACAATTTCTAAGTGAAGAGAAAATGCAGACCCATGATTCTTTGTTGAGGTGTAATTATTCTTAGAGGGAAATCCCATTCCCAGTTTGAAGGCTCAGAGATATCTTCTTTCAAACTTTATATTTTATAAATTTTTATCTGAAATATTTGATTAGGGTTCGCCTAATGGGTCCTTTGTGTTCGGTTGTTAAGCATTGTTTTGGATTTTAGTCCCACATTGGGCGTGTGTAGATCTTCCTTATTCTTCTTATTGTGTTGTGGTCCTCTACATTTTGTGAGCAAGTATCATGGTGACATTCGAAGTCCCTCTGGCATGGAGATTGGAGATAGTGTATGTTGACTTGTATATTGCGGTGGTGATTTGTGATTGTGCCTTGGTGTTGGGCCTATTTATTTTGGTGTGGTTGTCAATAGATTTGCACCCTGCTGAATGCAAGATTCAACAATCTACTAAAACATGGAAACCTTCTTCAGATGTGGGTGATTTGAACGAAGAAGGAATCTCTAGAGTGAGCTAGTTCTCCGAATGATTGATCCTATTCTAAATAATTTCTGGGAAAAGGGATAGAAGGATGATTAATTAAAACTTAAATCTAACTGGTATTTCACTTAAAGTTATGAAATTCAAACATTGAAACTCACAATAGCTTTCCTATCACAATGAATCTCACAATCCCACTGGCACATACTTCCATCAGTATTTTGCATGAAGATTCCTAAATGAAATACAACAGGCAACCTAAAACTATGCAATTCTGAAACACAACTTACAATAGCAAGACATAAAAGGATTATAATTTGAACCACAAAGACATCAAATTGCTATTATAAAACCGAGACAAAAATGAGAAGGAGAATTTTGCTGCTTTATTAAAACTGAAAGAGTGAATAAGTCTGAACTGAGTATAAAAGGGTTCACAAGCTCAAAAATGTGTATGAGCAGGAACTGAAATCTGAACTGGTGAGAAGGAGAGCAAAAGACTAAGTCTTTTCAGAATATATCTCTGAAGAAACCCTAATCCGAGCTCACAAAGAAGCTCAAGGAAAAAAGCTTCAAACTGTCTCAAAAACTGCATAAAAGTAGAAAAAAGCATACTGCTTTTACGACCAAACTGTAAAGACTCTAAAAATAGGTTGAATCTTCTTTAAAAGCTAGAAAAACACCTTATCTTTCCAAGATAAAACTCAAATCCGACCAAGAGAAGAAGTCAATATGAATCTGCTAAAAATAGCAAGAAAACACAAAACAATTTATAAGAGATTGTTGTATGATTCTGCTTTACAGGATTGTAGATTTTATAATTTATCTATTTTTGCAATTAAAGATTATAAAATCTTTTGCAAAAAGAATTACATGCTTATCTCTCCATTACAATGCTTTGATTTTTCTTAAAAAAAAATCATAAAAATATCAATATATACCACTCTCTCATCAACATCTCTAATTGATTTCCCTAAAATCAATTAAAACATAAACCCTAAGTCATGAATGATACTAACCTTAAGTCATAAGATATTCGTTATTCAAACTTTAATTGAATTTCTTCAAATCAATTAAAAACAAATACCTAAGGTAAGACATCCTTCATTCTCCTCAAAGGCATTATCGATCACAAATTTCCCTAAGTCCTCCTTTCAATAACAAATAAGCCTAAACCCTAGGAAAAGAACTCCATCACTCCTCTAAGCTCGACTTAGGCATGTAAATTTTGGTCTTTTAAACATTGACTTCAGACTTTGAATAGAACATAATGCAAAGGTAACCCTAAATCGAATTAACCCATGTGCTATTGACAATTGTGAATATTCTAGATAATCATAAGGTTGCTCGAATTAAGGCATGAGAAAAAAATGTCAAACCCTAAAAATGATTCATTTCACACTCATCATTTTGAAGAACTCGAACTCTATCTGTGAGAGTACGTCGCCATGATTGATCTTGATCTGAAGCTCATGTGCTCGATAATATTCATCTTCTGCCTTCTGACAGTCGAATCTCTACTGGGTAAGTTTGATTTCTTTGTATTTATAGCTCTTTACTTCATTCAAAGAGCAGGAAGAGTCAATAAGGCTGCGGAATGCTCATGCTTGTCTTTGACTTTCTTTTATATTTTTGTGCTTTTTTCTTCTTGGCCGATATGAGCTTGAACTCGAGCTTTGACTGGTGCTTCATGAGAAAACCTGCTTGAGGGTTTTATCTTCTTCTGTGCACAAGGTGAGCTTCTTGTCATAGTTTTTATGGCTTCATTCCTGAGGCATTCTGGGTCTTGTGGCCGCAGCTAGGGTAGCCTCTAATACATTTGTTTCTGTTCTCTGTGCTCACTTCAAGAGAGATCGAATCGTGGGCTAGGATCTTTGTGTTTTCCTCGTCCTCATTGGCTGTCATATGAGCTCGAGTATTTGGCTTTGCTTGGGTTTTTTGGAACTTTGTTATATCTCTGGCCGCGGCTATAAACATTCCCTATGGCTTGAACTGGTAAGCTACATTCTAATAATACATTTTCCTCTATAGAAAACTTAAGAAAACTCTCTTTTACTTATGAGTCTTTGGCCATGCTCAGGCCGCATCATGTATATGTTGAAAATAAGCTTTCAAAGCATTATTGGGCTCGATTCACTATGATTTATCTTCACTTTTGTCATTTCATGTAAAAATCCACATATGGGTGTCGCTGGAAATTGCAATTTTTGTGTGTTTTGACATTCTGAAGCTCGACTCAAGAAAATAATTCCTTTTCCCCTCCAAATTTGAACAAGACCCTTCATGGGTACTGCTGTCAGTTGTATTCTTTTTTATTTTAGAAACAAGATCCCATATGGGTGTATGGAAAACAAAATCTGTATATTATTTTGTATTCAATGTATGGCTCGACCCATCATGGCTGGTGCTTTCCATGGGTAAACTGGAAATTGTGACATTTTGGATTGTATTTTCAAACCCCAATGAGGGTAAACTCGAAAGAATAACAAAAAATTATATTGCTATTTTCAAATTGGTCGAACTCACCATGGCATTCTACTTTCTCAGTCTTTCTATGAACCCTTGGAATTATGAAGCATACTTCTTTCTCGGTGCATTTCTTGTTGTGTTATAGCCTGTTCATTGAAACACTGTGCATTACACACATACTCTTTGTCCTTACTGCTGAAAACCCCTACATGGGTAATCTGGAAATTGCATTAAATTTGTTTGCTTTGATATTCCTGTGAAAAATAGCTCGACCCATGAAGATTTATTCACTTGTCTTTTTGTATTTGTCTTTTGTGAAGAGAAGCACCTTTGAATGTATTCACTTTACTCTACCGTGCAACAAACTCTTGCTTTTTTTTCCTTGGGCTTCACATTTGGTAATGAGAATAGTTAATGAGCTAGCTTTTGTTTAGTGACCACACATACCCTAATAGAACAGTGGCATCTATACTCTTCAAACCACTGTGATGCTGCCTCCTTATTGACTTTCCTTGAAGAAACACAGGATGATCGACTTCTTGATTTTATTTTAGACTTATGCAAAATATTTAATTGAAACAATGTAGCTCTATGGACCGCACCTTACTTGATTATTTCAAAGCATTTCAAGTGCATGATTAACATTTTAGAAACACCTTTGTTATGCTTGACATTTCCTTGTCATTCTGGAAAGATCATTTCTCATCTTGCAACTCGTAATGTTGTATTCGTATCATTAGTCAAACTAGAACTGACTGTTCATTTATTATTTGAGTGCATTGTCTGTCACTCACACTATTGGGCTTTAACCTGGCACTCTTCATGCATTTTTATGCTCCATTTAACAAGTTGTTATGTAAATCTATTCTCTTCTGTGATGAAATTGAAACAAAACTCTTCATTAAGGCATAATGTATTCCTATTCATTGTCCTTGGTTGTGAAAAAGAACATTGATGAACTGAACTTTGCATGACATATGATCACGATGAACAAATAACATTGTATAAAAAGAACGTGAACCACATAGCAATGTTTGATATAAATGTACTCAGTTGAATTAATGAGCGAGTTAAACTCACTGTTCACCTATAGCATTCAGAAAATAACCACCTGATTGTTATGAATGCACAGTTGGTTTAGTAGCTCGATAAATAACTATGCTTAACTCTTTCAGTTGTATATTACTTATTTTGATGAATATATGATGATGTAATCTTTAAATCAGCCCATTTATAATGAATAAGGGCAGCATGCCGAGCTCTACCCTTGTGGGAGCCCATTTTTCTCCACATGCTTGGTCTTCAAATAATGATTAGCTTCGTGACTTTCCCTATACCTGCACAAAGAAACAAACAATGTTAGCATAAAAAACAAGACATAATGATCATATTGATGTTTCTCCTTCAGCTCATTTCTTTTGTACTTTCTTGATTGTCCCAGTGTATGATTGATAGCAGGCTGCATTATTGTTGGTGATTCATGTAGGTATCTTCATAACCAGAGCCTTTGACATTCCCCTCTTTTCTCAAACAGGTCAACGGATCTCGAGAAGACAAAGGTGCACCATTTTAGCGTCGACCATCACACAATGATGATTATGTTGCTACTTATATGATTTCGTCTTTTGCATCTTCCATAGTGTAGTGTGCTATTATTTATGCACTGTGACAGTCACATCCACGACTTGTGTGGATATTTTGATTTCATCTTACGCTTTTCATTTCGAAAAGAAAATGCATTTCAATGCAATGTTGTAATATCATTTGGATTCTTGCAGTCAAATGAAGCTATGTAAATATGCATCACTTTATGAAATAATGAAAGCAATCTGAAATGCTTTATTATTGTATGCTCAATTCTGGAACATTTGAACAACATCTTTGAAATTCTGATTCTTCTTTTAAATGCACAACTGTCACTTAATGAATAATGAACATGATGCAAGCAACACTTTAACATAATCTACAATTTCACCTTAAGATATAATAATGTTCAGCCAGCTCCACCAATTGAGTTGTGGTGAAAAATTGGTAACAGTTGTCAAGGATGAATGTGGTCGTATGGTGTGATTGAGAGCTCTAGAAGATTCTGAAAGTTCCTCTATAGGCCTTTTTTTCATTTTTGCATACCTTTTGCAAATAGAGGCCGATTTTTGCAAACCACATATCAACGGAAAGGTATTTTTGTCACCTTTGTAGTGGTTGAGGAATTTCTTTCATATTTTTCTATTTGGTGGTACTTTTATTCCGTTGAAGTTTGATATTGGTCTTGCTTCATTTGTAGTATTTGGGAGTTTCTATTTGTTGTTGAAGGTTACTATCTTTTTTTTTTGGAGATTTGTCATAATTGATTATGGGGTTTTCATTGCATCTTGCTGTGTTTATGGTTGAAAGGGGGAACTATACATAGTGGAGAGATGGTATATTGAAGCACTTGAGATGACTTCATCTTTTTCCATGCCTATATAATTTTTTTCCCCTTCCTGGTACTGATAGTAAGAAATTTGCATGGAATTGCAAAAGGGATCATGTCTTAGGAGTTATTACAATGCATATTGACGATGCCACTTTGGATGTTATTGATCATTTTGACTGTCCATATACTATTTGGATTAAAATATGGGAAATACATGGATATCCTGATACTCAACCATTCCTAGATGATCTTGGTTCAGATTGTCTTGTTCCTCTTCTTTTTTCAGACAGGATACCCTATGATCATGCTACTATGCAGGAGTTTGAAGTGTTGGAATACTTTGAATCTTTAGATGAGGATAATGAGGGTTCTTTGGATGCTCCTTATTCTCCATCAGAGATAGTTGATGTACCTTCACCTTCAGTGATTCATTGTGTAGAGTCTTTCATTGAGACTCCTATCATTCCAGTTCAGCAGGATCATTCATTTTGTGTTGATGATTCATCACATCCAGTATCTCATTGTCTTCCTGATTGGGATTCTTATTTTTCAGACATTGATTCATTATTCATGGAATCTCACAATTTAGATTTGAAGGACACATTTGAGGGTATATCCCTCCTATTTGATGATAGTTGTGGTACAACTGTTGTCACCCCATTTCAGTTTTTGGATATTGTTCAACATCAGTTTCCATTGGTGCCTTGTTTTTCACCTTTTGTTGTGATTGGGCATGTTCTTGATTGGTTCGTGGCATCATCTTCCAAGGTCTTGGTGACACATGAGCAGATTCTAGAGACATCACCATACTTTTTCATGCTTATTTCTTTCAATTCCTATCTAGAATGGGAAGCATACCTACATTTGTATTTGGTTTTGTTTCTTCTGAAAGGGAGACAAGTTGTTTATCAACATTGGATTATGTTTTGTCTTCAAGCACTTACCATTTTTGCAGGTAATTACACATTGTGGGGGGGCTACATAGTCTCTCTCTTTCCCTCTTATGGGGAGGTTGTTGATTGTATATACATGATGTATGTAGTCCTTGGGGAGTGTGAATTAGTCCTCCATCCATGCATCCTTTTTGTTTTCTTTTCTCTCTTTTGTAGAGGGGTTTTTTCCCACAGGGTTTTTCTCCTTTTCTCCGATTGTGAGAGAATTCTTTTTTGCATTGTAAATGGGTACCTAACATGGTTGTCTAGCCGAGACTCATATTGCATCTTAATTTTTGCATAATAATTTTCCCTAAGTTGCACTTAAGGGGGGGTGTTAAAGTAAATGGTTTTTACCATTTACCTACTTAAGTTTAAAATTAGGCATAATTTTGCATTTTGTTATTTAGGTAGTTTTCCCTGTGTTGGGAAGTTTCTAACCCGCCACCCACCTTTTATGCCTTTTTAAGGCACTGTGTACAATATGTAATTTTATCTCATATATTTCACTCCTTATTTGGTGAAATTTCCCCATGTATCACTCACTTTTTGTGAAGGTCTCTATGTAATTGGTTTTCTTATTTGTTTCTTTATCAGTATTGATCAGCTAACTAAGCTATGAACTCATCCCTCGACTTTATACAAAACAGTGAGAGTCTTATTCAAACTTCTAACTAACTAACTAACTAACAATCGTAAATCTCACTCCTAGATATGAGGAGGTGAAATAATGATTGACTTATTCATCTAACTGAAAAAGAGACCTATTCAAATAAGGAAAGATTGCATTTGAGACACATAAGAAAATGTCTAACATTCAAGAACATATACCTTCTAACATTTATTCCTTCCATAATGACCACAGTCAGCTCCACAACTCCCTACACTTTGAATGACTTGAACTTCATTAATCCCATGTTTTGTTACTTTGGTACTCGCTACAAATATTCCTTTTTGGTTACCATGTGCTGAGCTAAAAAGAGATTAATCCATATACATACATATGCAACTCACCACCATAACTAAATCAAAAAAATTCATTCATATACATACATATTCATATTCAAACCATGCAATGCTACAAATATTTTCACCATATTCATTTCCACAAAATATGTTTAAGGTTGCAAGATATGTATGAAAGGATAACATATTATGGAAGTATTGTCTGAGAGATACTTTAAAAACATAAGTAAAGTGTCTTAAAAGTATACAAAAAACAACAAAAAAATATTAATAACCAAACCCATCATTCCCCCCAACTGTCATTTTGCTTGTCCTCAAGCAAAAATATCAAACTAAATCACCTAGGGGAGAAGATTATAAGACAAATTAATCTGCCTAAGATCCATGACTATGTTGAATCCCTATCCCTATTTGAGGTAGAAACCATTGTAGCATGCAAGTCTGTTCATCTCATCTAATTATGCATTTATGTCCTGATTAGCAATCTGTCCAGTCCAATGTGGAACTGGGTGAAGTAAGATAGGAGGGTGGTAAGTCAGTGGAAGCCACTCCACTCTCCTTACTCCTAAGATCTCAATATACTTGTATAACCTCTCAAACATGTTCATAAAATTGTAAAGGGAGTGAGGCTCCTTCCTCTACAATTCTGAAGTTAGACTGTCCCATCTATTCCTCACATGTACCAGGTCGTTTTGAAGAGTGGTCACTACCAATTCTTGAATCCTTCTATAATCTTTGAGTCTTAAGTCTATAATTGTTTTCCCTGGCCCCCTATGAGAAATGAGTCTTAACCATTGAGTAATGCCTATGTCAGGATTCATTGCTTCCTTTCTAATTTGCATTGCCATTGTTTTCTCCTGTTTTTCATATTTCTCTATTAACTCCCCATGGAGCTATTCATTTTTGAAGTAAGATGCAAGAGATATTACTTTCAAATCCCCAACATAAATCAAGGTATTCCATTCAATATCTTTTTCCATCACATAATTATGCAAATAATATTCACATAACTGGTCTTGTACCTCTAAACTGATTTTGTTGAAGAAAGTGAGAAAATTGTCTCTTATCCAAAGCAAAAGGTTGGTCATTAATAAACTTATTGAACTAAAAACTGATAATTTTTTCCTTTAAGAAAAATGTATATGTACCCTAGAAAAATTTCTACATTCAACTATTTGGATAGCTCTATCAACCACTTATGTCAGTTTCTCCTCCAGTCTTTTCAACTCCAAATTCTTAGTTTCATTCAAAATTTTCTTTTCTTTTTCCTGCCTAAATTGATTAGTAACTTTCATCAATTCAAATCCCAAAGACAAAGTAGTATGGTAGGCTGGTGTTTTTGCAATAGGGGGTTGTAAATTAAAATTAGTTTCAATTCCCATTTTACCTTTGACCGTCTATGCCAATAGGTCCAATTTATTTCCATGGTCGTAGGTCTGTATTCTTTCTTCTAGCTCCTTGATTCTCATTTCATTTTCTTTGTCTTTTTGTTCATACCCTTTCACCTATTCTTCCAATTGTTGTATCCTATCTAGGGCTTCTTGAAGCTCTTTTCTTATGTTTTTATCCTCTAACAACTCCTTTTCTTCTTCAAAATTCAAACCTTCACTGTCATCACCTATGGCATCAAAAAATCCTCTAAGAGAGTCACTGGGAACTGTTCTTCTAGTCTTCTTAGCAATGAAAACATCCTCAAAGTCAAAATCAGAGGAAGATGATGATATATATCTTCTCCTTTTAGCAGGCATATTGACATTTTCAACATAAACACTATCAGGGTCATCTCTTTCCCTATCTATATCTATGTCTACCATCAATGGAATATAATGCTACTGTTCACGAACCTTTCCTTCCTAAAATGGTTCCTCCATGTCTCTCTTCTCAATTTTCTATTTGTTCAATCTTCCTAAGCATTGAGGAGTAGTGGTTCCCTGTGTAACTTTACTCTCCTTTCCTCTTTTCCTCCCTTTTTTCCTTCACACATCCTCTTTTTTTTACAATATTCTCCTTCTTATCAACCCCTTTTCTCTTTCTTTTACCTTTTGAGGATGTTGACATAGTACTTCTCCTAACTCTAGGGTTCTTGGAAGATGAGGGTTCTTGTGCTACCACAGCCAACACATCATGTTTCTCGGTCCCACTTTGGCTACGGGTAGGTGAAGCAAATGGTAAAATCGGGGAATCTTCTCTCTTAGGTTCATCTTGTTCAAGGTCAAATTTTTGTTTAGGCTCAGGTAAGGGTTCATCTTCTACTTTAGGTTCCTCAAGCAAATCAGTGATTTCTTTACAATTTTTAAAAGCTTCCCAATTAGCTTGGGGATGTTGAATTATCAAACTTTTCTTAACCAATAAGGTTATTAGACAATGGTGAGACAATGTAGTATCAATTTGTTTCCTCTGATATTCATAGGTCATTCTTTTCAGCATGTTGTATATAAAATTGGGTACATTGACTAATTGGTCATGCCATAATTGGTTCAACAACTTGAAATGCACAGTATATAACAGATTGTGGCGACCATCACAAGTAAGGTATTTGATAATATAAGAAACATATTTTCCCCAAAATAATGGAAGGGAAAGTCCTTTAGTACCTTGTGACATCGAATCCAAGTTCTCACCCCATTCATAGAATGCTTCCCTCGTTGCTACCACATCTACATGAGCTAGGTACTAGGATCCTATGTGAGGTAACCCTATTACTTGAGTGATTGTCATCTCTGAGCCATCCACCACCATCCCTTTACTATTGCTTCATCATACTTCAACGTGGCTAAAAAATTCTTGATCATCTCATTATCATATTCTATCAGCTTCAAGAAATAGTCCAACCATCCTACTCGAGTGAATAGAGGTATAACCATCATATCTTCTAATATTTCTTTGTGAGAAGATGGTTCTCTATGAATTACATCACCTCCCATTATTTCATTGATTCTTGTAACCTCAATGAGTTCAAATTTTGCAAATTCAACTTCACCACCCAAAATCCCTCAAATTTAGCTACTACTCCAAATACCTTCTCTATACCCAATACTCATAATCCCTTTATCTCAGTTCAATCCAATATCCAAAATATTTTACCTTAACTCATTTCAGGGAAGGAATCATATTTATCAAAAACATAGAGAAGTTTTTCTAGTTTAAAAAAAATGGTATTAATGTAGTCTAACAAACTTGGGTGGAAAAATCAAACAAAATTTTCTAACAATGATACCCCTCCCTCCAAATTAAAATGAAGTGACCACACTTCATGTGTAACTGGGTTAGGGTGATAGGATAATTATGAAAAATAATGATGATAAAATTCACATGCATAATTTAAAAAATAAATAATAATGAATACGAAATGAAAGATAATTTTAATCATTTGAGGTTACCTATCACATGTGCAAAATGGAAATTAAATCTCGGTGCAGTTGTGAATTGAAAGAGCACATATCACGGCATACCATTGGTGTGACATGAATTGATTACATAGGATTTGATGAAAAGTAGCAGTTGTATTGGTGACATGCACTTTATTGGGAATTAAAGGACACGTGTCTATTCTAGGATATTTCACAAGAAAAATGATTTGAGTCTGCCAAGTAATTGTAGCATGCATGCAATGGGTATTGCTATAGGTAATCCATGCATAGGGCCTGACTAAAATATGCTTAATAGTTCCCAATAAAATCCAAGTACAAGTCCCTCTAGAGTTAGAACTTTGTCATTACAAAAACTTTGTTGTATGTGCATGTGACTTAAAACATGGGAAATTAGGCCTGGGTAATCTCAGAGGTGGAGTTGTGTAACTCAACC
Organism: Sequoia sempervirens; assembly: GCA_007258455.2. Taxonomy (NCBI): domain Eukaryota; kingdom Viridiplantae; phylum Streptophyta; class Pinopsida; order Cupressales; family Cupressaceae; genus Sequoia; species Sequoia sempervirens. The sequence goes on along the minus strand of VDFB02256132.1, from coordinate 177,071,847 downwards.
TCTGTACTACCATACATGGTGGGTTAGTTGCTTCCTGTTGGAACATCATCATATGTCCTTGATCTTGAATCAGCTGAACTATGTACACCATACTCAATTATTAGAGATATGATGAAATCATTGTGCTCAAGTGGTTTCTTGTACAACTTGAGTCTATGACCATTAACGAAAAGTGAAAATTTGACCTCATCAATAGTCTGTAGTTGTATTGTACCATTAGGAAATACTTGTTGTGTTTCATAAGGTCCTAGCCATCATGACTGCAATTTCCCTAGAAAATATTTATATCTAGAATCATATAGAAGTGCCTAGTCCCCTACAATAAATTATTTAATCTTGATATACTGGTCATGCCATTTAATCCTATGTTTTTGAACAACTTCTGTGTGGTGCAATTATTGCAATCTAATTTCATCAAGAGCATTCAAATGCTTCAATATTTTTTTCTGAGATTTTGTTAAGTCCATCCCTAAGTTAACTGTTGTATGGAGGGTTTTATTTTCAAACTCTATCATCAGCTAGGCTATGAGGTCTGATGTGAATTGAGGTCCTTGATCAGTTACAATCTCCTTAGGAACACCATACCTAGTGAAAATTTCCTCATATAAAAATTTTGCAACATTGCCATCTCTGGAAAATTGCAATGCTTTCACTTCTACCCATTTGGTTAAGTAATAAGTACATACCAAGATATATTCTTTGTTATTTGAAGTGGGAGATATAGGGCCAATAAAATATAGCCCCCATTTGTCAAAAGAAGCTAGTGCTACTTGGGTTTGCAAGGCATCTCATCACTTCTTGTGGGTCTCCCCATTCGCTAGCACCTATCATAGCTTTTAGTATACTTAAAAGAGTCCTTGTGAAGTGTTGGTCAATAATATCATGTTAAGATTTTAAAAGTTGTCCTCTTGGATGCAAAAATTTCCACCAAAAGGTTCATCATGGCATGCTTTCAAGATGTCAAACATTTCATCCTCCCTAATGCATCTTCTCATAATGTTATCTAGGCCAATGTAGAATAAGAATCTAGAAATTCAAGAATAGGGGAAGTAGTTGTGAACTGTCTTTTCTCCCTAGGAGAGAAGTAAGCTAGAATCTTCCCTATTACTAAATAGTTAGCTATATCAGCATACCATGTATTATATATAGTTAGACCTAATAAATTTTCATCATGGAAAGAATCATCAACCACTCCATATGTTGTGGGAAATTTGGATAAAAACCAACAACCACATTAGGTTTTCCTTGTTTATCAGCTATGGTTACGTCAAATTCTTATAGTAATAACAACCACCTCACAAGTCTTCCACCTACTACTGGCTTATTCATCAAGTATCTAATTGTTGTATGGTCTATGTGTATGAATACTTGACAACCAGTAATATAGTGTTTGGACTTGTTAATGGCCTAGACATTGGCAAGCATTTATTTCTTAGTCACAATATAGTTCAATTCTGCTCCCTATAAGTTTTTGCTGATATAATATATGGCATACTCCTTATTTCCCTCTTTTTGTCCTAGGACTGCTCCAATAGCAAAGCTTGATGCATCGATGCGAATGTGAAATGGTAATGTCCAATTTGGACCTCTTAAAACTGGGCATTAGTCAAAGCTTCTTTTAACTTCTCAAAGGATTGCTGACATTTTGGAGTCCATTCAAACTCAATATCATTTGTCAACAAAGTAAACAAAGGGGCAACTATTTTACTATAATCTTGAATGAATCTCCTGTAATAACCTGGATGTCCAAGAAAGCTTCTCACATCCTTTTGTTTTTGAGGCAGTGTAGATATGATCTCAATCTTCTTGGGGTTAACTTGTATCCCTGCACTAGAGATAAAATATCCCAAGACAATGACTTCTCTCATCATCATAAAAAATTTCTCTTTGCTTAATGATAAATTGTGCTCAGTGCATCTTTTCAAGACTGTCTCTAAATTTTTCATAGCCTCATCAAATGTTTCACCATATGTGGTGAAATCATCCATGTAAATATCCATCTTATCAAGTGCAAAATCATAAAATATACTAAGAACTACTCTTTGAAATGTGGCTAGAGCATTGCACAAACCAAAAGGTAAAACATAATATGCATAAGTACCCTAGGAGCATGTAAACGTGGTTTTATCTTGATCTTCAGGTGCAATCTTAATTTGGTTATAACCATTGAAACCATCAAGAAAGGAGAAATATTTCTTTCCTACCAAAGAATCTAAAACTTGGTCAATGAATGGCAATGGAAAATTGTCTTTCTTGGTGGTAGCATTGAATTCCCTGTAGTCAACACAGACTCTCCATTTACCACCCTTCTTGGGAAATATGACCAATGGTGAAACCCATTCACTATATGATATAGGGTAGATGAACCTTGTATTCAAAATCTTTTGCAATTTGGCCTTGAAAATATTTCTAAGAGCTAGATTCATGTGTCTCTATGGCTACCTTATAGGTCTGAAGCAATCATTGATATAAATTTTGTGCATGCATAAGGCAAGATCAATGACTTTCATGTCACTATAATCCCATGCAAAAGTTTTTGCATGTTCCTGCAACACAATGTGCAAGGATTTATGTTGTTCATCAGTCAATGCATTATTAACATTCAACATCTTTCCAGGATTGATCTCTAATTGCATGGACATTTCTTGTATAGAGGACAGGTCAAGGCTAGGTATTATTGGAAAATAATTATTGGGTAACAAAGTATGGATTATTTGGGATACCTCTTGCGAGGAATTAGTAGGTAATATACTTTCTAAAGGATCTTGCAAACATGATAGACAACCCTACTACTATGGGTTCCTTCCATAATCATTTTGTATGAGATTAGCTATCAGCTTATCCTCATCTTGAATATCCAATAGAGGACTACACTCTATGGTCATTAAGGTCTACAATGAGTAGTTGTCCTCATCATCCAGGTGTGGCCAAATGGTCTACTCAAGGTATTGATGTGGCTGAGTTGTGGGATAAAGTACTAGATTCTTGGTTACAATTCCATTGGAGATGATCATTTTCCTAACCTATAGCCTATGAATGCATCGGCTATGGCTAACCAAGGTTGACCTAAGATTAGTGGATAACCAACTAGATTAACTTTGGGCTGAAGTATTATAAAATCTGCAGGGTAATCCCAAGAATGTAATGCAATGACCAAGTCCTCAATAACTCCTTTAGGCTTAACTGTAGATCTATCAACTAATTGTAAAACTGTCTAAGTAGGCCTAAGGCTGGCTAACTATAGTATCTACATGGTTTCTTGGTCATTGCATTAGTTGCAGCTCCTAGTTCTATCAAAGTATTCTTAATAAGAGTCTCATTGATTTTGATGTCCACTACTGGACTACTAGGATTTGTATATTTGGGGATAGTTATATTTCCCAACATTATATCAGCAAGATTACCCAAAACATGGACTCTCTATGGGTCCTTTCTTTTCCTTCCTAGCTTATTAATGCAGAGATATTTAATAGTTTTAGTATAGATGGGAATATCTTTGATAGCTTGGATCAAAGGGATTTTAATGTTGAAATCCTTTAACTAGCTTAGAAAGGCTGTTTTAGCCTATGTATGTTGTTGCTGGATAGACAAACATTTAGGGAATGGGGGATTTGGATGTGATGTATTCTAGAGCCCTTGATTAGAATGGGATTCCAAAGATGGGTTATTCGAGGCTTCCTTTGTAGGTTCTTCATCATCTAATTTTGTAATTTTGGGAGATGAAGGTCCTACAAGCTGCTTCCTTGATCTGAGATGAAGGTCACTCACCTCTACCCCATAAGTGGGGTATTGGACAACTTCATTAGAATAAGCCTATTGAATAGGATTAGTGTTAGGGTTAGGTGCATTTTGGGCAGGTATTCGGGATGGTTTAGGTGGCTAAGACTGAGGATTTGATGGACACATCAGAGCTGGATGCTGAGGTGGAGGAGGTGGTAGCATAGGCTACTAGTAATTCATATTTTGTTGCTACCATTGCTAGCCTTTCTACCACTGAGGCTACCATTGATTCTACTGGGTTGACCATTGTGGATTGTAGTTAGAACCCTGAAAGTTTTGTTGTGGCCATGGGTTTGGTTGTTGGTTCCAATTTGTCTAGGCTTGTGGCCATTGATGAAAATTATGCCAGTGGTTCTAAATTTTTGTTAGGGCTGGGTGTTCCAAGCAGAAAAGTTTTGATTTCTAGAAGGGAAAATGGATTAAAACTAAGGGGGTCTGGTGGCATGCCTTGTCTTTGCTGCCAAGGCCTCCTTTGTGCTATGTAGAAATTTTTTCCATCATGTCCTTCCATTGGCTAGAAATTTGGTTTCTCAACCTTTTCTTGTTGGATACTGGCCACTCGTTTGCACTTACAATTGGCTTTCCTCTTCCTACAGTTAGGAAATTACTCAGTGAGAATGGCTTCTGCTTCCTCCTGCTTCCTCCTACTTCCTCCTACTTCTTCTTGATGTGGGGGTGTCCAACTGTGTTGCTAGATGACTGATTATATCCTCTTTCATGTTTGACAATAAATTACTGATTTCCACTTTAGAAACCCTATTAGAGGACTTACTTGTGATGGATGACCTCTCCCCTCTTATGTTCCTAGAAAGGGTCCTAGAATAATTCCTACAGATTTTTAGAATTTCTTCAAATGGTCCTGTAGAAATGTCTCCTCCCCTAATAAGGTTGAGGGCATCCATACTATCTTCATTAATCCCCCTTTAAAATACCAACTTAAAGGATTCCTCTGACAGTTTATGTTGGGGGTTTTTCTTCAAAGCAAACTAAAATCTTTCTACATAATATTTTAATGGATCATCCTCTTTTTGAGACATTGAGAAGATGCCATCTCTCCTCCGATCTAATCTTTTGCTATAGTCCTTGTATTTTTCCAAGAATTTTTTCTTCATAGTGTACCAATCTAGGACAACATCCCTGCCAAGTCCCATAAACCATCTAAGGGCAACATCCTTAAGGGTGGTTGGGAAGGGATTGAGTCAGTGGGAATTAGTAGTATAATCATACCTTTGCACAAAACATCAAATTCAAAGAGAAAGGTATCTGGGTCCTCAGTTACCAAGCCATAAAATATTGGTAATGCTGATGGTGGAATATTTTTCAGCATGGTAGCTCTGGATTGGTCAACAATGGGGAACTCAAAGGTACTAGCCTCTGGTGGATCAAGATATGTCATTGTTTGGAAGGTCCCTTCAGAAGCTGTGGGAGTTGATGATGATGATGAAGATGATGAAGATGGAAAGGAAGAATCTACTCTTTCAATAATCTCCATAGTATACTCAACAAAAGCACTGATATCTTCTCTATCTTGACTCTCTAAAGGGATTAATCTTCCATGGTTATCTCTTTGCCTTTGCATAATATAGGTTTGACATTGTATGAAAATAACCCTGCACAATGTTAGTATAACTCCATGTTTTTTTGAAGATTAAATTTAACAATCCTAATGCAAAACATAAAATTCTAACTATAAAAGTTGTAACTATGAAAGCTTGTAAAAGCAGGCCTATGAAGATAGCACCATCCCCGACAATGATACCAAAAATTTAGAGGAAAACTAATGTGTCATGGACTTGGTAAATTTTACACAATTCAGGGGTGTGCCAAGCTAAATAGTCCTTTTGACATTGCAAGCATACATTAAATTATCAACCAAAGTGCATAAAATTATGATGGTACTATACTATATGTGTCTTCACAGGCTTGTGTTAACCTAAATTACTCCACATAAACTTATTCAAACTATTATGTGACCTTGCTAGAATTTGACAGAATTGCAAAAATAGTGAAAATAGTTACATAACCTAGTGGCTACGGGTACCTGCAACATAAGCTATAGGTGACTGCTAAAGATCTGTGAGTGAAAAATTAATCTAAAATTATTTAAAATGACAAAATAACTATTCTTGATCTATGAAGAACTATGATTTATCTTTATGAAGAACTATGATTTATCTTTGTTCATCAACAACCACAACTTTAACTAACCATAAACCATCCTACTTGCATTGTACATGTAAAATAATGAAAATAGAATTATTGGAAATGCATAAATGAACAAATAGAAAATTGAAGTGAAGAACAATACCTAAGTGGCCAACTCAAAATATTGTCTCACTTAACTGAAAATAAAATATAACTTAGGTTCTCACACATCCATAAATCAAACAACTCCATTCATTGCATAGCACCAAATATTCAGACAAAATCCTTCTTGCAAATTTTATTCCATAATATCATTTTAACATGTCTTTGGATAACTAGAAAACTGGAAAAAACTACTAACTAATAACAATTTGTATTAATCAACTAACTTAGCTATGAACTCATCCCCTGAATTTATAGAAAATAGGGAGAGTCTTATTCAAACTTCCAACTAACTAACTAACTAACAATCATAAATCTCACTCCTAGATACGAGGAGGTGGAATAATGATTGACTTATTCATCTAACCAAAAAAGAGACCTATCCAAATAAGGACAACTTGCATATGAAACACATAATCAAACCCCCAATATTCAAGAATAGATATCTTCTAACATTTATTCCTTCCATAATGACCACACTCAGCTCCACAACTCCTTGCACTTTGAATGGATTGAACTTCATTAATCCCTTATTCTGCTACTTTGGTACTCACTACAAATACTCCTTTCTGGTTACCATGTGCTGAGATGAAAAGAGATTAATCCATATACATACATATGCAACTAACCACCATAATTAAATCACATCAATTCATTCATATACATATATATTCATATTTAAACCATGCAATGCTACAAATATTTTCACCATATTCTTTTCCACAAAATGAGTTTAAGGTTGCAAGATATGTATGAAAGGATAACATATTATGGAAGTATTTTATGAGAGATACTTTAAAAACATAGGTAAAGTGTCTTAAAAGTATATAAAAAACAACAAAAAGATACTAATAACTAGACCCATCACTTGTAACCCTCTCATTTGCTTCAATGTTTGTGGTGGTTCCATGTATAGGATAGCTTTCACTTTTTTGGATAAATTTTTATCCCTCTTTGTGATATGATGTAGCCAAAAAGCTTTCCTGATGTTACCCCAAAGACACACTTTTTCCAGTTTAGATGTACCTTATACTCGAGCCTATCGAAGAGGGGTCCCAATACCTCTATGTGCTGACTCTTTTTCTTTGATTTTTCCAAAATATCATCCACATAGTCTTCGATTGTTTTGTGGATCATGTCACGAAAGATGAGGGTCATTGCTCTTTGATAGGTTTCTCTTGCATTCTTCAACCCAAATGACATCATGTTCCAACAATATGTTCACCATGCACAAGTGAATGTAGTTTTGTGTTGATCCTCCTTGGAAATCATGATTTGATTATAGCCTGAAAAACCATCCAGGAGTGATAACATTTCATGCCCAGATGTTAAATCCATGATGATGTCGATGTTAGGTAGAGGGAAATCATCCTCTGAGAATGCCTTGTTCAAGTCTCTGAAATATGTGCATATTTTGATGTCCCTAGTGGATTTGGAGACTGGTACCAGGTTTGAAACCTACTTAGGATAATCTATGGATTGGATGAATCCAATCTCAAGAAGCTTTTTTAACTCAAGTTTTACCAAGAGTTCTATCTGAGGGTGCATCTTTCTTAATTTTTTCTTTACCGGTTTAGCTTTAGGATAGACTGCTAAATGATGCACCACTACTTCTAGATTGAGCCCTAGCATATCTGTGTATGACCATGCAGAGTTGGTTCTTCGCTATTTTAGGAATTCTACTAGGTTTTTCTATTCTACATCCAACAAGGATTCGACATAGAAAGTGATCTTTGGTGCCTCTTCTATTCCCACATTCATTGGGGTTTCCTTTTATTCCAACACTACTAACTTCTCTGGATGCATTGCACTAAGGGGGAGGTTGAGTCCCTCATCCTTGGGTGTCTCAGAGAGGTTTTTACCCTTGGATGCGTCCTTTATTTTTACTATTTTAGGATTAGAAAGTGCCACAATGTGGTTTTCACTTGTGATATAAGAGGGATTCGCTACACACAGGTCTCTTCGTTCTTAAAAGATCACCAGGGAACGAATTGCTCTTATATACTGCAATATAAGAAAAATAATGAAAATGTAGAGAAATATACTTTGAGTAGTGTTTCAGAGAAAGTTACTTTGGATTTTGAGAGAGGGAAACCCTGAGATTTATGTCTCAAGTGAGTGACCTCTTCACCAAAAGACAACAATGCATGTTCAGGATGCCAACGTGGCACGCTGTCGTCTAAAAGATGCACTGACATCCTAAGCAACAGAGGGATGAGGAGTTGAAGTAGACAAAACCAGGTTTCACTTCTAAGATCAGATCTAGGATGTACTCAGAAAAATATATAAACATGAAGTCGAAAACCGTAATAAACACAAGGGGACTTGGAGAGAGCTTACCTTTCACTGGATGTTCAACTCTTCACTCCAAGCTCCACTTTGCACCTACACATAGAAGAACAAGGGGGAAATGTTGGGGTTGTATAGGGGCTTGCTTTGGTTAGACCCCTATTTTGGCGTTCCCACCTCCACAGATAGCCAAGTTGGAAAGGAGTGTAAATGAAGTAGACAAAGCATGTGGTAAAAGAAAAATCTGCATAGGCATCGAACCTGCACCACAAAGTAGTAAATGAACAAGTAGGAAAGGAAAGTGAGAGAAAGAGAGAGCATTATCCATGGGCCTAGGCCCTCTCTGGAGCACATGAAAAAACCATTAAGTGCTTTCTTGAGAGATTTTTTTGCTGGAAGGACCTCACTCTAGCATGGCTTCACTTGTGAGAGTGCTGCTATCAAGAATGAAGAGAATTCAAGACTAAAATAAGTAGTAAGAGAGCTTGAATTAATGACTTCCAACCCAAAATGAGAGCGAGAAAGGGGTTTTTAATGTATGCAAGGGCGAAAAAGAGTGCTTACATCCGAAATCCAACTGCTAGGAAACATGTAGAGAGAGTCAAGATTCCAGATTCCCTATTTCAAACTTAGAAAATTGCCAAGACGCTAGCACACCGCGTAGATGTCTGTGCGTTGTCTAGGCGTCTAGAGCTTAGATTTTTGGGAAACGTGTCATTAGGATTCTATTGCTCTACCACAAGTCCACATGGTGTCAAAATCATGAAATTTTGACTCATGGGAATTTTTTCATTAATGCTCTAAGGTGTCATAAATGCTAGGAAAAAAATGCAAAAATGTGGAATTTCCCCTAGGTGCAATTCTGTGACATTACATTTTTCCACCACTTTAGTGGGCTCAATTTTAGAAAAATTTAGCCTCACTAAAGTAGAGAAGAAAAAATCCTCCTGAATTTTGAATTTTATGGATTTGTGTGCCAAGAAAACAGGGACCATAGAGGCCATCGAAGTTGAGCTAACCAGTACTGAAGGTTCCCCCAACATCCGATCTCAGCAAACAATGACAAAACGGGCATGAAATTTTTTCTCAAGACTTCAACTTGCAAAACTCAAATTTTAGGTTAGCCTCAAAAAATCAAAAGAAGTTACAATGGAGAGAAGAATGATTAAGAAAAATTTGTTGATTCAGAAGAAATATATGATCAAGAGGTATATGCCCCCTCCTGAGTTTTCCCCTAGCTTGGTGGGGTAAGTTCAGGAGAAACTAGGGAGCCACAAACTCTAGGAAAAATGGGCATTGGGGGGCCTATATAAAGACCTAGGTGGGCCCCTAGAAGGGTCATTTTCACTATTCACTGCGAGCAAATTGTTGACTTTTGTGAGAGAAAAGTTAGCAAAATGCCTGGCAGGAGGGAGTACGAGGTGCCAAGGTTGGAGCAACTATGTAAGGACATCATTGAGGGTCATGAGGTGGATTGGGTAGGCCTTTGAACCTCGTTTTTTGTGAATTTTAGCTTATTTTTAGCATTTTTCTAGTCGGTGAGGTGCACATGCGTCTTTTATAGGCACTTGCATCCAAAAAATTGTGCTATCATCTAGAGTCTGTGCCAAGGTCTCGAGTCTGTGCTTTTGTCTCGGGGACGCGCTCGCATCCTCGAGGCAACCATGGTGGACATGGACGCATGTGTGGTGCGTATATTTTTGTGCAGCGTGCATAAGCCTTAGAATTTTTTTTGTTTTCATAATGAGATTCGATGTTCTGAAATGAAAATTTTCACTTTTTTGCAAGAGTACCCAAATATTTGTAAGCATCTAGAAGGGCGAGCATTCTACCTTGTTTGTGAGTAGAGGGATCGTCTATTAGATGACGAGGTCACACATTTGGAGGAGGTCGGTCTCTGGCATGTATTCACCATGCCAAAGATGCGATACCATGAGAGGATGCTCACAACCTTGATGGAGTGGTGGGATGCCACCACGTCATCTTTCCAGCTGCCTTGTGGGGAGATGACCATCACACTCAAGGATGTCTATTGGATCCTCAAACAACCCATCCACGGATGACGGGTGGCCCTAGATGATACCCGATCAACATGGGAGCAGAGGGAGGGAGTCATTAACTACTCAGGGCAGATAGATGATGACAACAACACACGCCATATATATATGCATTGGTACGACCAGGTGAGGACCACTGCAATGCTGCTGTGCTGGGTTATGGTCATGATCGTGGCATTTTAGATCACAATAGATGGGTGAGGCTCACACCTACACGGGGGCCTCATCCATACTATTAGAGAGATGGTCAAGCATCAGACAATTTTTTCTTGGGGGTGCATCATGTTGTCGCACCTCTACCAGGAGTTAGGCTAGTATGTTCACTATGAGTACTGAACCATTACTACATGCACATTTTTGTCGGTGTGGGCCTTCTCCCACATCATGTACACCTAACCAGTCAATTTTCCCCAATGACAGTCGTATCACATTCCCATGGCCCACTGGTACGATATGACAGGCCAGTGGAGATTCAATGATCTATAGTTTTGGAAGCTTCAATTTGACACTCTGACTGTGGATAGGGTTCGATGGAGACCCCACTAATTTTTTCAATGGGTGGATGATGGTAGGTATCTGAGGAACCTACAGCGGGATCATTTTTTGGTAGGTCACTGCGACTATGTTATAGTGTCGTACTATTGGAGTTGGATCATGCAACAACATGGCCATCATCAGATGATTCCACCAGATGTGCCCACCTATATTAGGGCCTATAGGAGTGCAGTGAGGGTCGAGGATCACCCTCGCCCCACCATCACTAATGTTTTCCCCTCTAATGATGATGAACTTGACTAGGATCTGCCACCTATAGTGGCAACAGATAATTTTGGGGTAGTTGCTAATTTTGTGCAGTGGTGGGAGAGGCATCGTCCTACTCTTGTGTTTGGCAAGGGGGCCCCAAGAGGGGATCTTGGTCCATAGGAGGATTTTCCTCCCTATCCCCTGCAAGACAGATGGAGAGGGCGCCAACAGGCCAACGGGGAGGAGGAGAAGACATAGGAGGAGGAGGCAACACCTTAGAGACTGAGGTGGTGGAGGAGATTAGACCCCCTAGCAACTACCCCTATCTCTTCAGCACCATCAGATCCTATTGTTCCAACGGCAATGGCCTTGGCGTCACCGGGGGTGGCTACCGATGCCAATGGCATGGGCCCCAGCACCGCTCCCACTAGTAGAATTTGGAAAATAAATGACTACATGACTAAAAATTTTAGTCACGTGACTAAAAATGATTAAATTCTACTATTTTTTTGTAATTCACAAGTATAAATGACTAAATTAATGACTAATTTGGTCATCGGGTAAAATCACAACTAAATAATTGGTCAGACAAATAAAAATGACTAAATAAATGAATATTACTCTTCTTTTTTCTTTTGAATTTGATCATAATGCATATAGCTTAAGCCCCCCTCATGGGACCCCTACCTAAGTGGGCCATTTGGCCACCTAGGTTGCTTGGTACACCAAAAATACCTATTGCATGGAAGGCATTGCCTCTCAGTACAATCTTAAGGCCTTCACATATTTTATAAAAAAATTTAACATTTACATTCTTTATATTTTATTACTCATTATGTCAATGAATCATTAATGTTTTTAACTATGATTTGAAGCCAGTCTGATTTTCCTATTGTGTTAGCATGCCAAATGTATCGAAGAGCAATTTTGGTCAATTTCACTAATAAAATATGATTTAAACAATCCAATTGCATTTTGAGGGCTATCTTCTAGACACTTTCATTTCAAAAGGTCAAGTAGTTATTTCTAGAAGCAATTAGATTCAATTTACATGGATTGTACAAACATAATGTCTGTAAAAGTAATTATTTCTAGAAGCAGTTCCTTAAAAACATAAGGTCAAATAGTTATTTCTAGAAGCAATTAGATTCAATTTACATGGATTGTAGAAACATAATGATCGATTCTACTGAAAACGAAGATTTTTCCCTTAAAAAAAGAATGTTTTTCCCTAAAAATGAAGATTGATTCACTTCTATCTTTGCTTGCTGATATACTCGATCATCTTAATAATGTGAAATAGAAATGACAATGATTGCTTTTGGTATGCAAAATTTTTCTCTTTCAGGATTTATATTGTTAATTATTTTTTAAAAATAGAATTATTTTATAATCTATGGAATCAATTGTGTGTTGATCATTTTTATAGATGTTATCTTTTTATACAAGTTTGAACTCTAGTAATTTTAGGAGCACATCATGCTTATCTTAATTTTCACAACCTATATTAAAATGACAATGTAGATAGATGAATTTCTTTCCCCTAAAAATGAAGATTAATTTTTGCATGCCTTCCACGCAATAGTTTTTTTTGGTGCATTTTAGCAATAGGTATTTTTGGTGCCTTGGTCGGGTCGTGTATGCATTTGGAGGGAATTTTAGGAAGTTTATTTTTGGAGTAAAACATTGTGATTGCATGTTGGAGGGAAGTTTGGAAGTTTAATCAACAATTTGGTGTTTCAGCTCTCGTGTTTTAAGGTTTTCCCTTGGTTTGTAGAGTAGAAAATCGGCTTAAGAAAGGCTCCATCAATATTAAAGGATATTTGGCACTGATGCAATGACAGAGACATCATTGTTAAAGGATCATAGAGTGGTTTCTTTATCATTAAGAACAACAAAGGTATCCATCCACCAAGGCACTATCATGAGGGCATGACGTATAGCGGCTAAGAGAGTTTTGTAGTTGGGGTTTTAGAAGTATAAACTTCACACTTTCAAGAGGAAAATACCCCATAACAATAGATATCAAGCAAAAGTTTAGTTTGAGAGTACATTGCAAGTCTGACGAAGGAAAAAACCATTGAATGCAAAGAGTGGTAGTTTCCATTTTTGTAATGCCAAAGCTTGTTGAGCAGCGTTTTTTGAGTTACAACACTAGTATCATTCAAGAAAGGGAAAGACATTAAACAAGGTTACAATCTAAAGGTAGGATTTCCAAGTGGAAATCTTGAATCCTGAAACCTCATGATTCCCTTTATTTGTTTGATATGCATTCACTTTTATTAGTGCCCTTTTCCACCAATCTTGAAGGTCTTCTCACTAATATAATCTTTATTTACTTCTATGACAGTGACCCTTATTTATCTACCATGATTGTCACTTCCCACTTGAATACACCACTTAATTTTGACAGTGAATATATCTTTGTACTTTACCATGAACTCTGCTCATTTTAAAGGTCCCTGTCCTTTGTCTTATTTGACAAATACTTTTAGGTTTGCACTAAGAAAGAAATCATGATTCGTAGAATGAGCTACTATTTGTGTGAAAATAATTATTATATGCATTAAGATCATTGTTTTATCATTTCATATTATTGTGATCGTGCTGCTACAACAGTCCTATGACTATAAAAACTTTAACATTCCTTTGATCTTATGGACTGCTACTCCATTTGATGCCCATGGTGCTTTGGAAATCATTTTTTTGGCATATCTTATCACTGTCTTGACATTTTTGTACTCATAATCACCTTATCATGTAATCACTTGGATCTGCATTATTATAACAATTAACTATAATAGTGTTTCCAACTCTTTCATATCACTCTTATCAAGCTTGGTGTTGTTCATTGAAAATCACTATTATTAGGCTTCAACAACCATTATCCCTTTGTGACATAAATGCCACTATTTTTGGACCCTCCATTGTGTTAATATTACATGGTAAGTTTATCTTCATCCTTTATGACGGTGATCCTGATGTTGCATATCATTGTTCTTGCTTTCTATTGCTTCATTATTGTTACAATCTTGTGCTTTCACTGATATAATGATAATGCTCTTTGACATTCAATGAATCTCATTGACTTTGACCCCTTTTCACTCTATTCCATGGTCTTTTACATCTTCTTTGTGCATGATATTAGGTGACATGGCATTCATAACAACTGTTATTATCTCCTTCATTTTTCTATGATCCTCTGACACTCATATGCTTTGATATAACAGTGACCACTTGCAACTATTTTCCCTCTATATATTGTCTTTCATTCCTATCCCTTGCATGCCTTGGACTATTGTTATCATGCATTGAAAATTGGAACTCTTTATTCATTGTATTGATAACTTATTGGCTTTGTCATTGTTTGTATTGTGCTACTATCTTATGATGATTGTTCTTCATAGTCAATCCTTAAAATCATTGTTATGATAAAAACAATTTTTTTCTCTTTTGTTTTTACATTATGATCTCATTGCTTTGAACCTTGTGCTTTGTAATTATCACATCTTTGTTACAATCTCTTGAAGGACTTAATTTCTTTTTCTATTGACTACAAGAGACCCCTTTGATCTTACAAACCCAAGCCTCTTAAAGAAAAATTAGAATCAATTGTCAATAGTGAACAAAAATCATCATAGCTAATTTTATTTCTTTTCCAAGAGCATTCAATGAAAATATAATGGAAAACACACATCACTCTATGGGGTAGGGTTTATTTGATTTGAAAAGCTACCTTCAATGTGAACTTAGACTAATTAGATATGACATTGATGTTTACTCTTGTGAACTCGCTATTCCATGATTGATCTTGATGTTGTTATTCCAAGATCTCACTGCTATCCACTTTGGATTTGGCAGTTTCCAAGCTCGATGCCTTTCCAATGATTTGTGATTGCTGCTCGTCTCCTTGTTACCAAGAAACTACTGCTCTTTTCCATCACATCTGCTATGTTAATTAAATTTGGGCATTTTTCTTGCAATCTGTTGTCTCTTAGTTAGCCATTTGGTCTTTTCACCATGAAATCTGCATTTTTCCCCTTATAACTTATTGTTTATATCCAGAAAACTGATCTACAGCCCTTTGTTTTCCTTATGTACTATTATCCAATCTCACAAACTATGGTTTTCCATCAATACGTGTTGTTCTGAATCAACAAAAGCTTCTTCTTGAGTAGATACTGTTGTTCTATATTAACAATCTGGGCGCCTCTTCCATAAATCTATTTCATGATTTAGATCTGGTGTTACTTCTTAAGAAAATGTTGTTAAACTCTTGAAGAACTCTTGTTATTGTTCACACTTGGTTTGCATTCATATGGCTGCCATTTCTATGAGAAAATTGCTGCCCACTCATCCTTACGGGCTTGCTAGGGCATTGCTTGGTCTTAACTCAAAGTTTCTTTAGCTCTATGATTGAGTTAATTGTCTCAACCTCAAGACCCGATCAAAGTAAAGGCTTAGACCTTTGTTTTCCCTCCAAACCACTTGGAATTGATATTATTTGGAGAGATTTAACTCCTTTTAACATGGTGAGGTCTATGTCTTATATTCATTGTTTAAACTTAAGCCCTTTCCTTCTTAGAAGACCTAAGCTTTCTTTATAGAGCTATTTTTCAAATGGAGTGGAAAATAGGTAACGGTAACTTCACATTCCTTCCTTAGGATCACTACCATTGACCATTTCACTATTATCAACCATCATATATCACTGACTTTACCATGAACACTATCTCTTACGGTACCTTGGGGCCTTCTTTTTGCTGTTACAAAGCATCTTTTCCACTCTTCCATGTGTGATCTCACTATCAATGCATAAGCACAATAGTGTCCTTCATGGTACTAATGACTATTTAAAACACCTTATTACTACTCTTTTCTCTTCATATTGGTAATCACTGTCATTAACATTACAACCTCTTCCTTGAACTTATAACAATCATTTCACTGCTACTACTATCATTGTGAAAACTATGCTACTCTTCTCTAGAAATCTGCTTGATCCCTGCTATAATAATACTATCTACTTCTATACTGGACACTTAAAAATTCCTACAAGGAAGTTTCACTTAGCTCTAAGATTGTCCTTATACATGAAAACCTTCCTTTAAATCTTGACATTTACAAGTTTTTGCTCTACATTTGTGGATCTGTGTTTTGAATAACATTCATTGTCTTGTGCATTCCTTGCCACTATTTGAGGACCTTAGAAACTAGTGTTCGAACATGAAAAATAGTGTTTAATACACCATTGAAATATGTATTTAGGCACTAAAGACCATTGCTTTTTCCCATTCCATTACCCTTGTCTTAAGTGTTCACATGTGGATTTTGAAGATATTTTCCATTTTCATAGCATTGATACTTCTGTTATTACATGTCCTCATAATGCTGTCCTTCATAACTGCTCACTGTCTTCTACCCTTACAACATGTCTTTGAATTTATCTTGAATGCATCATTGTTCTATGATTGAACAAATCACTGTTTTGGCAGTGCATTCTCAGCCACTATATCATGCTTGCAACTGCCATTGTTTTTTGTTCTTATATTATGATGTCCATCACTAGTTGTATACCTTGTCATTGACTCCTTTGACCTTTATAACCATTGATTTACACTATTTTTTTTATATTTCCTTATATCACTACTGTATGCAAGAATACCACTTTATCATAGGCACTACTCCCACTGTCTAAAGTATGGTATGATTGTATTGATTGGACTGTCATTAGTCCATCATCTCTTTTTTAGTTCATTCTCTGTCATTTGTCTCTTTGATTGATTGCCACTACACCATTATATTCATGCATGCTCTTGATTTTCTTATTCTTGATACATATCACTATCATCCCATTGATTCTTACCATCTTTGTGACTATCACAACAACCCTCGTAGATCTGTATCTTGTCTACTATAACCTTAATGTTTTGGACTATTGCTTTCATACATTCCCACTATCTTTAGGTATGTATTATTAATGATCATTGTATCATAGTTTTAACACTATATGTTGCTGTCATAATGTTGTAATGATAGTGTCTTGTAGTCATGCTTACATCTCTATATTTTTCATCATATAGCACCATGTTTTCATCATGTCTTATAACATTGCTATCCTCTTCAATTTGTCTTCAAGAATTTTCACAGTTTCATTTGATTACTCTTTCAACTTAACATTGCATTATGTCCTTTGGAGAGTCTTCAAAATACTAAACGCTTGATTCTTTTCACTGCCTTACAATGACTCGGGATCTCCTTTTTGGCTGATATTTCCTTAATATGACTTTGTCATCTCTATTCTAGCATTGATTGTTCTTGGATTCCTTGGCTCTCATTCTATCTCTCACTGCTTTGCATGACTATTTCTAACACATTTTCCACACTCAATCACGATGATCACATTACCATGCATGAAATACTATCAATGAGACTGCAAATACTTATAGATCTATTCCATGTGTCTTTAACATTTGAAAACTCAGAGTGACTGTCTTAGCATCAAACCATTCATGACCAAACTTTCACTATCCAAGCTGAGACTTTAGATCAAGTAATACTTGAAAATGAATCTTAGGCAGCTTAAATAATGAATGAAGTATAATATTAGACAACCTTAATTAGGGTTTTGAAGTCTAATCTTAATAAGTATTTTAGTATTTCTTTTAAATGCTATTTATCTAGTGGTTTACATAACTTGTCTATATTTATAAGTCAGACAACTTGTAAAATGTATAATTATTGGCATGTGAATGAAATTGGATTGTTGTTGATGTTTTTTATTCTCATGGATAGGTATTGGAGCAATTGTATGGGAAATAAATCTTGTTTGGATAGGACCTAGAGACTTTTGAAAAGGCGGGCAAGGAATTCAAAGTTTTCTGCAACAAATTTGAAGTCAATGAGGCCCTCTACAATGAATTCAGAGGTAATTCGAAACCCTTATTGTCGAAAGTAAGCTGATAGGAAACACAAGAATATTCCATTCTTAGTAGGTAAACTTCAAATGAATGTAATATAGATCTCAGAATAATGACTCATTATATCCTCTTCTTTCTGTTATTGTCTCTACTAAAAGTGACTACTTTCAACAATGTTTTGGCATCTATGTTCTCAAATTTATGTTTTTTTTTCTTTATATCAGAAACTAAATTAATACTGGAATGCACAATATTACAGATGGATCAACATCAAAGGTTGACTACGGATCAATATCATCCATATGATGAGAGAATAGCTAATGAGAGGGACACTGACAAATATCCATGTCCATGTAAAAATTTTCTTGGTGGAAAGGTGAAAAAAAAAATGATTTATCGACATATGATAAGATATGGACATAGTGGTATAAGGCCCTTGGGATTACAATTATTATAAAGATATGATAGAATTGCAGATTGTGAGAGATGAAGTGGAGCCAAACATAGATGAAGAGGCATAAATGTTTGACAAAGGGTTTGAAGTTGATAGAATGTTGAATGAGGGTCTAAATGATGATTGGGCCAAGTCAATGGAGGATGCTTTAAAGCCTGTGTATGCTAATTGAAAGTTAAGTTATATGACAACAATCCTTCAAATTCTTAACTTGCAAGTGGTGCATTGCTGGACAAATTAGAGTGTAGATAAGTTATTGGCATTATTAAGTTCATTTTTACCAGCTGACTCCACAGTGCCAACAAAACGAAGTCAATGTAAAAATAAAATTAGTAAGCTTGGCTTGGGGTCTGAAAAAATCCACACATGTGTGAATGGTTGTGTATTATTTCACAAAAATATTGCAAATGAGAGCGAATGTCCGAAATGTCATGAAGTGAGGTATAGACAAGGGTTGAAATCAACTGTGGTTCCTAGAAAGGTTCTTCGCCACTTTTCAATAATCCCATGATTACTCTGAATGTATAAGTGTAGAGACATTGTTGAACTTATGTAGTGGCATGCTTGAAATAAGAGCATCGATGGAAAATAATGACATGTGCCTGATTCTAAGATGTGGATGGAATTTGATAATAGGTGGCCTATTTTTTCTCAATATCCTCAGAATATAAGGTTGGGTTTGGCTCTAGATGGGGTGAAACCATTCTCAGATCAAAGTACTAAATGGTCAACTTGGCTAGTGTTTCTAATAAATTATAACTTTCCTCCATGGTTAGCAACTAAACCATTTTTCGTAATGTTATCATTGATTATATTAGGAAAGAAAAGCGTGACTTCAGATACAATAAATGCTTATCTAGATCCATTATATGATGAGCTAATGGAATTGTGGAAAGGAATTGAAGAAAATAAATCTTTAAGGGACGACCATTTAATCAAATTCACTTTAAGAGCTTTCTTATTGTTTATGATTCATGATCTTCCTACATATGGCACATTGTTTGGTCTCTCTATTCATGGATACCATGGATGTCCTGCTTGCAACTTTAAGGATTTTGTGAGGTGCTCAAGAAGTTTGTGTAAGTGTATTTATTGTGGACATCGTGCTTAGCTTAAAATGGATCATCCATATTGTCGACAAAAAACACGTTTCAATGGTCAAGAAGAGAATCGTGAAGTGCCATTGCTAATAACAAGTGATTACATTGTTGAGAACAAACTAAAAAGAATGTCATTTATTGAAAACGATGGGATTGTTACCAGTAGATATGATTTGTGTAATGAAAGCAGTGTAAAACGACTGTACATATTGTATAAGTTGCCATACTTTAAGGATATAGCCATTAGGAATACTGTTGATTTTATGCATACTGAGAAAAATATAGCTTATGCTATTATAGAAAATATTTTTGGTGCTTTTGATACTATTTCATCATGTGAAGAATTTCGAGAAATAAAGATTCATCAAAATCTTTGGGTTGTGTTAGAACTGTAAAATTTGATGATTTTACATGTTGATTTTACTCATAAATTTCCTGATTTGGTCCTACCGTATGCATTTTTCATCTATATTTTGCCCATATTGTTTCCATAAAATCCATCGGGTCTACATTCTCACGTTATGGTTCATATTGGCATGAGGAGACTAGGGTCTCCCCGATCCATTTTGTGTTTTTGCTAACATAAGTCTGTGTTGCCTATCGGCAAGACTTATTATTTGTCATGGCAATTGGATTTCACTTATAGGTACTGTTCGGCAGGACATTTGCATTGTGTCGGCGACTGCAGAATGGTCTATCAGCAGGAATATTTTCATCTACATGAGGTCTCCCCGAGTGGGTTGGGTCTCACCGAATAGCGTATGTGGGTTCCCATCGGCATGAGTTGAGGCGTCGATATTATGTCATGGCGAACTCTTGTGGTCTCACAGAACAACATGTGGGGGTTTCTCTTTCAGCCAAACATAAAGTCTTCAGTGAGAATTCATAGCGACTTCACATTGTTGCACTGATCGGTGGCGGAGGGATGCACTTATTGGTAAGAGTTAAGCTTTCGGTATGAGGCCTCAGCGATTGACCTTCGGTCTCGCTGACATACATATGGAGTTTCTATCAAAAGACCTTTCGGTGAGACTAATGAGACTTTGGAGTGAGTCCTAGCGAATGCTGGTGGGTCTCACCGATAATGTACAAGGGGTGACTTTGTCAGTATAGGAGTGGTGTTGTCTTGGCAAACATGAACGATCTCAGGGCTTTCGGTAAAACATGGATAACTCTACATGAGGTCTCTCCGATACCAGAATGTTACAACGACACGCGAAAGGTAAAAGAACTCTCAAGGAAACATAAAGTGATCTACATGATATCTCCCCGACTCAGAGAAGTCATAGCGAAAGCAAATAAAGCATGCAGAGTGATTAACGATTGAATTACCTTCGGCATAACTGCTAGATTGTCTCACTGGCTGTTTCACTGATGGATGACATAAATTTAAATGCTATGGCTGACATGTATCTATTTGAAGGCCATTGTAGGTCAACTTGATTGGAGCTCGAATTCTATGGAGGTCCGACATGGATTTTCAATTTGATTTATTTTCTTGATGCTGGTGTATAAATTGGCATTTTGGTAATTGTAAAAATGGACCAGCTATTTAGATTTCGATACACAACAAGTAGATACAGTAGAGTAAAATTCTCAAATCAGAGACTATGATGTATGTTTTCAAAATGGAGGTATTTATGAAAGTCAATTGATGTTGCTGCACATTTCTGGTGTCAATTATCTATTGAAATTTAATGAAAGTATTGCTAAGTTGTCTCCAAGATTGATTCTTTCTGGTTGTTTAAATTGACATAACAAGTTTATGTTCAGTTTATCAATGGACATTTGTTGTATTTGTGTGGTTAATTGATTGGTTCTTTCAAGAAAAGATTAAATCCCCTTAGTTGATCACAGTAATCAGAAAGATTCATCTGGATTATTAAAGTAGAGCTTAGTAGTCACAGTCTTGCATGTTTATACAAGTTGTAAACAGAATGTATGCCAAATAATTTGAGTTTTCTCCAGAGAGGTGTTGTTCATCTTGATTTCATTTGACTCCGCATACCCAATAAGGCACTAGTCTCTACACTTAATCATTTTGAATTCATTCAGTTTCTTTATATCTGTTAATTGAGCATTTTAGGATTTAGATCAGAAGATTGCTATTGCTATCAAGTTTGATTTCATTTGTTCACTTCCATCTGCCATTGTGGACAAATCACTGCAAGAAAGATAATCATAAGTACATAAAGTCTGCTTCATTTAGTTAGGTATACCCGCCTAGGTCTTACAACACCTAAAGAGTAGAAGGTTGAAAGCTTTTGACCTTGTCTGTTACCCTAAAGCGTATCAAGAGATTGTCAGCCTCTTGAGGCACTCTACCTGCGTTTTTGAGAGCTAACAAGTTGAAAAATATGATAATGAAAAATATAGAAAACCTAGTGCTCCTTATGTTTGGACAAAGGAACAACGTGCATAATTCTTATAGTTGATGTCTCAGACTTGCTTTCCCACTGGATATGTAAGTAGCAGCATCAGAAGCCAAACTAACATTAATAGCTTAAGAGGCCTCAAGACCCATGACTATCATGTCATAATAGAGAATATTTTACCTATTGTGGTAAATATATCAAGTTTGGAAAAGGGGCCAAAATTGGAAATTATAAGGTTGGGTATAATATTAAAGAGAATGAGTTTACATGTATTAGATCCTTCAAACTTTGATAGTTTGAGGGAGGAGGTTGTTGAAGTCCTTTGTCTATTGGAACAAGAATTTCCACCAACAATTTGCAACATTACTATGCATCTTTTGATACATCTAGAATATGAACTAGAGGATTGCGGCCCAATAAGAACGAGATGGATGTATCATATAGAATGATATATGAAGGTTTTGAAAAAAATTGTCCATACTAGGGAAAAACTAGAAGACATGTCTGAGGGATATTCAATGCAAGAGGCTATAGGATTTTGCATAGAATATATGAAGGATTTTAAAAATTTCAATCAACGTGTATGGGATGATGATGAAGATGAGAGAGTTATAGGTGAAGTATTAGAAGGAAATGGATGTCACTTCAGCTATCATATCAAGAAAGAAGTGCAATACATGCCTTTATTCTTCAAAACACATCTTTGTTTGATAAGTGGCGTAGGTAAAAAAAATTACACAATAATTTATTTACTCAATTGCATTTACAAATTTATATTATTAATCTTACTATTTGTACATCATTATTCTATGTAGAAAATATGAAGAAGAGAATCAAACTTGGATGCAACATCGACCTCAAAAGCGTAGATGTCATGATTTGATTAGAGGTGATTATTTTCCAAAATTTGAAGAATGGATTGCTAATGCAATCAGTGATGCAAAAGAAGAAGGTCAAGATATAACAACAGAGGAAAGTGAGCTTTCACAAACTCCACATTTATGGGCTATGCATTTTAGTGGAATGTGGGCCTATGGTAGTCATTTAAGAGTGGAAGAAAAGACAAAGGAAAGACAAATTGTGATTGTGTTGTTAGTGCTGAATTTATTCATGAAATTGAGAAGAAATTTTATGTTGGACTCATCCAAGAAATTATTCAATTGGATTTTGGTGAAAATAGTCCTATATTATTAAAATGTAAGTGGATCTGACCATTTGCAGTACAATTTGATGAGTATGGATTTTTACGTGCAAATACAAGACAGATGGGCTGTATGTTTCCCCTCTTCAAATTAACCAATCATTTCTAATTGATGATGTAAGAAGCCTAGGTTGGTCATATTTCATTCAAACAGAGTCTCATTTGAAATGAAAATTCATGGAAGCTGTTGATGTAATGCTTGATGGGAAATATGTTAATTTACAAGAAACATTCGAAGAAGTGAATGAAGACAATGAGGGACTCTTTGAAGATGAGATTTTGATTACCAATGAATAAATTGGGAGAGAGAATGTATTGCATGTCACAAATGAGGATGAGGAAGAAAATCAAGTAGATGTAGACACGAGTGATTAGGATTCTGATCTTGTTGGCAATGTAGATGATTATTGATGAGCCCCATTTTATGACCTTTTATTTAAGAATTTTATGTTTTTTTAAGAATTTTTTATGTTTTAAGGACATGGACCTTCAGACTAATACCTCTTTCAAAGCTTTAATGTTGAACAAAGTTTCTATATGAATGCAATATGAATATGTTTTTATATAAATGTTGTATGCAATATGAATATGTTTTTATATAAATGTTGTATGCAATATGAATATGTTTTCATATATAAATGAGGATGCAATATGAATATGAATATGAATGCAATATGAATATATGTATACCATCATTGCTTTACTTTGACAATGATCTTTTCTTGACAGCTCCTTTGGATCATTGCTTCCATTGTCATGATAGGATGTTATAACAGTCCTTGACCACTGTACTTTGACTCACTGCTACGACTGTTATAATGCTTGTACTATTTTGATGCATTTGTATTCCAACAAAACCTTAACTCATTAAGTATGTGATGCCGAGGTAGGGGTTGTTCAAATTTCTCAATCTATTAGGACATTGGTTTTGTACTCCATCACTTAGACATCCTTGAGACACTACTTGGGTTTTGTGGCTTGGATCTTCTTTAGATTTTGGACCAACATATTACATTATTGTTCACATACATGTTTAGGTAGTGAAATCACAACAAAAGACCTTTGGAGACCAACTTCAATGTCATACACTCATGGAATTTGTATTTAGGACTGCTCTCATTGATTGGTCAAAATCTCTCTGTTTCTTTCACTGTCATTTCACATCGCTATTTTTTATTGTCTCTCAATGTCATTCTTCATTGTATTGATAGTGTTATATATCCTTTTCATGATCATGAATATGACTATTGTAGCTCATTATTTCACATACATTTCTGCATCATTGTGTATACACCATCAAAGTCATTGCTTTTACATTACTGCCTTTTGTATTCACTTTCTTCCTGGCACTATTTACTGCTTTTATATATGTTCTTTATCACTATCATTGTTCTAGCATTATTTATAAAAGCCATCATTGAAGCATTGTTAAACATTGTTTCTATCTTTTCTTTTACACTTTTTTACTAAAATAGCATTGTCTTCCCTATATATGGCATTATCTTTAGCCCCATTTTGTAATATTATTGTATACCATTGCCTTGTGAACTGCTTTGGCATTGACTGCTCACTGCCATGAAAGTATTTTTCATTGTTTTCTTCATTTCTTGGATCTTTCACCCACTGTGGCACTCGCTTCCTCACTTATATGGTCTTTTTTTCTCTATTCCTTCAATGTTTATATCAACAATATACAATCCTTGATGATTGATCGCTATTTTTTTGTCAATGCTCAAGGCATCAATGTAGTGATTCCCCATTGCAATAGAAGCATTTCTTCATTATATCCCCACTATTTTGGCATTACATGTTGCTCACATCCTTTGTTGTCTTCACATTCTTTTTAACAATGATAACACTATTATCAATATTTGTGCTTCTAACTTTATGCACTAGAAATCACTGTCTCAAATGCATCTTTATATACTGTAAGGTCATTGCTTTTTTTGCTTTGATCAAATGTTCTTCACTGTTTTTCATATATCTTGAAGTTCACTACTATTTGACTACTTAGTCCTCCTTGATTTTGTTGTTGTTACTTATAATCACTATTTCAAACATCTTCTTCTAATACCCCTATTTTAAGCATCATAGCATTGTTCATTTCGGGGTTATTGTTGTTGACCTCATGTGCATTGGAAACATTGTCTTTGGATAAGCATTCATGGATCACTATCAACATACATTGCCCTGATACATCTTCATTATATTCCTTTGATCTGATATAAAAATGTCTATTTTGATAATGTTTGCTATGTTTTATAAAATCACTGTCATTAATGTTGTTCATACCACTACCATTACAGTGACTTCATCTCCATTTTATAGCATTGATTCATAATTCACTTAGTGTCTTAAAACATGATACTTTCTGCTATCTCCCTATTGATCTGACATAACAATGAAATAATCTATTCACAATGTATTGGTTTTGATCTAAATGACGATAACAATATCTCTATTTTTGTGCAACCATTGATCCTTGAAGGTTTGAATATACCTCTCAAAAAATGGAAAACAATGAATGAGGTTCTATAGAAAAGTCATGCTTCTTCAAATAGAGAGTGGAGATTTCATCAAACAATGAACATCCCATTTATGAAAATGAATCTCTTATTTATCAAAATAGTGAATGCCACATATTATAATAGTGAAAAGATGTAGATAATGGAAGAAGAACCATTCTTATGAAGGAAATACTGAAGGAACACATTCATTCTTCTATGGGACTTCATAGGTTTCATGTAACCTTACCTCTTTTAAAAAACATTTTTTATTCATCAAATCATGGTGTTCCTTGCTTGTAACTCACTTTCCACTCCAACATATTTGTTCTTTTTCATGAAATCTACCCCTTCATGAATGTATGTGGATGTTATGAACAAATTATTACGTAACACAACAACAGAAGTAAGAATCAGCAAATACCATAAACATTTCTTAGTGATGGTGCTATCACCTAAGCAAAGCATTGGTTTAGTTGTACAAAATGGTTGCCATGCTACAAGTTCATGTCCAGTTAATGTTTGGTAATATATATTTTTTTATTGAACTATGAATGAAAACATTATTGCTAAAGATTTGATGGATTCATTCAAATACATTGCTAATTTTTTTATACAACTAGCATTTCTGTAGGGCACCATTATTTAATATTTATTGACTGAAATACCCACAACATCTAATGACTGTTGTTGTTTGCAGTGCTTTAGAATTCCTACATGTTTTAATGACTGTTCATTAAAACTAAGACCTCGTAAACCTGTATTTATGCAATTTTTGTTATAGTTAATTATCTCTGTATCAAGTTGCTAATTTATACATTATTTTTTTTTTGGACACCAGGAAATGAGGAAAAATAATTTAAGGCGCAAATTAGATGATGGTGATCATAATGCTAAAATTCTAGTGACAAATTATGAGCACTTTCGTAAAGAACGTGTGGCCACGAATAATGAATATTTATTGCGTCTTGGTTTGACAAATAGGAAAGTTGTAAATCCACTAAGTAGTATATTATTTGTTTATTATTGTTTAACGAAATTTTATAGGCAAGAGATTTATGTATATAAGACATGTGATATAATTTTTTTTTTTTGTTTTACAGGAAAGAATAAGAGTGTAGAGAAAATGCAGAGAAAAAAAAGAAAGAAAGTAAAGATACAGTGTTGCTAGCTCGTACAAGCCAACACTTAAAGGATGTGTTTGAAGTGAAATCTGCAGAGACTAGTACTGATCTACCTACTCATGCCACACCTAATGTGGCCAAGGAGCATGAAGTTCTGGTTAATGAAAGTCATGAAGAGAGTCCACTTGCATTTGATGTGCCTCAGAGTGCACCTGTTGCATCTACAAGTTTTGATGGAATTAGTGGATTAACTAGAAATATTGGTAGTGGTTCAACAAAAGATGCACCTGCTTTTGTTAAAAGATAAAGATTGAGTCAAGATTTATACAAATCTACAGAGAGGAATGCAAAAGAAAGAATATTAGAAGGGAAGAATCCATTCTTGGTTGAGGTATCAAGATATGGTGAACCCATTGGAAAAAATGCTGCAAGGTGGGCCTCTGAGTTGGGCGTAAGATGTAGGTCCCATTTAGATATTTGAAAATCAAATTTTGTAGAGCAAGATCCATAAAATGTGGAATACGTTATACAAAAAATGAAAAAATCCTTTGAAACTGTTGGTGAACAAATCTTCAGAAAATATTACAAGCACAAGATGAGACTTTTGATGAACAATTTTAGATACAATTACAGAAAAACAATCATGGAGGGAAGAGAGAGGCTAGACTCCACTCTATCACCCAAACAATGGGAGACATTGAAAGAAAGTATGTGTTCCGAAGAATATTTGACAAAGAATAACATAGGAAAGAGAGCAAGCTTGATAATGTGAAGGCTGGATATACATTTGGCCGAGGCAGGTTGTAGGCCAAAATGGAAAAATTTGGAGTAAATGTATGGATTTTTGGTTCAATTTACATTGTGTTATTTATTTCAATTTTTTATTGATGACTATATGTTGAAATTGACATTGTATTTTAGGTGGAAAACAATAATAGAGAAGCAGGTGCAGAAGATATTGTCAATTATGTGGCAGCACTAGATCATACTAAATCTAAGAGTAGTATGAAGTGGAAATCTAGCTCGTTAATAGAGATTTCACAACCATCTATTGAATCCCCAGTAAGAGCCTCTCCAATCATTTCAACTCAAATGAAGAGTACCAACATATAATGAGTTTCGTACATGATCTCACTGAGAAAGTTTTGTAGTTGGCTGCCTCTGTTAAGCCTATAGTTTTTGCATGGAATGACTATAATTCCATGGATTCAGATCAGGTTAGAGGCTATCCCTCAATATTTTGATTCTCAACTATATCATCTTTATATTGTATTCTAAAGATGTATGCAAATGTCATAAATGTTTTCCACAACATGCCTTTATAAAATTACTCTCGTGATCTCTAGTCAAAGTATTATGATCATATATACAACAGTGAATCTATGAAAATTTTCCTTCTGCTTCATTGAAATCCATTGTGACTGTCCTAAATGTTGTGACTGTGAGTTTTATGACAAAATAACTATGAGATCAATGAATGATCTAATCTATCTTTTCATTGTTCTTCTAACTCATGACTTTCTTTAAACATATTTGGTGATCTTTGTTATAACAACATCATTAAATCAGCATTCAAGATATTCATCCTTAACAAATGTCATTATCACCTCTTTGTAGAAGAATTTTGCAACCCTCTGTTTTAATGCTACACACTTGAAAATTGCTTTGCATATTTCTAATCATTGTCAATTCATATTTCCAATTCATATGGTCAAAGCCATTCACTGGATCAAATAGTTTATCAGAACACCAAAAAATATCTCTTGGAAGTGAACTTTGGTGTACAACAAGCAATTAAAATAACTAATAATCATAAGGTATAACATCCTTTTAATTTACAATGTCTTTCTTATCTGTGAGTTCCCTTATCAAAATTCATTATTGTTTTAGAGATAAAATATAAGTTGGTAATGCCTGGAGTAGAATGTGGTCTGAAGTTCGTCGAGGGAGACAATCCTTAGGCATTTGGTGATAGGACATGGGCCTATTTGGGTGATAGGCAATGGAACATAAAAGCCCATGTAGTTGTACAAATGATTGAATGTCAACCTTCTACAGAAAAAATTGATTAAAAGCTACTTCAATGAACACTCCGTCATGAGGCCTACCACCAGTTAAAATTCCTTAAAATACTTGCTTTCTTTTTCTCATAGCCTTATAGTCCCTTTGTGTATTTGCAGCTCTGACAAAGTGCGAGATAGTTCACTGGAGAAATGGTCACAAGCAATAATGTCAGCCACTAGATAGCAACACTAAATCTGATTTTCCAATTTTGTTCAAGATGGAGGAAGTTAAATCTTTTGATGTGAATATACAAGAGGCAAGAAACTTTAGTTCTGAATCCCAAATGTTGGCTTCTCTTAGTGCTCAAGTTTCTGAAACCTCTGCTTCAGGAGCATGGATGCCTCCCATACCATCATAACTATAGTTTCATTTGTCGTTGTCAAACTCTAGTTCACTGTAGACATAAAACTACAGTTTCTTGTGCACCATAACTGCAGTTCATTGAGTCTTACAGCTTAACCTACTCCAGTTCACTGTAGATATAAAATAATAGTTTCTCATGCATGATAACTGTAGTTCATCAAGTCTTATAGTTTAACTTCATAAACTTAACTATCGCTGTTATTTGTTATTCTAATAACTACTTCATACATGATTAATATAATAATGACATCGTCAATGCAAAAAAACTACAGATAGTCATGGGGATTTTTGCTGATCCAATGCATTACCACCACATTTTTTACAGAGGAAAGAAGGAAAATCATATAGCCAGTAGATTATGTTTCCATTGAATAGGCTGCGAGTGGGATGCTGGCGTAGGCCATGAATTTTGGATTTACACATGTAATTGCATTCCATGAGATGACATCTCTTTGAAACATTTTGTCAAACAGTTCACGTGTCTGGTCTATGCTTCCACATTTGCATATACAGAAGCAACATCTACCTTAAATTGACTGGTTTTTCTCT
Organism: Sequoia sempervirens; assembly: GCA_007258455.2. NCBI lineage: Eukaryota > Viridiplantae > Streptophyta > Pinopsida > Cupressales > Cupressaceae > Sequoia > Sequoia sempervirens. Next base: position 177,042,016 of record VDFB02256132.1, on the reverse strand, counting down.
GTCAAGACCCATGAATTTATAGGATTATGCATCATTTTCATTTTTCAAAGAGGGCTACGTCTAACATCATGGATTTATTGAGAACCTTGTTCTTAATGTTAATTATAATTACAATGTGTAAGTACATGTTTTGATTGTTTTATCAACATATTTCTTTTGGATGCTTGTGATTTGAGATTCTTTCAATTTATTTTCTATTTTAAATTTATTGAATGCTAATTATTTGCATATAGAAAATAAATTATTTTAATTATGTGATAAATTTCTAATATAAAAGGTACTAAAATGATATAAAATGTATGTATTTAAATTGATTATATTATATTTTTTAGAAAATTCATTGTTTAGGAAAAGAGTGTAAAGGTCCAAATATTAAGAAAAATGAGGAAAAGCCAAAATAAAATTAATTCAATATTTCTTCTTGATAATTTTTGTGTTGAAAGAAATTAATATCATTGATATCAATTTTTGCTAAATCTTTGGAGAATGAGAATGGAAGAATGCATATAGTGACTCATAACTATGAAGTGATCTTAAAAAAATGACACATTGGAAAAAATATATATACATGATAATAGGGGGAAAAGGAATGAAACTCCACAATCCAAGGGAATGGGTGAAATGTTGATGGGATAAGTAGAAAATGTTTGAAATTCATTGATTTGGAATAATTTGTTTCATATTAATAGACTAAGGTTTTAAACCCTAAGAATGATTCATAACAATAAATTGAGATGGATGGCTTTACTAGGAGTAACCTAGATTATTGTTAATGGGAAGAATATGATGGGGATTAAAGTTAGGGTTCACACAAGATTCAATGAATAGGGAAATAGAGAAAACAATTGGTTCAAATAGAGTCTAAGATGGTGAAGAAGAAAAAATTGAGAGGAATTTACATTATATATGTTGCTTATAAAGTACTCCATATTGGTAGAAGAAATAATTAGGACAACCCTTATTGATATAAAATTCGTAGGGTTCAAATGGATAAAAAATTGGCCATACACAAGTCAATGGGCGACAAAAATTAGGTGGACCCAATTGTTTCCATGCCTTCAAAAGACTAGTGGAACTTCAAGTGGAAGAAATTAGTAGTACACAAGGTTTTAAAGTGGTCCACCTCACTTGCCAACAACAAGAAAGATGCCTTTAGATTCTAGAAGTGTACCCTTAAGATCAATAAAATCTAGAAGGCTTCTTAAATAATACTTCTCATGGAAAGCCATGTGATAGGATAGTTGTCAAAGAATGAGGAGGATCAACCCTAGCCAAGAAAAATAATCATGATCCTTAATTCAAGAGTGGATCTTGATAAAGAATTTAGAGCAAAAATATTTTATAAATATATTAAAATCCCATATTTATGGATAGATAGATAGAAACCATCAATAAAATACATAGAAGTTAGGGGGAGAGAAATATAGTGATAGATACTCGCATGTACCTTGCATAAATCTATATGAAAGAGCATATTCAATGCAAAGGATTATTTTAGTGAAATAGAATAGAATGCAATATTTTTGATGGTGTATAAAGGTTCCAAGGAATTGGAACTACATGGGGTAACACTTAACTATCAAAAATCCATTACATTGTATAAAATACTTAGTCTAGGGGAATCTTGACCTAAGATATCAAGGTAGTATGAAAGTATGATTGTAGATTCAACATCCTTATTCAAGAAGCATTGTGTAATCCCTTCGTGGGTGAATAATTATTTCAATAGAAAACTTCTTGAATTAGTTTCCTAACAAGATATATAGACAACACATAATAGTACAAGGATGAGTTCAATAAATAGCCATAAAGGGAAGAAGATGCTTATGAAATTAGAGGAAAACCTTCTTTAAGGAAAGCTAGATACAATACATGGGGTTGTTATAGTATACCATTTGGTAAGACAACTATCAAAGAATGAAGAGGATCAACCCTAGCTTAGAAAATACGATAGGTAGTGACCCTTGGTTCAAGAGTAAGTTTTAACCAAGAAAATGGAGAAAAGATAATATAATAGAGAAAAAGCCTCTATTTATGGATGGATAGATAGATAGATAGACACAAAGAATTAGTAAAAAACATCAAAGTAAGAGGGAAAGTGATAATAATATATAACTTTATGAGAACGTTGTTAATGATACGAAAAATAGAAGGATTCAAAATGGTATATATTGATGATGATAGCTTGAGTATATATTCATGTAAGGATGAATATGGCAAAGTTGATAGACATTCTCTATTACTCCTTCACATATGGAACATCCTACACCTGAATAACCGCCTTTGTCTCTTCATCAAGATACTTCTCACAATTAATGTGTTCCTACTTATGATTCCCAAACTAGTGTTTACTTGATTTCTAATTTATCATTTTCTACACTAAATGGTAAATATGCTAAATGATTTACTATCTTAAATAGAGATTGTGATATAATGGACAAGGCTTATATTTAAAACAAGAAATAGTAGAATACACTTATTTATAACTCAATTATTTCTGATTAGAAAGCATTTGAGATACAAACACATGATTAGATAAACAAGTACAGAGGGCCAATCAAATTGTGACAGTCTCTTCCAAGTCTCAAGCAGTCCTGGGATTGCTTATTAAACTATTACTATGGTCTTTCCATGCATGCTTTTTAGACATTATGTGGTTGAAAATGTAGGTTATCTAAGAATTAGTTCATGACTTTGCTTACTGTCACTCAATTGTAAACATGTTAGGGCTATTGTTATCAGACTATCACGGCTGTTGCTCTTTCCACTTGTTATCAACCTCGAAAGGAGGCATACATTTAAATTATCATAGCATAGATACTTGATGAAGGGTTAGAAGAAATTGGCATAATTTATTTCATATTTTCAATGACTTGTCACGATAAATTCCATTTTTCCTACCTTGCTAGATTTGAGGTGAGATAGAAATACTATTAATTGTCTTACTCTTATTGTTGTTTTTTCTTTGCTGAGCTCTTCATAATTGTCTTAATTTGTATGTTTTTTTAGCTGCTTCTTACTATCAAGGGGGTGTATTATTGTGGCCCAATGACAGTGACCTATAGCATGCTACCCTTTGCCTTGTATATCTTAAGATATTCATGAAATATGATTGTATATTGTGACTTTTATGCTTGGAAAGGCTTTGTTGACTGTTTTTAAAATGAATTACTCCTCATCTGGATATATTTTTTTGCTTGATGGTTAAACTACATGCAGAGCAATTTTATCATAGTAGCACGACAATAAAAAATGCCTTGATTTCAACAAAGCTTCCGACATTGATAGTAATTAGGATGAACTAGTGGACAAGAATGTGCAACACAATCATAGTTGTGTTGAAGTTGAGGTAATATAATAGTTTTTATGGACAAAAATTTATAGCTTTTGCATTCTTTACTTGACTTATATTAACTTTGTGTGATGATTAAACCACATGCAAAACAATTCTATGAAAGCAGAATGAAAAGGAAAAGAGCTTGTCAATAGAGCTCTCGACAAAGCTTCACAACTTCAGGACAATGTTGACAGTGATTATGCTGAATTCGAGGAGTATGTGCATGATACTTAGAAAACTAGTGGTGTTGAACTTGAGGTGAATGCTATGAAACGTTACTTTTCCTTGATTCTAAAACCCTTCATGTATTAATGACTATTATGATCCCAAATATTGAACAAGCTTATAGAATAGTGAATAGACAACTAAAATATTGAATGTAACTCGTAGAACAATCATTATACCTACTTTGTCACTTTCCAATGGGGATTGTTGGCACTTCAATACTTTATGATGCTTGACTGTGTTTTAGGGCATTGTAATTGACCTTTTCAACATCTTGAACTTAGGGCGCTACTTCTTTCATTGGATGATACATGCTATTTTTTCCTTCATGGATCTACTGTTAACTCTTCATTATGGCTGTTTTTTTTTTTAAAGTTTCTTTTGATATTCTTGCCACTTTATCTTAATGTATTCTTGCTGTTTAGTAATGATATTTGCTGCTTGATCCATTAAACTCATTGTTACAGCCATAAAACTCATTTCCATTGCACTAAACTCACTGCTATAGCCATGAAAATTGCTACTACAACACTTGGGATTCACCCAATTGTTCATGTTCATCAATTTTCTCTTAGAATTATGTTTGACCCTTTCATTGATTAACTCTCTTCCCTTAGTATCTAATTCCCATGTCTACACAGACACATAAGAAAATGCACAACCCACCCCCCAAATACATATGCACAACCACAAAAATATAAAGTGCACATGTGAACTTAGACATATACACATGTGACCTTAGATGCACACACATCTCTAGACACATGCACACTAATGTACACACCTCACATGTGCACACACATACACACATGTATTCTAACATTCTTGTTACAGATCTACTCATCCTATAATTGGAATGTAATTTGTTGAATACTTTCTTAGCCACCAACCTAGTTGATAGAGTTGGTATTAGAGATTGCTAAAAATGAGCATTGTGTGATTGATGAGACTCATAAGAAACTATGAAAGAATAAGGATCACAAAGCAAGAGCTTTAGGCCTAACAATGAGGTTCTACTACACAGAATAATGAAAGAGACTATAACATCAAAGCCTTCAAGCAAAAAAATAAAAGTGCAAAAAAAAAAAGGATTAACATCTCTAAGTATGAAGGAAAGGTCATTTAAATTAGTGAGCAAAGTCTAGGACAAAATTTTCATTAGATATTATAATGTCCCTTTCCTCATATTTTTGATGAAAACAAGTTTGCAACATAACAACTTTCACTAATTTGAATCCAAACAGAAACAATTAATCATACATCACAACACTTATAATTAGCCAAATAATCACATAGATTTGCACAAAATGAATCAAACTCAAAAAAAAAAAAGATGTTAACTATTATCAAATCTCTATAGTCATTAAATCAACAATAAACAAAACTTACAAATCTGCAACAATTAATGGACTCGTAGCAAGACTGAATTGTACTATAAACCTGAAGCGGCAATGCACTCCCTAAGTGAGAATGTCCTCAAGATCAAAGTGTTTATGTCCTTCGATTCCACCAATCAATGGGTTAAACGTCATCTAATTATATGTACATTATATGCTATTCCACTTTTTTTTTTCTAGAAAAAGGTGTTAAAAGTCATCTAATTATATGTACATTATTTGCAACATATGAATTTAATTCTATGGACTAAAATTTCATGGAGGTATAAAATTTACTTGCCAAAAGGAACATAACTGGCATGAGCCTATGTCACAATGATAGCATATAAATAAGCCCTAATCACCCAGAGAACATAAGCTGATAATTGCTACATTTTTGCTACCCATGGTTAACTCACATATACTTCTTCGTTGATATAGTGCTATTTCCTCAAGCAAATGTGTATGATACCGATTGGCATGAGCTTGGGTGGAGCAAGATGGTAAGCCTTAAAAAAGATACTCATTGCAGTCAATACATGAAGGACTTGCTTGAAGCAAAGACACAACATTTATTCTCTAGCACCAAAGACATTAAACACATGAATATGTGTCCCCTTCTCCCACATTTGATAAGTTAAATGGATTCAAAACATAAGCTAAAAAACTCCTCATACCAAAGAAGTGTGACCATTAAAAATTGTTAAACCAATGAGCATAAATTAAACATAGCCCTTATTTCATAATAAAGACAATGTTTTACATGAAACCTTGCCTTCACTTCCCTTTTGCTTTGATTCTTCAAGCATATCTTTGTTTTGAATGTTCTTTTCATTGATACCTTCTCCATGCTCTTACATGTTTGAAATCACTTCTTTGTTCTATTTCTAAGACAACATTTTAAAACCTTTGGTTACTATTGCTGCATACTCTTTATTATTTCAATTACTCATAACATTTTCATGTCTTCTTGTCAATGGTATTTTATTATGACAACTTCTAAATCCTTTTATTGTTACAAAATTGTATCCCTCTAAATAGATTTGCAACCTTTGGTGATTTGGGATGTAAAACAATGCTATAAGATAGGATGGTTGTTTCTTGTTGTCTTTGCACTTTTCCTTACATTCCTTGGTGCCATGCTTATCATTGTGTTTTTAACTTCATGGCATTCCACTACTACTTGTTCATTGGACATCATTCCTTACTTTTTTTTGCATACGCTTACACTATTTTCTAATAGTGAAAGGCTCTTTCTCTATTATTTATGTGACCTCTACATCCAACCTTATTTGTTACTCCTTTATTGCTACTATGAAAGCCACAGAGAAAGACTGCATTATTTCCTCAATGCCTACTCTTAATGGTTGTCACATGTTTCCTTGATACATTTTGTTCTTTGTTCTTCTTTTATATGTCATCATTGACAAGGTTATGTTGACTGCATAGGGTTATGTTTTAGAGCTTTAATGCCACTATTCTTGTACATCCCAATGTATTTCACCTTCACCTTATAGTAGTAGTAGTAGTGCTCTCATATTGCATTCTTTGTTTTTGTGCATTAGATACCTTTTTTATGTGTAACAGTGTTGTCATAACCTTATGTGTCTGGTATGCATGCATGGTAATGTAGTGTTTATATTTGTGGCATTTGTATCTGATTAGCATGAAGCTAATAGTAACATTGTAAGCACTACTATGAGTGTTGGCTTTTTAGTAAATTATATTGATGAATGGTTCTTGGAACCTATGCTTACTCTAATCCCTCCCCCCATTCTCTTTCTGGTTGAATTTATATCCTATGGATGATAATAATCATCTAGACTACCAGGCCTCTTGATCAGCAAAAATGTGAGACTGCTAAGGTAATTTTCAGGGTAGAACATTCATAAGGTATCATTGCAATTATTTTTGAAATTATCCTTTTGCAATTATTTTAACACACAAATGCAAGTACTATTTAAGTAAGTAATGGTTGTTTTATTATGCAAACAAGGGTAATCATTAGCTATGTAATATAATGTTTTTTTTTTCTTTTTACAGAAATGTATTGATAAAATCAAAGAAGGGGATAAAGTTAGGGTGTTGGATCCATTTGATGGTGATGTTGTGGCCATTGGGAAGATTCACTCCCTATCTATTGTACATGGAGTCAATTTGAAAGGAACATGAGATGCAAATGTAAACATTTTAAAGGTCACAAGTAACATACCCTTTGTTTATGAAGCCAAAATAGATGGAGTTGTTCATCTGAAAGAGAAAGAGGGAACCTTCACACAGTGGCCTCTAAAATATTTGTAAAAAATGACATAGTTGAACATGTTTATCATGTACTAGTTGTTAGACATCTTGGCTCTCTACTTTATGCAGTATTTTGAATGTGTTATTCAGGGATCTTAATTATCATGGTGTATTTGAAAGAGTTGGAAACTATTAGACAACTTTGACATTTTTTATTATATAATTTACATATATACACTTAGACAACTTTGACATCTTATAACTTGATATATATATATATATATATATATATATATATATATTTGCATTAAACTTTTTTATTGTAGATTACCTTTATTTATCATAATGTTGAATCAATCTTTTAATTCTAGCATGTTGTAGCTTATTCGTATTTGTAATATTTTTATTTAATTTTGTGTTTTAGTTCAAGTTTAATATTATGTTTGTGTGAGGGGGAAGGAATCCATCAGGAAATATGTGAAAAACAAGATCAAATGCAACATTGAAATCATAAACTATTCTAATTCAAAAACACTTAATCTATCCCATTCCATCAATCATGAAATGAACAATTCTAAGCTATTTGAATGAAATGAGATCCTAAGATTAACAAAATGAATTCAAAGAACACAAAAAACAATTACCATCCCATGTTGGAGTATATTTGCATGATGTTGGGTTGTTCGTATCACTCCAAAGCCTCCATTGCTTGTACACAAAAGCTTGATGATCGATGCTTGTTCTTGAAGAAATGATGAAGCTCTCTCAATGGTGATCTTGACAACACTTTGTTGCGTAAGGTAAGTTGAAATTATGATCATGATTTGTGAAGGGAGAGGTTTGTTTTATAGGAAAAGAAATTTTGAATCAACAGTCAAGATCACGTTGGAGGATATCCAGATCAACAGTCAAAATGAGTTGAGAGGATTTAGACATGAGGGAATTGTGCAAAGTTGATTGTACAATTAGGGTGATTGAAGAATAGATTGGCTAGTTAGGATTTTGATTGCTTAGTTAGCAAAATAGATTGCTTAGTTAGCAATCCATGATTTCCTCAATCAAAAAGTGGGTGACGAATATTAATTAATTAATTTAATTCATTCATTCATTCCAATTTTGATTTTGATTTTGATTTTTGCTAATTTGAATAGTTTGATTTGATTTGATTTAATTATTCAAATTTTGGAGGGAAATGTGATAATTAAATTATTATGATTTAATAATTCAATTAATTTTGAGGAATGAGGTGAATTAGTGACGTAATAAAATAATTGGTGTTGTTTGACTAATCAGGATGAAATAAGTTAAGATTAGGACTCTATTAAATAAATGTAATTTATTTAATTAGTCTAAATGATGAAATGTGAATTAATAAAATAGCGTTGTATCATTTGATTAATAGAGGAAATAGGGTTTTGAATGTCGTTCAATGTCATTTGATGCATTATGAGATGTCGTGGGATGATTCAGAGATGATCTGAGTTGTTTCAGAGATGTTCTGAGATGTTCCAAGTTAATTCAGAGTCATTTAGAGTCGTTTTGGGGTCATTCTGCGACATTCCGTGTTGATTTGGAGTTGTTCCAAGTCGTTCTAGGGTTGTTCCAAGGAATTTTTGGTTGATTTAGAGTTCTTCTGAGTCTTTTTGGGATCATTCCGAGTTGACTCAGAGCTGTTCTGAGTCATTTGGAGGTTGTTGCGAGATGTTTTGAGTCGTTTCAGGGTTGTTCCGAGATGTTTTGAGTTGATTCAAAGTTGTTCCGAGTCATTTAGGGGTCATTTCGAGACGTTCTGAGTTGATTCAGAGTTGTTCTCAGTCATTTCGGGGTTGTTTTGAGATGTTCTGAGTTGATTCAGAGTTGTTTTGAGTCATTTTGGGGTTGTTCTGAGACATTCTGAATTTGTGATAAGTGTTAAGTCAATTTTACATGTCTACATTTTTCCCTTCTTTGATATAAAGTATTGGTTGCTTTATTTTCAAAGATTCTATTTTTAAGATCAAGTGCTTTATGAAAAAAATTTATGCCCCAGTGTTTCGTGGAATGATGATAAGACTCTATGCTGCTCCTCGAGAGGTTGACTGAAAATTTCAAGTTTTGAGGTTAGGCTCACGACTTTATTCTATTTCCATTCCGATGTGGAATTATGTGTATAGGTCTTTTGTTTCCTATACTGATGTTTCTCTAAGCTTCTATTTTGAAAGTAGGAAGTTTCCCTAAGTAGAAATTAGGGTTTTCTTGTGGCTTATATAGGAAATTTGTCTTGTAGATAGCTCATTTGTTTTTTGACTCTATAGCTAATTCTTGTCTTTGGTTCTCTCATTTTGTCAGATTTCGAGGAGCAATGTCGTGTTTTGATGTTGTCCCACATCCTTTTGAGCTCGTTCGAGAGGTTGGATGGCCTTCGGATGTCGGTGGCCTAGTATGTACCTTCTCGCTCGTTTGCTTCTGTTTTGTTTCATTCTTGCTTTATGTGTACAAAGTTTTCTAGGTCAAAAGCGAAGTTTTCTGTTTTCCACGCCTTTGCCTCAGTTTTCATGCCTTTTTCTACCAAGAATCCATGCCTTTGCCATGAATCCTTGCCTTTTTTTTCTGAGCATTTTCCATAAAAGATCACCTTTGTTCTAGAAGCTTGCTTTTGATTGTCTAAGGCCCTGGAAGCTCACCTTTTCCATTTTTCCTCACTTTTGTCATATTTCCTCGCCTTTTTTTTCTGAGCATTTTCTTGAAAAGCTCACTTTTTTTTTGTGTTTTCTGTGCATTTGCTCAAAACCTTTGCTTTTGACTCCTTCAGCTTCGTTTCACTTTAGCTTTTGCTTGGAACCCTAGTATGTTTTTTTTGTCATCCTAAATTTCATTTTTCATCATGTTTTATGTTATATTGTGTCTCCCACTCATTTAGAGTGAAACCTTAACTTTATAGTTTGAAAATGATTGCAGGTTGGCCTTAGCATACTACAACCTAGGGAGAGATGTCTGCGACATTTGCTCGATCCCATTTCCCATTTTGGTGTGTTAGAGTGGGACTTTCTTGATGTTGTGGGACTTCTGCATATTTGTTATATGCCTCCTATCAGAACTCATACTACCATGATGACTGCATTGGTGGAACAGAGGCATTCAAAAACATCCTTATTTCATCTACCTACAGGAGAGGTGACTATCACACTTGAGGATGTATGGAGGATACTTCATCTTCCCATCCATGGGGAGTTGGTTACGTATAACATTCGACATGGTATCCATGCTATACAACATGTGTTAGGTGCTCGACACCGGATGGTACATCAGTCGGAGATTGATTTGTCTGATTTTTCTGACAGTGCAGATACTATTTCGCTTGTTCTCTGTGGTTTGATTTTAGGACTTGTTCCTGATAGCCAAGGTCGACAGTTTCCCATAGGTTGGGGTTTGTGCATTAAGAATATGCTTGATCATGGTATGGGATATTCTTGGGGTCCATGTCTTCTCGCTCACTTGTATAAATACATGCACGAGGTCGTGTATCGGGGTAGGAAATCCATTTCTGCAGGTGTCTCACTTTTGCATGTGTGGGGGTGGGAGCATATTGTAGTTACTCAGCTAGATGGGATACAAGATCATCACCTTGATGATCCGTACTCATATTGTTATGGGGATTTTGTGCATTACACCTTTCCTGGAGATCTTCCTTATTGTCGTTGAGTTTTTGATGATATTCTCAGTTTTGTATGGAGACCATATTTGGGGTGTGATGCTTGGCCAAAGGATGCAAATCACCTTTTCTATTGTCGATAGACCCATTGGTTGCTTGGTCATTCTGATATTGTGCTGGAGAATTATCTACTAGACCGATTATGTCATCAATTTGGGGAGAGACAAGACCAATTTCTTGATACCTATGAGGCTCATTTTGGTTGGATGACACAAGAGGTTCATGTATGGGGTATTTAGTCTGATATAGATATTGCTATTGTTAAGTTTAGAGCACTTTCCCTAGTTGATTGGGGTTGGTTAGTTGGTCCCGTAGATCTAGGTACATCTGATGACTATGATGAGTGGTTGTCTCGTCATAGGCCTCTGAGACTCACTATTCCCAGGGGTACTCCCACTTCAAGTAGATCAGGTATTATAGGTCGTTGTGGTGAGTGACAACATATTGAGGTCCTTACAGAGCAATTGGATATAGCTCAAGGTAGAGGTCATTGTGATAGAGTGTAGGGCGATCAGGATGAGCAACCACCTCAGGTGCAGGGTCGTAGGCTTGTTCTGGATCCTCCTCCACCAGCTAGGAATGGAGACATACTATTAGCTCATATGACTACTACCAGAGATGCAAAGATAGCGAGACGACAGGCTGCAGAGGCTCAGATAGATATTTTGAGGACCGATCGGGATAGCGAGAGCTATCGACGTCATGCTACAGAGGCTTAGATAGATATTTTGAGGGATTTAACATTATATCGAGAGTGGTCAACGACATGCTGTAGAGGCTTTTGTATAGTTGCTGACCACATAGAGAGATACTCTTAGGGAAAAACATGATCATTATTTGCAGAGGTCTACCTACTATCAGACTTTATATGAGGTTGTTGTTCCTAGGAGTGCTCGACATCCACAGTTTGGAGAGCCTAGTTCTATGGGCGGTGATGGTGCAGTTGGTGGTGCAGGTGATTAGTCTGTGAGACAGCCAAATTTTTTTGGTGATCTATAGGGTTCCGTCCTTTTCCCATTGGGGTCTTATTTTGGGTACTTGATCTTTATGTTGTTCCTTGTTCAGAGGCATTTTGCAGACATGTATTTTGTATGCCTATACTCATTGGCCCAGTCGAGGTCTCATATAGATATTGTGATTTTGCATATCTTATCACACTAATGATATACTCTCCTTTTTTATGATGATATATATGATATATACCTTCTTTGATTCATTCTCATTTTATGCTCATGTGATGATGATATATGATGATGTATGTTTATGATGTGAAAATGTATGCCGCATACATGATGTTTTTATTGTTTTAACATCATCATGATGTATGTTGCTATTATTCATGGATGTATAATGGTACTATTGATATTGCTATGCAGATCTGACTTAGAAGAAATGTTGATGGTTTGCTAGAAGTGTGATGTTAATTAGAAGAAATATTGATAGTAGATAGAAATATGATGTTAATTTCGAAGAAATGTTGATAGATAGAAATATGATGTGATTTAGAAGAAATTTTGATGGCTTGATAAAAGTGTGATGTTAATTAGAACAAATATTGATAGTAGATAGAAATATGATGTAATGTAGAAGAAATGTTGATGATAGATAGAAATATGATGTGATTAGTAGTGATGAGTTGATTTTTCTTTACTTGGAAGCTTCGTAGTTTGAACAATCCATTTTGATTTAGCAAATAAATACGATGCATCAGGGTATTAATGACCAAGGTGACTTTGTATTTATTACATGGACTTTGACTCTACAAACAAGGAGTATTCTTGCTCATACCAAACATACGGAAACCCTGGTAGAGTGTATAGGTGAGAAGCTTTTAAAACATGATAGAGTAGTAACACAAGAGGTATTAAGAACCTAACATGTCACTGTTACATGAAATTTTTCAAAGATGATTTCCACACATAGAACAAAGCAAGTATTCACCATGGTATTATAACAAGACTATCCACAAACAACAAATCAAAATGATGCTCAATTGCCCACATTCCTTCTCTAAATCCTTATGGACATCCTTGAGAGATCCTGGGAATGAGTCAATAATGTAAATCACTAAAAATAAGATAACAAAAAGATAAAAAAATGCCATTATATCATTTTCCATATCTATTTGGGGTGGGTCTATTATCTGGTGTTGATCATGTTTATCGTAGGAACGAATCCGTTAAGACATATCTCATGATGTTGTTGGGTCTTGTCAAAAAGATATGTATTTGATACGTGGCCTTGTTTAGTTCAATTTTGTGATTGAATTCTTCCGTGATTGTTTTCTTGAAGGTTTCAACTGTTGATGTTTTCTTTGTTTGTTTTGTTTGTTTTGTCAAAGGGTGAGTGTGATGATCTGTTTATTATGGGTGATGTTTTATTGCAAATTGTGATCGCGGACATGGGTCTTTTTGATTTTTATAAGTTTTATGATTTTGTTTTTGAAATTTTCTAGGGACTAACCTAGGGCCTCGAGGGCTCATCAAAGATAATCCTTTCCTACGTTGTACACGTAGAGGATCGTAGTTCTCTTGGTTTGAGTGTTTTTGACCTTTTCTATTTTGTGAATGTTTTTTGGTTTTTGTATATTTTGACTATTTTTTGATTTTTTGTTTTTGACTAAGTTGAAATAAAGCATGTTGGAAACCTAAGGGGACTGACCTAGGGTCTCGAGGGCTAATGAGCCTTTCCTACGTTGTATATGTAGAGACCACATAGTTCGATTGTTTGACTCAAAGCATAAATTGTTTTAGGGTAAACAACATTGATAATCTGGATTGATATTCCATTTTTGTGTCTAGAGGATATGTTGCAGGAAATATACTTGAACTAGCTGTGAGGTTCAAGAAAATGTTGATATCTTAGACTGTTTGAGTGAAGGAATAATCCCACGACATTGTTTTGTCTTTGATGTTTTCAAATGTTTTTTTCCTTTTTGCTATTTTGTATGTTTTTGGATTTTTGATGTTTTGAATGTTTTTGATGTTTTCTGTGACCATGATAGGGCAATCAAAGATCTAACCCATGACCAGTATTTTGACATTTCCCCCTATTGTGGACAAGATGTCTTTCCTTAATCAGTGACAAGCCATGGCTGGATATCTTGTTTGAAATGAATGGGTGGATGTTGTGAACAATACAAATAGATAATGATGCAAATTTATTCAAACATAGTGCCTGTTTGCCAGGTTTTCACTATGGTACCTATTCTAAGAGTACCACAAAGTGGTTTTCACTCAGAGAACATTTTATTTCTCTTTACTATTTTTCTTTCTTTTTGATTTTTTTTTTCTTTTTGCATATTTTATCCTTTTTGTATTTTTTTTAATTTTTACCCTCTTGCCTGGGGTATTTTGACATGCTTTATGTGTAGAACTTCTTGAGGTGGAGGTTGTTCAATGGTTTAGCTAAAGGTTCTCCTTCAGGAGTAGCTAATTGATATGCCCCAGAGCCATAGCTTGTTGTGATAACAAATGGGCCTAGCCAATTAGGTTCAAATTTTCCTTTTCCATCTTGATTGAGTTGTACTTTTTGATTCTCTTTGAGGACTAATTCACCAACTTGAAAGTTCCTATCCTTGATCCTTTTGGCATAGTTTCGCTTGAGCTGATTCTGATAAACTTGCAGATGGTTTAACATGCTCAAACATTTTTCATCTAGGAGTTCTAATTCATTCAGTCTGGATACCCTATATTCTTCATTGTTGAACAAGTCTTTTAATGAAACTCGTAATGAAGGGATTTCTACCTCAATAGGCAAGATGACCTCTGATCCGTAGACCAAGGAAAATGGTGTGGCGCCAGTAGGTGTGCGAATGCTGGTTCGGTAGGCCCATAGGGCTGGGTTTAGTTGTAAATGCCAATCACAACCAGCTTCATTAACAATATTTTTGAGTATTTTCAGTATGGTTTTGTTAGATGCCTCAGCCTGACCATTTCCTTGGGGGTAAAAGGGCATGGAAAAGTGATGGTGGATAGAAAATTGGGAACAGAGCTCTTGGACATCCTGATTTTTGAATGGGGTTCCATTATTTATTATTGTTTGGGAAATTCCATATCTACAGATGAGATAATTGAAAATGAACTTTGATATCTATTTTCCGGTGATATAGGTCAATGGAATTTCCTCTATCCATTTAGTGAAGTTATGTTGTTGTTGTGATAATGAATTTGTGCCCAATGGATGAAGTGGGTGATATTTTTCCTGCCAAGTCTAATCCCCATTGTGAGAAAGGCCATGGTTTAGTTATAGGTCTCAATTCTTATGCTGGTGAGTGAACAAGGTCTCTATGTTGTTGACATTGTTGACACTTTCTAGAATACTATATGCATTCTTGTTCCATGGAGCGCTAGTAGTATCTAGTTCTGAGTAGTTTCTGGACTTGGTTAAGTCCGCCAGAGTGGGATCCACAAATACCTTCATGAACCTCTTGTAAGGTTGTTTATCCTTCTTCTGTATCAAGGCATCAAAGTAACATACCATCTATACTATGACGGTATAGGATATCTCCCAAGATGGTAAAATGGGAAGTTCTACTGGTAAAGGTTTTCTTTTGAGTGGTCGTTAAGTCAATGGGTATGGTACCATGCTAGATATAGTCAAAGGTATCTTAGTGCCATGGGGAATTGGGACCAACAAAAACACATTCCAATTCTGATTCTAGTATGTCAAATGTTGGTACCAACAACTATTCCATGAGGAACTCATATTTAGGCAAGTTTTGTGGAATATCAAGTAGTGATCCTATTGTTTCCATTGCATCGACAACCCTTTTATAGATTTGAGGAATTTGATCAAAGGTTATTCTAATGAAGTATTCCTTGAAGCTATCCACCATCCTTTTATATGGCATTAATTTTTCATCTTTTGTCTAGTATTCATCATTCACTTGTCTGATCACTAGTTGAGAGTCTCCAAAGACTTGTAGCTTTTTTATTTGCCATTCAATAGCCATTTTTAACCCTATGATAAGAGATTCATATTTTGAGATGTTGTTCATGCATGGGAATGCAATCATATAGGCCTTGGGTATAGTATCTCCTTGCAGTGTGAGAAATAGAATACCAGCTCTTGATCTATGTTGTGTATGGGACCCATCAAAGTATAGAGTCCATTGGTCTATTTTCTCTATCATCAAGATACTCTCATTTGGAAAGTCCACTATGAGAGGTTTATGATCATCTACAGGTGCTTCGGCCAGTTGGTCTGCTATGATCTATCCCTTGATAGCTCTCCTATTCAAATATTCTATATCAAATTCACTTAGGATCATTACCTACTTGGCTATTCAACTTGTTAGGGCTACCTTTGCTAGTAAGTATTTGAGTGGGTATATCTTAGAAATCAACTTGAAATTTCTATTTAGGATGTAGTGTCTCAGCTTTTGTGTTGGAAATACGACTGAGAGACATGCTCTTTCAATGGGAAAGTAGTTTATTTCATAGCCCACGAGTGTTCTGCTGATATAGTAGAATGCCCTTTCTTTATTGTTATCATCTAGATGGGCCAAGAGAGCTCCTAGTGCTTCCTGTGTGGTAGAAATGTAAAGTATCATCTCCTTTTTTGGGATAGGTGGCATGAGTACAAGAGGATTAAGTAGGTACTCCTTGACTTGTTGGAATGCTTGGTCACATCTCCCATCCCACTTGAAGGTGATGTCCTTATGTAGGAGATGAGTGAAAGGGTGACATTTGTCTGCCAGTTGTGTGATAAATCGCTTGATGGATTGAAGTTTCCTTTGTTGGATCCTTAACTATTTTAGTGTCTTTGGCGGAGGCATTTCCATTATTGCTTTTATTTTATCCAGATCTACTTGAATCCCTCTTCTTGATACTATGTACCCCAACAGCTTTCCAGATGTTACCCCAAATACACATTTCTTAGGATTGAGTCTCAGATTGTACTGTTCAAGATGATCAAATACCTTGGCCAAGTTTGTCAAGTTGTCACTCTTTTGATTGATTTTACTAGAATATCATCCACATAGTCCTCCATGATTGTGTGTAGCATATCTTGAAATATTGTCATCATTTCTCTTTGATATGTTGCTCCTACATTCTTTAGACCAAAGGGAATTACATTCCAACAAAATGTTCCCCAAGCACAAGTAAATGTTGTTTTGTGTTGGTCATTTGGAGAGATCTTTATTTGGTTGTATCTAGAGAAACCATCCATTAAGGATAGCATCTCATGCCTTGTTGTTAGATCTACAATCATGTCGATACTTGGTAATGGATAGACATCCTTTAGACAGGCTTTGTTCAAGTCTCTGAAGTTTGTGCATATCCTTATGCCCCCAGTAGGTTTGGATACTGGTACTAGATTTGATATCCATTGTGGATATTCAATGGGTCTAATGAAACCCACATCTAGTAGTTTCTTTAGTTATAATTTTACCAATAATGCTATCTGTGGATGCATTTTTCTTAGTTTTTTGCTTGATAGGCTTTGCTTTAGGCATTACAACTAGATGATGTACCACTAATGTTGGGTTTAGTCTAGGCATGTCAACATAGGTCCATGCAAAATTTATCTTCTGGGTGTTGATGAAAGCTATGAAATTGTCCTTTTCTTCTGGGTCTAGTGATGCAACATGGTAGGTTATCTTGGGGTATTCTATTGTGCCAACATTTATGGGTTCTGCTTCTTCTACTAGCAGTGTTGATCTTTCTTGATATTCTGATATGGGGAGATTGAATCTTCCATCCTTAGGTGCCTCTGAGAGGTTTTCACCTTCAGATGCATCCTTTATTTTTCTCTTTTTGGGATCCAATAGAGCCATGAAGTGGTTTTCTCTAAGGGACCGTATTTTTATGTTCTTTCTTTCATTTTTGCAACTAAAAGATTCAATATCTCCACCAAAGTATGCCTCCTGTTCTAGTTCCATGATGAACCCTGCCTTGTGGTCTCCTACGGGTATGTCTGTTCGAAGTCCCATGAACTTTGCGATTGCCTCATCATTCTGGAATTGATCCAAAATAGGTGCATGTTGTTGTTGATTCCACTCTATGAGTTGTGTGTATTAGAGTGGGAGGTTATCATCTTGATCTGCAAAGCCTATGGAAGTGGATGAAAGGTTCAATATGGCTCGGGTGTCTTTTTACCACTAGGTGTCGAGGTCATCATTGCTAGAAGTGAGAGAATCATATTCACTGACGAAGGAAGGGGAATCCCACTTGTATTCATTAGAGTCTATACCAGAATTGTAGTATATGTTGGCACTGGTTTGGATATGTTGGAGAGGGAACCTATCAAAGATAAAATTGTCGAATAAGTCTTCAATAGGTTAATTTTTGTCTAAGGTATGCTCGGTATCCAGTGCCTTGATGCTAGTAGAAGTTCCTCACTTCTTCCAAGAGGTTCATCCAGTTTTTGGAATAACCACGTCCTTTGGTTCATAACCTAGCCCCATATTCTTTTTCCTTTGTTCTAATATAATAGGTTTCATCTGGCCTTGTTCATGTAGCCCTAGGCCACCTTTTCCATTATATCCCATCCATTTAACTAATTGGTAACTGCTAGTAGTAGGGTCAAAATTGGGTTCTAGCTTTTCTAGTTCTTCTTTGTCCTCCTTGTAGATCATAGATAGAAAGTCCTCAAATATTTCTTCATCTTGCATGTCTCCCCATCTAGTGAAAATAGTGGGCTTGGAAATCATTTGTATTATCTTGATCTCTTTTGGGACTCCATATGTTTTGGGTGTTGGTGGAAGAATGCCAATACAAAATGCTTGGTTGAAAAAGTAATTCCCATTTCCCTTATCAAGTACTTGAATCTTGGCTTCCATTTTTGGTTGTTCATTTGAGATGTTTTTGGTTGAGGTAGATGGAAGTGTTGATGGGTCAACATAAGAAAAGGAGTGGAATTCTATGTCATTGCTAGGCACATGTTGGATTTTGTTGTATTTCTCCTCTAAATTAGCACAAAAATAAAAAGGCTCAAGATCGGCATATAATGTTACCTCTTTTCCTTCATGAGGAAATTTTAGGCATTGATGAAAAGAGGATGGGATTGCTTGTAAAGCATGGATCCAAGGTCATCCTAGGAGGAGGTTGTATGGCAGCTTAAGATCCAGTACTTGACAAGTGGTTTCTATTAGGGCTGGTCCTATCTGCACTAGTAACCTGACTATTCCTTCAAAATTTCTTTCTAGATCATCGTAAGCCCTTATTGTGATACTTTTTCCTTTGTCAATCACATCATCAGAATACCCTAGCTATTTGAAAATTTTTAAGGTATAGATGTTTAAACCTACACCATTATCTATCAATACCCGTTTGACCATGGATTTATGAACACCAACCTCTATGTAGAGGACTTGGTATGGAATGTTCTTTGGGGTAGATCTTTCTCAGAAAATATTAGGTGATTAGTCTATGTGATTTTACCAACCATAGCTTGGAACTGACTAGGATTGAGGTCATTAGGGACTATTATTTCCAATGCCTTTTCAAGTATTTCTCTATCGGCGGGTGATAGTTTTAACAAATTTAAAATTGAGATTAAGGCAGGTGTTTTCTTTAGTTGTTCCACAATACTATAGTCATCGGGTGACTTGATTGTAGGTTTGGGTGGTGCTCCTTGAATTGTAACTCTTCCTCGGTGGGTGGTTACGTTACAATTATTGTCTCCTCCTCGTATAGTCACTGCGTTTTCCCAATTATCATCAACTTGTGAGATAGTTCCTAAAATTGTGTCCCCATAAGTGTAATTGGTGTTATGGTACTCTTGTTTCTTTCCTTTGTCATTCCCTTTGGCATGGTTTAGGATTGGGTTTGTGTAAATTTGCAAGTCCTTATTCCCTGGACAATGTTCGACATCTACCTCCCCTTTGTTAATTAAATCTTGGATAAGGTGCTTGAGTCTCATGCAGTTGTTTGTGGTGTGTCCTTTGATCATGTGGAAGTCACATAAATTCTTCTCGTTATACCATGGTGTTTTGAAACTAGGTTCCTCATAATTTGGATGATCATTAGTTTTGAGAAGGTTTTTTTGCACTCGTTTGCACATGATTGTTTCCAATGACTCACTTAGAATTGTGAATTGCCTCTTTGGTCGATTGTACTGCCTTTGTTGTCCTCCCTGATTCATTTGTGGGTTTACACTTTGATTGTTCCTGGGATATGTATTTTGGTTATTTTGTGCATTCTTTGGGATATAGCTTGTCTATGCTACCTGTGGCTTGGGTTTGAACTATTTTTTGTGCCTACCATAATGTTCTAGTATCAACCACTCCATCATTTGTGAAATTTTTGTTTTTAGCTCAGACTTTAGGTTTCTCATTTGAAGTAGATGGATTTTATTTTGAGTTATATATTTTAAGGGCACCTCTTGCAATGAGGGATATTTCAATATTCAATCCCTTCTCAATGGTTTCTTCAAATTCTACTAGACATAACATTGTGAGCCGATAATTGATCTAAGGTAAGACATTGGTAATGAATATGTCTACCAACTCCTTATTCGGAATGGGCCATTTACATCTACTATCCTTGTGTCTCCATTGTTGTAGATAGGAGATAAAAGATTCTCCTTGATTTTTTTTGATCGTGGATAAGCTTGTAATGGTGACATCTTGTTCAATATTGAAGTAGAAGTGACTTATGAATTTGCTAGACAATTCATCGAAGTTTTTGATTGCTGGTGTCAAACGGGTGAACCATTCCATAGCATGGCCTGTAAGGCTGCGTGGAAATAATCTCATGAGGTATGAGTCATTGTGTCGTACTTCTATGCATGATACCAAGAAATCTCGTATATGCTCCATTGGATCCCCTATTCCTTTATATTTTTTGTCAAACCTAGGTATTTCAAAATTCTTTGGAAAGGGTATTGTAGTGATAGATTGATCAAACATGAATGTGCATATCTCTTGGATAGTATAGGTTTTTTTTTATTTTCCAGCCTGCATGCCTACTACCTATTGGGTAACTGCTTCTAGCTTCATTTCCATGTCCATTTTTGGAAGGTTTTTTTGTGAGTTTTTTGTATAATAGCCTTGTTGTCTCACTATGTTTGGGTCGTATATTGGATATTGTGAAGGTATGAGACCTTGGTAACTGTTTTGGTTGTATATTAGGCTAGGTCCTTGATGGGTGTAAGGAGGGTTAGCTCCTTGTTGCTAAGATGAAGTGTATTGAAGGTTACCCTGTTGATGCATTATCATGACACCTTGTTGGTAGGATGACTAAGGAAGGGTGCTCTTTGGCACACCTTGTGGTTGGGTAGGACCAAACTGAAGGTTACCCTATTGATGCGTTATCGGGGCACCTTGTTGATAGGATGAATGGGGAAGGGCGCTCTGTCGCACACCTTGTTGTTGGGCAGGAATAAATTGAAGGTTACCTTGTTGGTAGGATGAATGGGGAAGGGTGCTTTGTGGCACACCATGCTGTTGGGAAGGACTAAACTGAAGGTTACCCTGTTGATGCATTATTGGGACACCTTGTTGGTAGGAAGACCGAGGAAGGGTGCTTTGTGGCACACCTTGCTGCTGGGCATGACTAAACTAAAGGTTACCCTACTAATGCATTTTTGGGACACCTTGTTGGTAGGAAGACTGAGGAAGGGTGCTCTATGGCACACCTTGTTGCTAGTATTGCTGGTTCAGAAGGGGACCATATGGTCCACTTTGTTGGTGGTATTGAATGTTCAGAGGGGGACCTTGTGTCCCACCTTGTTGAAGGTATTGACCATTGGGAGGGGGGCCCTGTGTTCTACCTTGTTGAAGGCATTGAATGTTTTGAGATGGGTTAATGTTTGAGGTATTTTGAGGTATATACTATCTAGGAGGAGGATTGTTTTTTGGTGGTTCACATTGTGATGGTCCTCCTTGATACAGTTGTGCTACTACTACTTGTTCAACCTGAGTTGGTCTTCTAAATAAGGGGTTCTCTTTGGGTTGACCATCATTTTGTGAGAACATAGGTGGCATGTTTGGCATCCCTAGAGGTTTGATTATATTTCTTTCAACCGAGTTATCTCCTAAGGGAATAAGGTTTATATCCTTGAGAGCTTCTACATTGAAATCCATCGGTAATTTAGCACCACTTTGTGCTAACTTGAAGAAATAGGAGTTTGGATCCTTTCTGAACAACTTGTCCATTAGTTTAAGAAACTTGGGGTTGTTGAAATGTTTGAACAGTTCATCCTCATTTATTTCTTTCTATGTGTCTTCCTCCTCTATAACTACTCTATTTGGGTCTTGGTTGTTTTGTTCAATTACCTCCTTTTGTTTGTGATTAAGTTCCTCTTCACTGAAGGTATTTCTATACATAGGCCTCTTTTGAGGTGTTTCAAGATCATTTGGCCTATAGCCCCAAGGGCTACTTTCATCATTGATGGTATTAGCTGGTGGGATGCTAGTGTTGGTTTTGTTTGCTTCCATTTTCTTTCTGTGTTGTGACTTTGTGGTTGTCATAAACAAATTGGATCTCAAGGTAGGAAAAAATGGTGCTAGACCTCTAAAGTTTTCAAATCCAATGTTGACCTAAATAAAATGGTAGATTTAGGTATGTGAATTTGGTTTTCCTCTCTAGAGAAGCTCAATATCATGGAAAAGACTTGGATTTTGACCAAAAAAGAACATGTACAAATCTAGATCGTTTCTGGAAGCACATCTATAAAAGTTTTCCACCAGTTTGTTTCTATTTTTGTGTAGTGCGGCAATGTGTTTCCTAAGAGCTTTTGGTTTAAGATGCCTAAGTTGAGAATAATGACTTGTATTCTTTACTTTGGGTATCCTAACTCTATGTGAAATCATGGATGAATAAGGATGTTTATTGCCAAGCGGGGGGTGGTAATACGGGTCTCTTAGCTGCTATGTCTACTTTCTCTTCTTCTTCATCTAGGATGATGGATGCAGTGATAAATTGATGGGGTGTTTAACATTTTTCTCAAAAATGAATGTTCTCAAATTGCTGATGATGTCGGTTTGGGTACCTTCAATGTGTACATTACCTGGCTGAAATATTGGTGTGGTTAGCCCTGGTTGTTGAATGGGAGTTGTTGGCCTCCAAATGGTCATAAGGTATGTTGATGTTGTGAGGTGATTTATGGTGTTCAATATCCTCTCATAAGGTCACTTAATACCTATTGCCAGGCAGGAGGTAGTAACATGGGTCTTCCAATTTCTATGTTTTCATTTTCTTCCTCTTCGTTTAAGATGATGGATGCAGTGATAAATTGATGGGGTGTTTCACTTTTTTTCAAAAATGAATGTTCTCAAACTATTGATGATGTCGGTTTGGGAACTTTCAATGTGCATAAGGCTAGGTTGAATAATAGGTGCTACAAGGCATGGTTGTTGAACAAAAGTTGTAGGTCGCCAAATGGTCATAAGGTGTGGTGGTATGGGGTGGTTTGTTATGAAACTCAAAAACCCTAAAGTTTGAGCGTTGTTTTGGAATGTAGCTACTTTTTGGAAATTAAAATGTTGAAGAACTAGGGTCGATATTCCACTTCCTGATCTAGAGGATATGTTGTGGGAAAGATACTTGAACTATCTATGAGTTCCAAGTAACTGTTGATATCATAATTTTTTTTTTGAGTGGAGGAATGATCCTAATGTTTTGTTGGATTTTGATTTCAAATAAGTAGTATGGGAATAATGAGTGAGATTTTATGACCAATCTGATTTTCCAAGTATCTTGTTCAAGTAATGACCTTATAAGCAATCTAAGTGTTTTAGCAAAAATATTGTGAGTTGGAATGGCAATTTGTATCGTCTTTGTGTTTGTTCCCTATGTTCTTGAGTATGGAAAATGATATAATAGCACTGGATTGACTCACAAGCATGGACTTTATGTGACCCAAATGTCTATAACTCGAGTTGTGAAATCACAACACCCAAGCCATAGTTACCAAAGTGTTTACTTTGATCAATGCAACTTGGAAATAAAACCGAAATGTTCAAAAACCTTTAAGAATAAATACTTTCAAGGAGTGCAAACATAAGGCTTTCTTCACAAGTATACACTAACTCAAAGGGTTTGTGATTTGACCATCTTTGTTCAATGTTTGTTTTGATGTGTTATTTTTCTCTAAATCAAACATATAATTTGATGTCACAATTGTTTTTGAATGTAATTGGATAAATTTAACATTAACAAACAATTACAACCCTAGTGGAGAGAAACCATCCTCTTAGGTGGGCCTGCCTCATGCTTTGAAGAGATGATTTTACATGCGACTTATGGCATGGGCATGTAGTCAGACTTGGCAAGTAACTTCTCAAAAGTAAATTCTAATGCACCACTTTCAAAGAATGTTTTGGATAAATAGGGTGGCTTCTAAAACAATTGGATCTTAGTCATGTTCTAGGGATATTATTTTTGGGCACCTACACATGCGGCGTTTTGTTCAATTAAGAACCTTCCATCCCTTTCAGGTTTTTATGCATCACAAGGATACTAAGGAAGAATATGTAAGTGATGAACTTTCCTCACACTCGCACAAGATTTATATAGCAGTCTAGAACAAAAGTATCACTTGGTTCGCCTATGAGTTCTCCAGCGTGGGATGTGTCTCAATAGGCAGGACCTCTAAGAAGGTAAACATTTAAAATAAATGCGAAGCTCAAATTTTTTTTTTCTCACCCAAGATCGCCAAAATGTGCAAGGGGAGAAGACAAAACACTTTAGCTTACCAATCAATGCATGCACAAAAGACAATTCATTGCAAATTGATTCATTTTAAACACCTCAAGCAGTGTTATCCCCAAGAATATGTGAGTAAAAATGAAATGTTCTTTTTATCTTTGCACCAAGTGAAGTGTTTAGGACATCAAGCAGTTAAGATAGCAATGGTGTGAAAATAGCAGAAAAAATATTTTGTTCATTTTAAACCCCAAAGTTTGAAGTGTTTCTAAGAAAATCGGGCCTTGTCATTAATGGTCAACAAAATGTAAATCGGACATTTGTCAACAAATTTAAAGATGTTTGTGCTCTTTTTTATGCACCAAATTTAAAGGTTCCTAACTATGAAAACATGCAATGTATTCATTTTTAGAGCCCAAATTTGAAGTGTTTTATGTTCTTTTTATGGGCACCAAAAGAAAATTCCTACTTTAGAAAGCTTCAAAAAGGTTTATTTTAACAACACCAAATCAAGTGTGAGAGTTGTTTTGTTCAATTTTAAGCACCAAAATGAAGATTCCTACCTTAGAAAGCTTTAAAAAAAATTCATTTTAGATAGCATCAAAATCGAAATGTGAGAGTTGTTTTGTTCAATTTTAAGCACCAAAATGAAGATTCCTACCTTAGAAAGCTTTAATAATGTTCATTTTTTATAGCACCAAAATCAAAATATGAGAGTTGGTTTTCTTAATTTTAATGCACCAAAATGAAGTTCCTAAGTTAATAAGAATGCTTGTAAATTTAAAAAATAATTTGGATCAATCGTCTTCCCTGCATAAAATAAGTCAGTGTTTTTTCAAATCCTGCATAAAACCTGTTAGTTCCTACAAAACAAAAAAAATTTAGCAAGATAGTTCATTACAATAGTGCAGGATCTGTGCACTTGTCTTCCAGAGCAAATTCTCAGAAAAAAGATCAAAAGCTCAAAAAAATGAATTTGCAAAAGCTCAAAATTTCTGGAAAAAGCTCATATTTTCCATATAGTGCAAAACCTAGAACAAGAAACAAAAGTGTGGTTTTTTTAGCAAAGGCACTAGTTTTAGTGCAAAAGCACCATTCCCATGGCGAAGGTGTGGATCTTCTGGTAAAAGCTTAGAAATGTTGTCAGTCAAAAGCGAGCTTTTGTTGGGCAGTCTCTGAAATGCTTCCGAAAGCTTCTGAAACCCTGTAACTTGCAACTTAGCTCAAAAAAAATGTTAGTGAGGAGGACCTAGGTCCCACCGGGTGTGCCAAAATGTGTGGGGGGGAAGGAATCCATCAGGAAATATATGAAAAACAAGATCAAATGCAACATTGAAATTATAAACTAATCTAATTCAAAAACACTTAATCTATCCCATTCCATCAATCATGAAATGAACAATTCTAAGCTATTTGAATGAAATGAGATCCTAAGATTAACAAAATGAATTCAAAAAACACAAAAAACAATTACCATCCCATGTTGGAGTGTATTTGCATGATGTTGGGTTGTTCGTATCACTACAAAGCTTCCATTGGTTGTACGCAAAAGCTTGATGATCGATGCTTGTTCTTGTAGAAATGATGAAGCTCTCTCAATGGTGATCTTGACAGCACTTCATTGCCTAAGGTAAGTTGAAATTTTACTCATGATTTGTGAAGGGAGAGGTTTTTTTTTATAGGAAAAACAATTTTGAATCAACGGTCAAGATCGCATTGGAGGATATCCAAATCAATGGTCAAAATGAGTTGAGAGATTTAGACATGAGGGAATTGTGCAAAGTTGATTACACAATTAGGGTGACTGAAGAATAGATTGGCTAGTTAGGATTTTGATTGCTTAGTTAGGAATTGATTGATCAGTTAGGGTTGAGTTAGGAATTAGATGGTTGAGTTAGCAAAATCAGATTGCTTAGTTAGCAATCCATGATTTCCTCAATCAAAAAGTAGGTGAGCAATATTAATTAATTCATTCATTCCAATTTTGATTTTGATTTTGATTTTTGCTAATTTGAATAGTTTGATTTGATTTGATTTAATTATTCAAATTTTGGAGGGAAATGTGATAATTAAATTATTATGATTTAATAATTTAATTAATTTTGAGGAATGAGGTAAATTAGTGACAATCAAATAATTGGTGTCATTTGACTAATCAGGATGAAATAAGTTAAGATTAGGACTCTATTAAATAAATGTAATTTATTTAATTAGTCTAAATGATGAAATGTGAATTAATTAAATAACGTTGTATCATTCGATTAATAGAGGAAGTAGGGTTTTGAATGTCGTTCGATGTCATTTGATATGTTATGAGCTATTGTGGGATGATTCTGAGGTGATCCGAGTTGTTTTAGAGGTGTTCTGAGATGTTCCAAGTTAATTTAGAGTCATTCTGAGTCCTTTTAGGGTCATTCTGAGATATTCCGGGTTGATTCTGAGTTGTTCTGAGCCATTCCAGGGTTGTTCCGAGATATTTCGAGTTGATTCAGAGTTGTTCAGAGTTGTTCTGGGGTCATTCTAAGATGTTCTAAGTTGATTAGAGTTGCTCCAAGTCATTTTGGGGTTGTTCTGAGATGTTTTGAGTTGATTTAGAGTTGTTCTAAGTCGTTTTGGGGTTGTTTCAAGACGTTTCAAGTTAATTCAGAGTTGTTCCGAGTTGTTTCAGGGTCATTCTGAGACGTTCTAAGTTGATTTAGAGTTGTTCCGAGTCATTTCAAGGTTGTTCTGAGACATTCCAAATTGATTCAGAGTTGTTCCAAGTCATTTTGGGGTCATTATGAGACATTCTAAATTTGTGATAAGTGTTAAGTTGATTTTACATGTCTACAATGTTAGTTTTTCATTATAAAATTTATGGTATTTAATAAATTATTCATTTCATGACTATATTTACTACCAATTAATAGAAACCAGTAAATACAAATGACTAAATTAATGACTAAATATATGACTAAAGTAATGACTAAGTGACTAAATATATGAATAAATTAATGACTAAATATATGACTAAATTAATGAACAAATATATGACTAAAGTAATGACTAAATTAATGACTAAATATATGACTAAAGTAATAACTAAATTAATGACTAAATATATGACTAAATTAATGACTAAATATATGACTAAATAAATGACTACCATGACTAAATAAATGACTAGTTAACAACAATCAATGACTAAATTAATGACTAAATATATGACTAAATTAAGCACTACCATGACTAAATAGATGACCAATTAACAACAATCAATGACTAAATTAATGACTAAATTAACGACTAAATCAATGACTAAATCAATGACTAAATCAATGACCAAATCAATGACCAAATCCGTGACTAAATCAATGATTAGATAAATGACTAAAACAGTTTTGTCATAAATTTGGTTGCATTATAAATGACCGGTAATAAACTACTAATGGTCACGTGACCAAAATTAGTCATTTATATGCAATTTTTACTAGTTTATTTAGTCATATATTACTATTTTTGTCCTAGTGTCCTCACCCTGACCGTACATGGAAAATAGGGGATCCAAGCATATATTGTTTATGTTTCCATGCTTTCAATTTTTCTGTTTATGATATATATACATGCCATGTGATAGTGATTCCTCTTTCTTTCTCTATGGTTGCAGAGGATGCACAAGGATGGACTGGGCTGATGGCTCAGTGTATTTCATTGGTAGCCCTTGATGTGTCAATCCAAGAGATGGTTCTTGAGGTTTTATGGTCGGTATCTATGGGATGAAATGCCCCCACTTTTGAGCCTGTAGCATAACTGAGGACCGCCTATGAGGAGCAGGGTACGAAGATCGTCTAGTTAACTACCATTTGGGGTAGTGTGATTAGCTATCAGGGAGTTGCGGACGATGCTTAACGAGCAAGACATGACATTGAGGAGGGCCAATGCTGCTGAGTAGATGCGTAATGCTCTCTAGAGCTATCTCGATGACCTCGGTGGGCAGCTCACAACTGTGACCCCGACAAAGATTCAATGACTATGGGAAGAGTTGAGGTAGGTGAAGATGACTATAGTCTCCTTATAGGGAGAGATCATAGGGATGCATGTAGCTCTTTCCATATCATGCTCGCACTGATACCACTCCATGACCACCATACAACCTCTCCCGAGGGTACCAGAGCAACATCCAGAGCCGGAGGGCTCTAGGAGCCATGCACCACATTGATAGGGGCTCATCATTTTGTACATCATTTTTGTAGTGAGGGATACATACACATACATATATACTTGTAGATATTTTGTATAGATATATATTCAGTAGCATTCATTTTTTTTAGTAGTGGCCTGATGCATGTACATGAAATTTGATACATACATGCATATATATATGGTTATGATATCATGGCATTGTTTATTTTGACATGTATGTTTATGCTATAGATGTTATATGCTTATATGGATGTATGCTTACATTAGATGCTAACATGATTTAATAAGCACACATGGTTGTATGTTGATTAAATAGAATGATGATCTAATTTCCTTAAAAGATGTAATGGGATGCATAGATACATAGCATAGTGTAACACATGTATGTATAACACACACACAAGTGATAATATCATAACACAAAAAAATTCATAATGTGTTAATCAACAATGCTAATATATTTAGTGCTAGTACCCTTTCATAGAGAGAACACCACATAGATGACACATTGAACACTACACATAGTATCGACGAAGATGCATCCCAATAACAGGATCTTTAGAGGAATCCCATCCATAGACAATAATCCATAAGCACTTGAACCATACACATAGATCACAATGTAAGGGCTTAACTAGTTAGGACTAAATTTCCTTCTCTGATCAGGTGGCGCATTTACATTCTACTAGTTTTTCCAAAGAGCCAAGTCTCCTAGTTCAAAGGTCCTAGGAAGCATATTCTGATTATATTGTCTCAATAACGACCATTGATAAGCTTTAAGATGATTGAGGGCCTATAAACGACACTCGTCGAGCATCTCTAGCTAATGAAAATGGTTAACCTAGTAGGTTTCATCATTAATTACCCTTTAAAGGAAACTCGTAAGGACAAAATTTCCAACTCTAAAGGCATGACAACTTCAACACCATACACGAGATTGTAAGGTGTTGTTCTTGTCGCCGTATAGACACTTGTCCGATAGGCCCACAAAGCGTATGTTAATTGAATATGCCAATCCTTACCATGCTTATTAACTGTTTTATGAAGAATGAGTTCAAGAGTCTTGTTAGACACTTCTAGTTGACCATTGGATTGTGGATAGTATGGTGTAGAAAACCTATGTTAGATATGAAATTTCTCTAATAACTACTTTACTTCCTTGTTTTTGAATGGCATACCATTGTCAAAAACAGGTGTCGCAGGCAATCCGAAATGGGAAATAATGTTGTTCATGATAAAAATACAGATAGCTTTAGCATTTGTGGATCAGAGTGGAATATCTTTGACCCATTTTGTGAAGTAATCCATAGTGGTAATAATAAAGGTATGTCCCTTGGAAGAAGGAGGTGATATTTTCCAATGATATCCAACTCCCATTTTGTGAATGGCCAAGGAGAGGTTTGATTTTGTAACTCTTGAGTAGGTGCATGAATAAGATGGCTGTGTTGTTGACATTGAAAGCACTTTTTAACAAAATCAAAGGAATCTTGTTCCATCATTTTCCAATAGTACCCCATGTGTATCGGTCTTCTTGCTAGGGATCTACCACCAAAATGTCCACCCACAAAGCCATAATGGGCTTCCTTAAGGGTGAGGGGTATTTCCACTTTAGTGATACACCTAAGAAGCAAGCTGTTATAGGACTTTTGATAAAAAAACATTGGATAAAATGACATAATGTGTTGAAAGCTTCCATATACGAGTGCAATAATTTTTCAATGCATCATTGAGGAATTTTCCAGTCTTTAAATAATTATAGATACTAGAAAACCATTCTCTTGAGTCTATGTGAGAACACACAAAGGACTCTAATTCAGGTTGATCAAAAACCATAGGGGTTCACAAGACCTGAACTATGAAGTGGTATTCTTTCGTATCCTCTTCTGAAGGTACCAAGGGAGCAGCGCTTGCCATGGCATTGATATGTCTATTTTCTCTCCTAGGGACACTGTCTATTGTAAAAGAGGAAAATTTAGTAAGCAAGGACAAAGCAAGGTCTTGGTACTAGGACAACTTACTTTGTTTAGCTTGATAGGTTTCCATAATTTGGTTCACAATGAGCTTAGAATCACCTAGCATACAGAGATGCATAATTTTTAGTGCAATCATGACACACATGCCAACAATAAGGGATTCATACTCAGTGATGTTACTGGTGCAAGGAAAATCTAATCAAAAGGATAGAGAGATTTGTTTACCTTCGGGCAATATCAAGACCACACCCACTCTAGAACCAGTCTGACACCTCAATCCATCAAAATACGTCTTCCATTAAAGATTGTAGTTAATCGAGAAAATATTTTTTTCAAGAAACAAATCCAACCTAGGGAAGGAGCGAGATGAGGGAGCGTTTGCCAATTGATCGGAAACCACTTGACCCTTTATTGATTTATGAGAAACAAAATTTATATCAAACTCAGAAAGCAACATAACCCACTTAGCTAATCTTCCAACAACTTCAGTGCTAGAGAACAAATCCTTTAAGAGATCCATTTTTATGATGACATGTGTTTCGACATGGAGAAGGTAATGTCTCAACTTTTGCATAGCGAATGCAAGAGTGAGGCATTGCTTCTCCATGGAGGAATAGCAAGTTTCTTAATCAAATAGGATGTGGATGACATAGTAGACTGCTCTCTCTTTCCCCACATCATCATATTGAGCTAGCAAAGCTGCTAAGGCATATGGTGATGTAGCAAGGTAAAGTAAGAAAGGTCTATCTTGCATGGCTGGCATCAATATGAGAGGATTGGACAAATAATATTTGATTGAATCAAAGGATTTCTAACACTTCTCATCCCATATGAAGCCAACATCCTTTTTCAGTAAACAAGTGAAAGGAAGGGTACGATCAGCCAATTGAGATATAGATCTACGAATCACCTGAATATTCCCTTGTAAACTTTGAAATTCGATAATATTCCTCAGTGGAGGCATGTTAACAATGGCGTCAATTTTATTTATGTCAATCTCGATTCCACGATGAGAGACTATGAACCCCAGAAGCTTGTCAGTATCCACACTGAAGAAACACTTATGGGGATTGATTCTCATCTTGTAGAGTCGAAGCCTTTCAAAGATAAGACAAAGGTTCTTCACATGATCCTGACGAGTTATTGATTTTTCCAAGATGTCTTCAACATAGCCTTCTAAGATTTTATGAATCAAATTGTGAAATATCAAGGTCATCGCCCATTGGTATGTTACTCCCACATTCATTAATCCAAAGGGCATGACCACAGAACAAAAAGTACCCTAAGGGGTAGTGAATGCTTTCTTGTACTAATCCTCTAGGTTAATACATATCTGATTGTATCCCGAGAAGCCATCCATAAAATATAACAATGCATGGTCTGCAGTTGAGTCCACAATCATATCTATATTAGGCAATGAAAAATCATCATTAAGAGAAGTTTTATTAAGATCTTGAAATTCAATACATATGCAAATACAACCATTAGGCTTACTAACAATGACTATATTCAAAATCCAAGGGGAGTAGTCAATCAGACAGATAAAGCCTGCTTTCAACAACTTCTCTATCTCAGTCTTGTCCATCAACGCCACCCTTGGGATTGATCTTTCAATTTTTTTTCTTAACCAGCTTGGCGTCAGGACATAGGATGATATTGTGAACCACTATTGACTCATCAATACTAGGAATATCTTCATACATTCAAGTGAATATATCAGGATGAGAATGCAAGAGATTGGAGTGTTCATTTACTTCCTCTGAAGAGAGACATTTCCCAATCTTGATTACTTTTTCTAAAGATTTAGGATCCATAGGAACTTTGAAAGTATCTCCTTTAAGGAGAGAACTGTGATCTTCAGGATGAGACATCAGAACATCATTACTAATGTTAGATAGAGGGTCCTCTTCATCAAGGGTCAAAACAGATTCTCCAAAGTATGCTTTTTTATGCAGGTGATACATGAATTGTTTCTTGTGATGAAAGGGAGGTAACGGGGAATAGGAACCTAGGAATTCCCATATTGCTTCATCCAAATAGAATACATCTAAATGAATTTTCTCAACCTGCTCCCTTTCCTCTATCAATTTAGGATGAACCAAGCTCAACGGCTCGACTGAAATCATATTAACACTCCACCAAGGTTTTTTCTTAGACTGTTCCATAGAGCATCCGAAACCCAAATAGTGCTTTCATGGCTTAAACTAGATAGTAACTTGAATTACTTATTTGATATGCCCTAGGCCTTTCTTCCCATAGCCATATCGAGAGGCAAGTTCATATCTAAACCCATAATGACTTTGTAGAACTTCAGGAGGTGGTGGCTCTATGTATAGTGTTTCATTCCACCAATGAATGTCGAATGTCTCTACGAGAGCGCTCCCACCTTCGTTACTTGGTTCACAAACATTAACCTCCTTTGTAGGAGTAGGATTACTCTCCTCAGTAGAGGACGAAGTGATTTCTTGAACAAGGTCACACTTCTCTTCCCGAGCGGGAGTGTCATCCATCTATGTGGCAGAAGTACCTAAAAAATATATGCAAGAGGGGTTTTCCTTGTATTTCATGATAAATAATTTAGAGAAATCCAAGGAGCCCCAACATCACCAAGGAAAGCATTTAATTGAGAGGAAGAAGGGGAAGACAGAGGAGACTTAGGGTCTTCTGCTTTAGGTGGTTCCTCTTTGTCATCACTCTCTCTAGGAATGACTTCCACAAAGGGTATTGATCAAGAACATGCCATAGCATCAGCAGTTAAGGATGAAATACAATTCTTAAGAGTGGATACAACTAAGGCATGACTGGCAACCGCTAGTTCACAAAGGTGAAAAACTTTTGGATCTACTTTAACTATAACCACTTGATTGTTTGCAACAAACTTAAAAGAACGGTGTAAAGTAGAATTCACAACACCCATATCATGAATCTAGGGTCTCCTCAAGAGAAGATTGTATGGTAATGGGCCATGCGTCACATAAACCAATGTAGGCAAGGTAATGAGGTCTAGCTGCAAAGGTAGTATTATCATACCTAGAGCTTGGTGGCCAGCGTTATCAAACCCACAGATATACAAGGAAGAAGTTGCTAAAGAAGATGAATCAACTTTAATCTTAGGTAATAGGTCCATACCACAAATGTTGAGAGCCAAACTGGTGTCAATGAGAGTATGTCTAATATCGATATTATTAACATTAATTATAATCATCAAGGGATCTGCTTGCTTCTGCACATCCAGAGGCGGGAGTTCTTGCGGGTGGAACATAATATTTGGTGAATCCACTTGAATATGAGCCAACAACTCATTAACATCCGTAGGGGGTGATCCCACAATAGTGGTTTACAATTTTTGGCCAAACTGGACACTGAAATTATTATTTTTAACTAAATCTTCACATTCAGGCACCTATAGCGGCTAAACCGTGAGGAATTTTAAGATGGTGCAAACTAGAGTCTCGTCACATTTTGTCTATAGATTCTAAAAATATTTTTTTCAAAAATTTTGGAATTAGATTGCACTTATTTTTCCATATCCCACGAAAGCTGGTTTTTTTCAAAAAACAACATTTTTAAAAAGTGGCACACACCGTATAACACATAATTTTTTTTCCATTAAGGTAAAATTCTAATTCTTTCAAATTTAGATTTGTGACTTGATATCTAGTGCTTCCACTTGGTTAGATAGTTTTTTATTGAATATTTTTTCTTTAATCAAGTTTTGAAGTCAAATTAATTACAATTCAAACATAGTGCGACTGTATAATGCGTAACTTTTTTTTTTATATATCGAAATTCACTTTTTTTTTGTTGGATCAAGGACTTCAGTATTTGGTACACTCATATTTTTCAATTTTTTTTTGATAATCTACAATTTTTCCACATGTGCAGAACAAAGACCTTCATTTTCAGTGAAAAACCTATATTTAATAAAACTAAAAAAAAATACATAATAAAACCAAAACATATCCAAATTATATTCATTGGATAACTCATTCTGAGGACTACTTGATTCGAGTTGGGTTTGTGAAGTCTTCACCATTTTTATGTTCAAACCGAGCTTCAAAGTGAAAAAATTTAGGTTTTTTTGTGTCTAAGGGGGAGAATGAGGGTTAAGGGGGGTTCGAGCGAACCACCTCACATAATGCATTTTTATTTGGTTTCTGGGTGGGAAACTAGGGAATGGGTTTGCTCGAACTAGTAGGTTTGTATGAACCCCCAAAATCACATTTTTTTGAATGGGGTCATTTTTTGTGAGTTTTCCTTCCTCACTGGAATTGTAAACCACTATTGTGGCTTCACCCTATGCCTAGCGGAGGTAGGCAAGAGAATATTTTGTCAAGCTTGTTGAAGCATCTCTTTGTAAACCAGAGTGGTCTGAAGCAAGTCCGAAAGTGAGATCTTAGCTGAAGTAACACAAAGTTGCTTGAAAAGATCGTAATCACCTGGTGCTTTGATTGCGGGTTTGGGTGCTGAAGGAAGGCTTGGTTGAGAAGGTGGTAAATAAGTAGGAACTTGAGTGGGTTGTGATGTAGGAACAAAAGGTTATTGATCCAAGTTTTATTTATTTCTCCTTGTATTGTATGTGTGCCAAACAACATTATAGGAAATGGAGTCTATAGCTTTCATGAACCTTGAATATAAGTCTGATGAATCACTGCAACACAAAATCCCATAGAAAAAATAGTTCTCACTAGGGGATGGTTCAGTCGTGGTTACGTAAATGATGGGTTTCTTAGGGCTCGAATGAGCCACAAAGACCACAACCACATTCACCAACTCCTTTGCTTGCGAAGGGAGAGTTTGTTCAGAAGATTTATAGATAGGGGAAAGTGCTTCTAAGAAATCATATAGAGTGTCTTCCAACATATCAAAATCTTCTTCAGAAAAGGGATTATCATAAGCATGCAACATTGTGAAAATAGATCTGACGAGTTCACATCAGGTTCACCAAAATGTGATATAAGAGGGATTCACTGCACACAGGTATTTTTGTTCTCAAGAGATCACTAGGGAATGAACTACTCTTATATACCTCAATATAAGCAAATCAATGAAAGTGCAGAGAAATATACTTCGAGTAGTGTTTCAAAGAAAGTTACTTTGGACTTTAAGAGAGTGAAACCCTGAGATTTCTATCTCAAGTGAGCAAGCTCTCAGCCAAAAGACAACAATGCAATTTCAGGATGCTAGTGTGACGCGCTGTCATCTAAAAGATGCACTGGCAACCTAAGCAATAGAGGGCTCAAGAGCTCAAGTAGACAAAACTAGGTTTCACTTCTAAGCTCAGATCTAGGATGTACTAAGCGAAATAAATGAACAGGAAGTTGAAAACTGTAATAAACACAAGAGGACTTAGAGAGAACTTACCTTTCATTGGACGTTCAACTCTTCACTCCAAGCTCCACTTTACACCTACACACATAAGAACAAGGGGGAAGGGTTGGGGTTGTATAGGGGCCTACCTCGGCCAGACCCCTATTTTGGTGTTCCCACCTCCATGGATAGCCAAGTTGGAAAGGAGTGTAATGAAGTAGAAAAAGTGTGTGATGAAATCAAAACCCGCTTAGGAGTAGAACTCGCACCACAAAGTAGTAAATGAACAAGTAGGAAAGGAAAGTGAGAGAGAAAGAGAGAGCATTACCCATGGGCCTAGGCCCTCTCCAGAGCACTTGGACACATCGTTGAGTGCTTGCTTGAGGGCTATTGTTGTTGGACAGACCTCAGTCTAACATGGATTCACTTGTGAGAATACTGCTATCAAGAATGAAGAGAAATCAAGACTGGAGCAAGTAGTAAAAGAGCTTGAATGAATGACTTCCAACCCCAAATGAGAGCGAGAAAGGGGTTTTTAATGCATGCAAGGGCAACAAAGAGCTATTACATCCGAAATCCAATTGCTAGTACACATGTTGAGAGAGTGAAGATTCCAGATTCCTTGTTTCAAACTCAGAAAACTGCCAGGATCCTAGCACGCTGCGTAGATGTCTGTGCGATGTGCAGGTATCTAGAGCCTAGATTTTTGGGAAACATGTCATCAGGATTCTGTTACTCTACCACAAGTCCACATGAATTCAAAGTCACAAAGTTCTAACTCATGGGATTTTTTTCATTAATGATCTAAGGTGTCATAAATGCTAGGAAAAGATGAAAATATGCAGAATTTCCCCTAGGTGTAATTTTGCGACATTACATCGCTTAAAGATTTGCATGTTAATTGCATGTTTCCCATTTTGCAAATGAAGGATTCAATTGTCTCCCCATAGTATGCTCATGTGTCTAGCTCTATATCAAAACTATCTTTGTGATCTTCCCATGGCAAGTTGTCGCAGAGTCCCATGAATTTTGAGATTGCTTCATCATTTTTGAATAAATCTAGAATCGGTGATCCTTGTTGGTCCCAATCAATGAGTTGTGGGTAGACTAGGATTATTTTAGTGGGTTGATTGTTTGGGATGAAGGATATTGTGGATATCATGAAGAGAGAGTTATTCTCGAATAGGTCAATGACATTGAGGGGGAAGCCATCTACGGTAGTATCATGGGATATTGGTAACCAAGAGGAAGCCTCAACCCATTTAGCAGAAGTACTTTTTCCAATAAGGATAAACTTGCTAGTAGTACATCTGAAGCCGAGATTCTTTGGACGTTTCTCAAGAATGATGGGTTCTAACAAACCATTGTCATTGTGTCCTAGTTTCTCATTCTTGTTATACCCCCACCCCTTCATTAGCTACAAGCCTTTGTTGTCATCTTCCATGGGAAGAACAGGGATGGGTCATTCATCTTGATATAGTAGTTTAGAGACATCTTCCTCATTGGCATCTTCCTTTTTTAAATCTCCCCACTTGGTGAAGGTACTAGCTTCCATCTTTATTGTTTTAGGGGCTTTATTGCTAGGTGTGGGTATCCCATGAGACTTGGGAGAAAGAGGTAGCTCTCCAAACACAAAAGTATCCTTCGTTAGCTTATAATTTCCACAACCATCATCCTAGATCACTACTTTGATGTTGGGAATGTTCTGCATAATGGGTTTTTTGTTTCTGAGGTAAATGCAAGGGATGATGGGTGAACAAATGAGGAAGATGGTGTAGGCCCTTCATCATTCTTTGGTACTTGGGGGCAATCTTATAGAACTTGGCCTCAAGATTCTTGTAGTAGTAAAAAGGCTCAGGATCTCCATGGATGGTAACTTCTCTATCCTCAAAAGGAAACTTTACATATTGGTGATAGGTTGAAGCTACAACTTTTAGGGCATGGATCCATGGTCAGCTAAGCAAGATGTTGTAAGGGAGATGAAGGTCTAGCACTTGGCATGTTGTCTCTATAATGATGGGTCCCACTTGGATGGGTAGTGTTATGATGCCTTGCGATACCCGCTCTTGATCATCATATGCTCTAATGGTCATTCTCTTTGCTCTCTCAATAGTTTCCTCTGAATATCCCAGGTTCTTGATAAATTGAAGGGTGCAAATGTTCAAACCGGAACCTCCATCTACTAAGACCCTTTTAACCTTTTTCTTATGAATAATTACCTCAAGGTGTAAGGAACGATTATGAGATGGCTGCAATGGTAGGTGTTGTTTCGAAAAGGTGAGAAGATGATTAGTGATATGCCCTACCATAGCTTGAAATTGTTTTGTATCAATATCCTTAGGGACAGATGATGAAGACAAGGCTTTCTCTAAGATTTTCTGATGTGTGAGGGATAGCCTCAATAGTTCTAAGATAGAGATTTGTGTGGGGGTCTTCTTAAGTTGATCTAGGAGATTTTCTTCGCTAGGGTTTAATGTTGGCAAAGTAGGTTGTGCCCTAGATTGAGATGGGACTTCTTGGATGGTAACCTTTCCATGT
This sequence comes from Sequoia sempervirens, assembly GCA_007258455.2. Lineage (NCBI taxonomy): Eukaryota > Viridiplantae > Streptophyta > Pinopsida > Cupressales > Cupressaceae > Sequoia > Sequoia sempervirens. The sequence goes on along the minus strand of VDFB02256132.1, from coordinate 177,003,548 downwards.
CATTTGGTGACTCCACACTCTGCACTAGGCCCTTTGATGGTGATGATGGCGATGAAAATATCACAGGAAGTGACTACATTAGAATAGGTATGCTACATGTTTGTGTAATCCTTAGCTTTTCTAGTGTTGTTTCCCTTGCTATGATCTAGCATGGGGTTCTTGTATATCTTAAGATCCTAGTTACCAGTTGGTAATTAAATAGATATGTCTCCATTCTCGATGAGATCTTGGATAACATTTTTGAGCCTCATGCAATTTGATATTTTGTGTCCTTTGATTTTATGAAAGTCACAAAGATCTTTTTCATTGTACCAAGGTAGTTTATCCTATGGTTCTTGGCAATTTTCAAAATTGGGAAGCATTATCAGGTTTGACTCTACCAACTTCTTGATGATGGTTTCAATAAGTTCTAAAAACTATGTGTACTTTCGTTTTGGATAGTTGTTTTTGTTGGGGGTTCATCTTTGTTGCGTTTTGGTATTGTTGATCTGATTGTTTTGTGAAGGTGTAGCTTGTTGTACGGTTGGTTGAGAATTAGATATTTGGTTGTTTTTTGACCTAAGAGCACTTAGGACCATCTTAGCATCTACCACACCATCATTCGTTATGTTATTTCTCTTAGCCCAAATATGAGGCTTGTCGTTTGAGCTGGTGGATGGGTGGTTGTCTTTGTAGGCTTGAGTATTTCCCTATGAGATTAGAGCTCTCTTGATGTTAAGGGCTCTAGGGATAAGCTCATCATAAGAGGTAATGCATCGCATCTTTAAGTGGAAGGATAGATCTAGATCTAAATTCTCTATGATGATCCCCACTTGTTGTTCATCGAGAATTGGCCACTTGCTTTGACTAGCTCTTTGCCTCCATCATTGCAAGAAATTGGCGAAAGATTCTCCTTTGTTCTATTTGAGAGTATACAACTCTTCTAGGCTTACATCCATGTCAAGATTAAAGGAGAAGTGATCTATGAATTCATCGATGATTTCTTGGAAGGTTTTGATACCTAGAGGCAACTTAGAAAAATGGTTAATGGCTAGGCTTGTTAAGCTTCTTGGAAAGAGGTGCATCAAATAGGACTCATTGTAGGCGACCTCAATACACATGGCATTAAACTCTTTGACATGGTCTATAGGACTTCCTCTCCCTTTGTATTTATCCAATTTTGGTACTTCAAAACTGAGAGGGAATGGTACTATTGTGATGTTTCAATCAAATGAATATGGGCATAAGTTTTGTGTATGAGGCTTCTTCATCTTTCCCATCTAAATATCTTGCACTTTTTGTGTTAATGCTTTAAGTTGCGATGCGACATCATCTTGTGGATTTGGTGGAGGAACATACGTTGCATATTGTGCGATGGGGGATGGATTGTATGTGGGATTTTGATATGATGGGGTATTGTATGGTCTGTATGGTGGTGTAGGATATTGTGAGGGTGATTGTGGTGGAGGCGTATATATTCCTAACGTGTTTGGATTGACGATGTTTTGTTGAGGGTTATAGTAGGAACCTTGTTGTTGTTGGGCATATTGTTGAGCTAGTAAGGCTTTTTGTTGGGCTTGTTGTTGTTGCTTTGCTACTAAGGCTATTTGATGGGATTGATGTTGTTGTTGTGCTAGTAGGGTTGTTTTTTGTGTTACTAAGGTTGCTTGTTGTTGTTGCTGCTATTGTTGTGCTGCTAGGGCTGCTTGTTGTTGTTGTGCTGCTAAGGTGGTTTGTTGTTGTTACTAATGTTGTTGTATTGTTAGGGTTGCTTCTTGTTGTTGTTTTTGTTGTTTTAGTGCTACTAGGGCTACTTGTTGTTGTTGTTGTTGTTGTTGGGATGCTTGTTGATACACCTATTGTGCTTGCTATAAATCTAATGCATGTGCTTGCAATGTAGGATCAATTGGTTGTTGGGACATCTACAATGGGTTTTTGGTGTTGATTTTTTGCGCTAGTAGGTTTTTGATGAGATGTTGGGGATTCCCTTGGTTTAAAATTCCTTGTAAGATGGTGGATTGGGATGGAGGAATGTAAGTTTGAGGTCCCATTTGATTTCTCATGGTGAGAGGGACCACAGGGATAGATGATGATGGTTCCATTAGGTATTGTGATGGTAATGGCACATTAGGACCTTGATTCCATTGATTGAAAGGATTCCCTTGACTGATGTTTTGGGGATTTCCTTGTGTTTGGGATGTGGTTTGTGACCAAAGGGTTGTTTTGATTTGGGTTGACGATGGTTGGGATGGATGTGGTTTGTGAAACCAATGGTGTAGATGAACCAATTGGGGGATTGGATAAAGATGTCCCTATTTATGTTAAGGGTTGACTTTGCATTAGGGTGTTGGCATTCCCTTACTGGTCTATTTGAGACTCTTGGCCTCTACTACATTATCTTCATCTAACTAGTTCATTATTAGCTAGTTATCCATTAAAGTCCTCTTCACACTAGCTTAACTTTACATAGGGATAAGGTGGTTGAGCCTTTAATGACATGAGTTGTCACACCTCATAGGATGCCAACACTTGTCATAATTTAGTTGTATCCATCTCTCCCCTTGGTCTATATAACCAAGGCATTTCCTTTGTAATTCTCACTTCTCAAGCTGAATATAGTTTTGCATTCTTAAGAGGAATACAGTTTATTCCTCCTCATATTTTTGGTTTTTCTTTCCTTTAGTCATTAGATTCCTAGTAGGCTAGTTAGAAAATCTCACATGGTATCAGAGCCAAATTTGAGTTGTGGGTTAGCATTTCTTTAGGAAATCTGAGAGTGTAGATTTTTTTTTCAATAGAACTGAGTATGCTCTTATCTTGCATCCTCGGATGATCTAGAGAATCAGAAAAGTGTAAAAATATCAATTTCTAGGGGGGTTCATGCATTTACTTTTTAGTTATAGGTCTTTTGAAGCTTCTTGGAGAGATTTTGAGCTCACCATTGAGTTTAGAGTAGATGAGACAATCAGATTTACCCCTTACTTTACCTGAAATGGACACTGGAGGCCAGATCTACAACAATTTAAAGTGGGAGGTTTATTGCTAGATCCAACAAAGAACTGCCATTTCATAGCACTTTGGGTCAAATCCGACCCTGCCATCACGCTCAGAAGGTTCGAAAATGCTAAAATTGACTATTAATTTGTTAATTTTGGTTGAGTTTGCATAAAAAAACAATTTTTTTTCAAAATCTAAGCATTCAAAAAAAAAAATTCATACATTTATAAAAAAAAACAACACAACTTTTTAGAAAAAGAATATACAACTTTTCAAAAAATAAATGCTTTTTTTAAAAATGTTTGATATAAATGCAACTTTTTTTAAAAAAAGTTTGAAAAGATTTGAAAAAAAAAGTTATAACATTCCCAAAAAGGGAAAGTGGGTACTTTAGGGACACATGCCACATAAATTTGTGGGTCCATAAGTCCCCACTCCCCTTTATGGGCTTAGCCTTTTATAAAAGCTCTTAAAATCTTCACGTGGGAATGTGGGGGTGACTAAGTCCCCCCACATAATTATATTTTTTTTAATATTTTTTTTTGATGTTTTTTAATTTTTTAATATGCTTTTAACATTTTTACAATATTTTAAAAAATATTATTTTTTAAATTTCACCACAATTTTCTTTTTTAAATATTTTTTATGTTAAAAAATAAAAATAAAAAAATACAAATTAAAAAATAAGAATCCCACCCACCTTTCTTTTGACTTTTAAAAAAAATTAATCATTCTAACTTTTTAAAAAGTGTATCCATTTATTTTGTGACACTATTTTTAATGTTTTTTTTTAATTTTTTGTTATTTTTTAATTAAAAATAATAAAAATTTAATGCCACCAAATTTGGAGGAGATTTTAGTGGAAAGTTAAAATGGAGATCAGCTAATTTAATTTGGCAGAATGCTACATTTGGTGGAGTTCTAAACTAGCTGGTGGATATCTATATTTGGTGAACCGCTAACTTTGGCGGCAGTTCTGCTAAATTTGGTGGAATTTTTTAATACCCCTCTCTATTGATGAGTTGGTTTTTGAAGGCCAACTTTGAAGGCTTATAACTTAGGCTCTCGACCTCAAAATTCAATGCAATTTTTTTTATTTGGGCTAATTTTTCGTGCTCTACACATTGGCGAAGAAAACTTCATATTTTGGTACATAATTTTTTTAAAAATTCTTGATTCTCAGAGATGACTCCTCACTGTTCTTGTTTTGCAAACTTAAAATCTGCATAACTTCTGCATATGACCTCAAATCAAGTTGATTCTTGTTTTGAATGGGCATTATTTTTCGTGTACTCACCTTGATGTTGTTTATTTTGTATGAAATTGTACCAAATGTATACTTTCAGCACATGTTCATTTCTTGAGGAATTGTAAAAGCATTGAAATCCAAAAATCTATAACTGCACTAAATATAAAGTGCCAAAACATTTTTCTCTGGGGGGGTTCTCTTGTTGTCCTTGTGCTTGAACCTCTCTCATACTTTGTGTGCTTTTTTTCCTTCACTATGGGTACATTTAAGTTTCCATTATTCACGCCCTACAACTACAACACATGGCATCAAAATGCATGGAATGCCTTAATGCAACTACGATATACACCTTATGTTGAGAAAAAGGTAATTGAACCCACAAATGATAAGGAAAAACTACTCTGGATGTTTGAACATACAAAAGCTCTTGGTTGTCTAAGGAGTTTTGTTTCTCTTGATATAATGTTTCAAATTGAAGCATGTAAAGATTCACATGATGCATGGGAAAAATTAAACTCTTTATGGTACAACTGATGAAGTTCGTGGTTATCAAATTGATAACAAACTAATGGGTCTTGATCCGAAGTCTTTTTATAACATCCAAGATTATGTAACAAAGGTCAATGACCTTAGATCACAATGTAAATCATGTGGCTTAGCGAAGAAATACATTCAACTTGTCTATAACACTCTAAATAAACTTGGACCTAAATTTTTAGCTTTTGTTTCTAGCTTTCATACTCATAGGTTGACAATGGAATCCACATTCACTACACCTTCTTTTGCTTCATTTTCTGAAATGTTAATGCAAGAACAAGGTAAGCTTCTTTCAATGGGTCTTCTCAAGCCTTCACATTCACAAGCTTTGATGGCTGGTCAACCAAAGGGTCAGAAAGAATCAAGGAAACCTGACAACAAACAAAAGTAGTTCAAGAAGATGTCACAAAGAGATCAAGCACAATCATCTTCAACAACAAAAGTTTACTCCAAGTCCTCATGTTCAAAGGGGAATTTTCAAAAGAAGGAAAGGCCAAGTTGTAGCTATTGTAAAAAACATGGTCATGAGGAACATTCTTGTCATAAGAAGCAAATCGATGAGTTAAAGAATCTTCTTAAAAAGAACAACATTAATTTTCCTTCTTCTGTTGCTCATCAATCCTCTACCCCACCTTCCAAATCAAGTAAAGGGAAAGCACATGCACTTGTTGCTATTAATGATTCTTCAAAAGAGTGGATTCTTGACTCAGGTGCATCACGTCACATGGGTTCTATTAAAGAACAATTTTCTTTGTTGGAGCCTTGCTCGGTGCCCTAGATTCTCATTGGGGATGATTCTCTAGTGGATGTAATTGGGAAGGGTTCAATTGATACTGACAATGGTAAATTTGAGGATGTCCTCTGCATGCCTAATCTGTAAGCCAACCTTCTCTCCATCTACCAAATCACTCAAAATTTTAGAAAAGTTGAATTCACTCCAGATTCTGTCAGCATCAAAAATCTTTAAGATAATGCACTCCTTGCAATTGGTAAGGCCAATCATGAGTCTCGCTTGTATGCTTTCTCATTTTGTACCTGATTCACATTCAACTACATTGCTCACCCATTCAAATGTTGTGAGAAAACTATGGCATGAGCGGTTTTTCCATCTCAACCATTGCTATCTTCAACAACTCAACAAACAAAATATGGTCATGGGTCTTCCTCAAATCAATTTTTCAGCTAGTGTATGTTCAAGTTGTACCTTGGGAAAACATCCTGAGGAGAAGTTCGACAAAGGGAAGGCTGGGAGGGCTTCAGAAGTCCTTGAATTAGTTCATAGTGACTTGGCAGGTCCTTTTCCATCATTATCTTTCAGTAAGGCTCACTATTTGCTCACCTTCATTGATGAATATTCTAGATACACATGGGTCTACTTTCTTCGACACAAAGGAGAAGTCTTTGATAGATTTCAAGAGTTTAAGGTTCGTGTTGAGAAGCAATCTAGAAAGTGTGTCAAAATTCTTTGCACTGATAATGGTAGAGAATATGTGAACCAACGATTTGAGCAATTCTGTACTCTTGAAGGGATTGATCTTCAACATACTGTTGCCTACACACCACAACAAAATGGTGTAGTTGTGAGGAAAAATAGGTCCCTAAAAGAGATGGCTAGTTGCATGATCCATGTTCGCTCCCTTGCACCTGCATATTGGGCTAAAGCTATCAACTATGCTGCTCACATCCAAAATAGAGTTCCACATAAGGAATTAAAGGGCATCACTCCCTTTGAAGCTTGGTGTGGAAGGAAACCTGTTGTGGGATACTTTAGAGTTTTTGGCTCCCCAACCTGGGCACATATTCCTTCAGAGAAGTGCAAGGCCTTGGAACCTCAGAGTCAGCCTTGTATCTTTGTTGGTTACCTTGATGGTGTGAAAGGATATTAGCTAATGGATCCTATCACACATGAGCTCTTCATTGAGCGTAGTGTCCATTTTGAGGAAAGCTCTTCTAGCTCATCCTCTACTCTTCCTTCCCCCACAGTGGATTTCAAGGATTATGAGATTGATGATTTTCCTCAAGCTTCCTCGAGTTGTCAAGTTGATCATGAGATTTCATCTTCCTCTTTAGAGAGTTCTGAATCCCCTCCTCCATCCTCTACCATGCCTCGTTGGGCTCGACAAACAATTGAGTTTGTAGGAAACCTTGTTGGGGATCCTTCAAGTACAAGGAGGACTCGATCACAACATCACAACATTCCACATTCCTACATCACCACAACTTCAGATCCATAGTCATTTCATGAAGCATCTGGTATTGCTAAGTGGGATTCCATAATGGAGGAAGAGTACAACTCTTTAATGCTGAATAAAACATGGGATCTTGTTCCACTTCCCAAGGGAAGAAAAATGGTTCGGTGTAAGTGGATTTATTGAACCAAATTTGTAGCAGATGGCTCAATTGACAAGTATAAAGCATGACTTGTGGCAAAAGGTTTCTCTCAAGTACTGGTATTTACTACACTGATACCTTTGCCCCTGTTGCCAAAATGAACTCCATTCGCTTGCTATTTGCTATTTCTGCAACTCATGGTTGTGTTGTACATCAAATGGATGTCAAGAGTGCATTTCTTTACAGAGATCTACATGAAGAAATTTATATGGAGCAGCCACAAGGATTCATTCAAGATTCTTCATTGGTTTGTAAACTAAAGAAGTCTCTCTATGGCCTCAAACAAGCTCCATGAGCTTGGTATGCCAAAATGGACTCCTTTCTTCTCTCCATTGGATTCTATAGATGCCACTATGATCCAAATGTCTACATCTTGTGGTGGGAGGATTCTCTTCTCCTCTTGGCTCTCTATGTTGATGACTTGATTGTCATTGGGAGCACTTCATCCATCATCACAACTGTGAAGAAAGCTTTGCATGAAATTTTTTCCATGAATGACTTGGGTCTCTTGCACTACTTTCTCAGGATCGAGATCACATAGACCTCTTTTGGGATCTCACATGCACAACCCAAGTATGCTCTTGATCTTTTGTAATGTTTTCATATGGTTGATTGTAAGCCTGTATTGACTCCCTTTCTATCTAGAGTTAAGCTTGAGGCAAAGTGTTCCACACCACTAGTTGATGCTACTTTGTATCATCAACTTGTTGGTAGCCTCATCTACTTGACTCATACTTTCCCCGACATTTCCTTTGTAGTTGGCATTTTTTTGTGCTTCATGACGAAACCACATGAGCTTCATTGGAAATCTACCAAATGCATCTTGCACTACATCCAGGGCACTCATTAGTATGGGATTCACTATACAATAGGCACAAGTTCAAAATTACTGGGATACATAGATTTTGATTGGGATGGTGATATTGATGATCGCAAGTCCACATCCAGCTATAGTTTTCACTATGGTTCTAGCCCCATTTGTTGGCAGAGCAAGAAGCAACATGCCATTCCTCTTTCTTCAACTGAGGCTGAGTATTGGGGAGCTATCAATGCTGCCACTAAGGCTATTTGGCTTAAGAATATCCTCACTAAACTTGGCATCACCTTTTAGAAGCCATCAGTCATCTATTGTGACAACTAGAGTTCCATCCAGATCTCGAAGAACTTGGTTCATCATCAACACACCAAACACATCAAGATCCATATGCATTTTCTTTGGGAGCTGATTTAGGAGCAGGTCATTGATTTATGATATTGTCCTACAGTAGATCAAGTTGTAGATATAACCACCAAAACCTTCAGTAAGAGCAATTATGTTCATCTTCGGTCTCTCTTAGGGGTGAGGCACATCTCTTCTGGGGGGGTCACTTACACCTTCTTCATTCACCCTCTCATGGGCAGGAGTTTTTTCCCACTGGGTTTTCTCATTCTTTATCATTGAGAGGTTATTATGTACATGGGTACCTCATGAGGCCTAATAGTCGAGACCCATATTTTCATCTTTGCATTGTATAATTCTCCCTAAGTTTCACTTAAGAGGGGGTGTTAGTGCGAAAAGGGTACTTTATCTAACTAGTTCAGTCCTTAGCTAGTTTTCCACTAAAGTCCTCTTCACACTAGCTTAACTTTACATAGGGATAAGGTGGTTGATCCTTTAATGACATGAGTTGTCTTACCTCATAGGATTCCAACACTTGTCATAATCTGGTTGCATCCATCTCTCCCCATGTCCTGTATAACCAAGGCATTTCGTTTGTAATTCTCACTTCTCAAGTTGAATATAGCTTTGCATTCTTGAGAGGAATATACTTTATTCCTCCTGATATTTTTGGTTTTTCTTTCCTTTAATCATTAGATTCCTGGTAGGCTAGTTAGCAAATCTCACAGTTGGGATGGATGTGGTTTGTGAAACCAATGGTGTGGATGAACCAATTGGGGGGTTGGATAAAGATGTCCCTATTTACGTTAAGGGTTGACTTTGCGTTAGGGTATTGGAATTCCCGTGCTGGTCTATTTGAGACACTTGGCCTCTACTACCTTGTGTGATGTTGGACACACTTACGGTACTTGTGGGGATGGATGAGGATGGGTGACCTCAATATGTTGAGGTTTTCATGGATTCATGAAGTGTAATTGGTTTATTTTGATGTAGAGGATTCTCAGGAATAGGGGGAGCGCCAAATGTTGGTGTCCAAGTGGTGGTTTGAGAAAGATTTGTGTTGAGGGTACCCACAAGTGTGTTACTTTCAAATGACAGAGTATGGAAAAATTCCTTAGCAAGACTAGCCGCAATACTAGGAGTTGGTGTTTGAATGGTTGATGAAGTCAAGCCTTGTGTCAATGATTGTGCCACAAAAGATGGGGAAATTGGAGCTACATTTTCTAAGGCTTGATGTTCTTGTTTGTACTCCATGATTTCTTCCTTAGTAAGTCCAAATGGTTTGTTCATGATATCTTCTATCTCAAATGGCTTTGATGGAGATGAGGGTTGTTGCAATGGGGTAACTTGATTTCTTGGATTGAATTCTTGAGGATTGGGATAACTTGAGGTAAATGTGACTTTGGTTTCCTCCATGATTCCCTTGTGTTGTGATCTTGTATTTACCATGAATTATGGGTCACGTATGGAGAGTTGTATTGAGATTTGTAATGTTTAAACTCTCTAGTTAACTCAAATCTTGATAAAAGGGATACTCTCAGTCTTTTTGGAGCAATGATGGTAATGGGAGATGAAAAGGTGGATGATGTGGAAAGTGATCTTCACAAAAAATTTTGAGAAAAAACTTTTGAATTAGAGTTTGTTGTTTGATTTTTTGATAAAGGATGTTAATAGACTTTTGAATCTTTAGGGTAGACTTGTAACCTTCAAGATGAACTAGTTCAAATATGATAACTAACTTAACCAAATACATGGAAAAGGATTCATTTCACATACAAAGTATCTAAGTTAGATTTTGGGTCAAGATAGATGTATAAGTCCAAAAGTGTTGGCGTGTTCAAAATTTTTGCAAAGTTTGGTGAAGTGAAGTTTGGATTTTGATAAGTGGTAGATGAAATGTTTAACCCAATGTTGACCTAGAGTGAGCCTTTTGTTTTACAAGACTAAGGTAGTGAGAAAGATGCTTGAACCTAGAAGTAACTCAATCCAAAAGACCAATGTTGACTTAAATGAGGGGTTCATATTGGGCATACATGTCTATAAAAACTCCTTACCAAAATGCTCCTATTGCGGTAGAGATTAACAATATTTTTCTTGATGGACTTTTGACTATGATGCCTAGGTTTGAAGTGACGACATGTAGACCTTCTCTTGGGGATTTTGATTTTGCAAGAGATCATTTAGAGAAGCACAAGTAAAGAGGATATTTATTACCACAAGGAGGTGGTAATATGGGTCTTTTGGCCACAATATTGGCTTATTCCTCTTGTTTGTCTAAGATGTATGATAAATTTATCCACTAGATGGGTGTTTCCTTTGTTTCAAAAGTGAAGCTTCTCAAACTACTAATTATATCTATTTTTTCTCCCTCAATTAGTTCAAAGTTTGGTTGAATGATAGCTAGTGTAAGGTTTGGTTGTTCAACCAGAGTGATTGGATGCCAAATGGTCATGTGGGGTTCAATTTTTTAATTTATCTTTCTTAAATGAGTTTCTTTTCACCACAAACACTTTTCTTTCTTAAGTTTAAAACTAAATGTCTATGTCAAAAACATCATAAATTTCACAAAGTCCATTTTGTGAAAAGGATGAAGTTAGGGACATAGTTACCTAGGTTAACCTTGGGAAGTATGGATTGAGATGTAAACCAAAATATTTAGAATTCTTTAAGAATAAATCCTTAGGGAAAGCATCAATATCAAGTTTTTTTCAAAGGGTGTCCATACCTAGTCCAAAGGGTTTGAAATTTTGAAAAGACTTGTTGATGTTTGTTTGTATTTTTTTGGAATCAAGCAAGTGTTAAACTAACTCACAAGTATTTACAATCCTAGCTAGAGAAGGTACACATTTCTTAGTAGGCTTACCATCATCCGAAGAAATGATTAATCCACACTAGTAGAATTTGGGAAATAAATGACTATGTGACTAACACTTGTAGAATTTGGCAAATAAATGACTAATTTGATCATCATAAGTGACTAATTTAGTCATCGGGTAAAATCACAACTAAATAATTGGTTAGACAAATAAAAATAACTAAATAAATGGCTTACTCCTCTATTCTTTTTTCTTTTGAATTTGATCATAATCCATAGAGCTTAAGCCCCCATCATGGGACCTCTACCTAAGTGGGCCATTTGGCCACCTAAGTTGCTTGGTGCACCAAAAATATTTATTTGTGTGGAAGGAATTGCCTCTCGGTGCAGTCTTAAGGCCTTCACATATTTTATTAAAAAAATTAACATTTACATTCTTTAACTTTTATTACTCATTATGTTAATGAATCATTGATGTTTTTAACTATGATTTGAAGCCAGATTGATTTTCTTGTTGTGTTAGCATGTCAAATGTATCAAAGAGCAATTGTGGTCAACTCACTAATAAAATATGATTGAAACAATCCAATTGAATTTTGAGGGCTATCTTTTATTTCAAAACACAAATAAAGATGACTAAATAATTAGTCACACAAATAAAAATGACTAAATAATTGGTCACACAAATAAAAATTAGACAATATGATATTATAGTGGTTAATTAAAAAAAAATGAATTGCAGAAGTGGATTGTATTATAATATAATATAATATATATTACATAATATTATATTAAATACTAATATTATATAATATTATAATATTAAATACTAATATAATAATAATAATATATTATAATATTATATTATTATATAATATATATAATAATATTATATTATAATATTATATTATTATATAATATATATAATATTATAATATAATAATACTATTATTATATTACAATACAATATATTATAATATAAAATGATATTATATAATATTATATTATTTAAAAAAAAATAAAAGTGGCTAAATCTAAATTTTATTTGTTAAATGTTCCATATTTTATTCAAAATAGGCTGATTAGCTTTTGGGGTTTCTTTGTGGGCTCCTTACCTTGTGCCTACCTTGGCATTCCTTTCTTTGCTGGTACCATCCTTGGTGTACTCTAAGAAAGAGTTTGTAAGTTAATTAAGGACAAAATTTCTCTTTGGAAACATAAGTGGCTCTCCCTTGTTGGTAAAATTCAAATGATCAAATCTGTCCTGAATGCAATTCCAATTTATATGATGTCAGTGTTAAAGGCTCCTTATTCCACTTTAAATCAGCTGAAATCAATTATGTGTTCTTTCTTGTGGAATGATAATGTGGGGGGTAAAGAAAAACTCCCCCTTATTGCTTGGGAGAAAGTTTGTTTGCCTAAGTACCTAGGTGGCACTGGTATCTGAAATCTCAAGTTTTAGAATGCTGCCCTTGGTGCCAAGTTCACTTGGAAATTATATCAAAATCCAAACTCTAGATGGGGGAAGTTAATGTTTGCCAAATATTTGTACCCACATCCCAGGGAGTGTATTTTCAAGGAAGCTTCCCTCCCTAGTGGATTGGCAATGTGGAATTTTGTATCTTCCTGTAGGTCGGTGATCCTTCCTCACCTCTCCTGGTTGATTCAAAATGGTAGGAAAGCAAAATTCTAGGAGGATGTCTGGAATGGGTATCCCACTTTGTCTTCTTTTTTAGATTGGTGTAATTTAATGACTCTACTTAAAAATGCTTGGGGCTCTTATGTGGCTGACTGCTCTAGTATTCTCCTCATAGACTCCATTTATGTTGTTTCATGGAAATCAGTTGCCAATTTTGATATTCCTCAATTTGTAAAGGAAGCTTTTAAAAAAGAATTGGATAAAAGGTGCATTGTTTTCTCTGATAAAGATGATATACTAATTTGGAAAAAATCAAAGACATGGAATTACTCTATCAAAGAAGGTTATAACTCTCTTTTGGAATCTCAAAACCGTTGTGATCTCCCCCATTCTCTCTTCTGGGATGATGCCTGCCTCCCTAAGGCAGGTGCTTTTGCATGGATTGCAGTAAATGGGAGAGTCTTAATAGTTGAAATACTTGATAGACTGGGCCTTGTGACGGCCTTCCCCTGTGTTTTTTGTGGCTATTTCATTGAATTTGTAGACCACCTCTTCACTCAATGTCCTTTCACAATGCAATGTTGGTATTGGGCTTATGCAAAGTTGGGTTGGTGCTCATTGGTTTGTCCTTCCTTAACTTTGCAATTTAAATCTTGGCCTTTATTGAATGGCTCCTCCTTTTTTCATTGTCTCTGGAGAGTAACTCCTTCCTTAATCATTTGGAAAATTTGGATTGAGAGGAACAATAGAATTTTTTGGAACAAAGGCTCTTCGTTAGAGGAAATGCTTCAAAACCTTGAACTCTCAATTTCATAAGTGGAAAAATCTTATATCTTTAAAAAATTGGAAAGCTTAGAATTTTTCTCAAGTTGGGATGGATTCGTTATCAGAAATTGGTCACTGCTCAAATCTTTTCCTTTTCATGGGTATTTTATTGGCAAGGTGGATAAAGTGTATGCACGAAGAGAGGCTAAATGGGAGCCTCCTCCTGCTAATTTTTTCAAAATAAATTATGATGGAGCTTCTAGGGGAAACCCTGGTAAGTTTGGGGCTGGGGTAGTAATCTCAGATTCAAATGGCAACGTTATCAAAGCTTTCTGTAAGGCCCTTCCCCCTGGCACTAACAATAAGGCTGAATTGGAGGCCTTGAGTCTATGCTTGGACCTCGCAAGGGCCCTCCACTTTGGATTCACTAATTGTTGAGGGTGATTCTATGGTAATCTTTCATTTAATTATTAATCAAAAGTCTCAGGTTTGGCATCTACAGTACTTGTTAGATAAAGTTCTCTTGCAATTGAACTAGTTCAAATCCTATTCTATATCTCATGTGTATAGAGAAGTAAATCACTTGGCAGATTGGTTGGCTAACAAGGCAATTGATGAGTAGACTTTGTATAAAGAATTCAATAAAGAAACCCTTCCTTTAATACATTAAATCTGTCCTATTTGCCTCAAAATTGAGAATATGCTTTCTGCCCTTGTAGTGTGTGCCTTCCTATAAGCTTCCAGTGGGTTCATGTCGTGGCAGATTTGTCAATCATATTTATTGGAAAACAAGGATGTAGTTCACTGTTTTGATTCTCCTTCATTTATGTTGCATGGGTGAAAGTTTTCTCATGGTAGTGTGCACTTAGTCCTAGAACAAGATCTGGACTAACGCAGGGAGGATAGTAATTCATCCTCATTCTTTGGAATGCATTGTCAAATTTCTTCTCAAAAAAGTTAGGTTGTAGCTGCAATGACTCAACAATCAAAGCCAACAGTTGCCCAACAAGTCTTTTCATTTTAGTATTGTATGAATCCACATTCTCCTTGTAAATCCCTAAAGAAAAATATTAGAGAAGTTTTTTCCCATAGAATTTTAAATGCCACTCTTTGTTATTCTAAGACTAGATTGCCCAAGATAGGCTGCTATCACTTTCTTTAGTTCAGCTATGGCCATTATTATAACTGAGTGTAACTAAAACTTGTTCAAGAGAACTCTTAACATATAGTGTTTATTCGTGGCCAAACATAGAAAATAGTGGTAAAAAAAATTGTTAATGTTACGTATGAGTGTTATACATGGGTTCATTACCATGAATTCCACCACTATACAAGAAGATGACCATACTAGTGACAAGATAAATTTCAAAGTTGATGGAAATTGGTTTCATTTACATTGATGATATCTAGATAATTGAGAAAATACAACTTTATCTTTAGATTAAAATATAAAAGCGTACGGGCTATTTATTTTGTCATAATTACTTTGAAATTGATGAATGGTGATCTCATGGCTTTTTCCCCTAGATTTCTCTACATGGGTAGAGGGTAGCTAATGCAGTCAAAATGGAAGTAAATTCCTTGGCAGACTCATTGGCTAATAATTTTTTTTTGATCATGCATAATTTTCGCCGTGCTCATTCAGTTCTGCTCTTCTATGGTTGTGTGGTGGTATTTCTGGCCTGTTTTATCGACCATTGGATTTCCATGGTTGTGCTTTGGTACTTATGTTCAGTTTCCCTTCTCTCTACTACAAGCATGGTTCAAAAATGGAATATCAAATTTATTTTCGTGGCTTTCTTTTTTGTGGCCACATGTTTCAGGTTTTTGGAATGATAAATTTATCATTGGCCAATGCCAATTCATTGCTCTATTTATGCCTATGGCTGCTTGGTAGTGGTTTGAAGGGATCAAACTGCTTGTGCACCTCCATGTGAATGGGTTTCTTGGTGTTTAATTTGGGGTTGTTCTTGCTCTATTACTACCTATGCACGTTCTTATCAGTGTTTTGGTCGGCTTCCCCTTCTTCCTGTTTCTGCATTTGTTCGGATCTACGTGAAGCTTCTAAATTGGCACTATTTTGTTCTCTCCCCATTGAAGGTTTTCTCATATGAATGCATTTCTTTCTAATGGTTGTTTTTGGAGATCTTCTGTATGATTTTTTCAAGTTAGGTTTACGTGGTTTTCTTTTGTGGAAACTATTCGGGGTGTTTCCTGTGCTTGGACAATCTTCCTCCTGTGACTCAGTCCACTAGTGTTAACTTTTTCCTAGCATTGCATTGTCTGCTTGATGATGTTGATTAGATAGTTCAATTGTGGCACTTCCTCCTCTGAAGAAAGAAGACAAATTCTCTTTGGATCTTGGATCATCTACTGCCACTGTCTTTCTATGTTATTTGGATCCACTTGTTTTGGAGAAATGTTTTGCTTTGGTTTTTGGTACCAAGAGATTGTATCTTATTCTGGGTATTTTTCTGTGGGGGGCTTCTCTAGGGGGTGAAATGATATTATTGTATTTGGGGTATCTATTTGGGTCTGGTCGAGGTTCTATGCTAGCTTTTTTTTCTTTTTTTTGAAGCTATAACTGGAGGTTTTCTTCCCTAGTTCTTTCCTGTCGGTATGCTGCTTTTGAACCAGGGGATGCAAACTATATTTTTAATCAATAAAATGTTCAGTGGCATATTATATATATTATATAATATAATAATAAATATTAATATTATATAATAATATAATATTATAATATTATATTATAATATTATAATATTATATTATAATATTATTATATAATATTATAATATATTTAAAAGTGAGAGATTTAATTTTGAAATAAAATCAAATGAAGTAATGAAACAGGCAAGTGGGCCATGGTATTTGATTTTTCTAATAAAAATCATAAAAGGTACCTATTTTCTTTAATACAATGTGAAAAATCAACCATTTGGCCTAGGGTAATGAAAAAATCCTAAATCAAAAAGAAATTGAGCTCTAATCTCATTCCATTTTTTCACTTGTATTTTTGGAGAAGAAATTGAGCACCGCCATGCCTCGGTAGGGTTTGAGAGTTCAATGGTGACTCATTCTACTGTTTCTGATGATTTTCTTGAAAAAATCCTACAAGGTAAGTCTTCGGTTTTGAAACTGAAAAGTATTCTCCATTTTGAAGCATTTTATCGAGATGACTTGGCCACGGCTGAGTATTTTTCTATTGTATTTCCTTTGCTTACCATTTGTTGATATCTCTCCTCTTTGTTTGACCGCCATTAGAGTATCTTTGAGGCTCATTTCTAAAGACTTTGGAGGGTGTCTCCTTTACAACAATCTTGTGTAAGTTTCATTATTCTTATCTCTTAAATTTCTATGAGAATAAGTTCGATTCGAGCTCAAGAGAGGCAATATGATAAAAACCCTTGTATCTCCCTGTGCAAATCTTGATGGGTTACTTTCTTTCTGCAAAAAATGTAAAACTTTACACTCTCAACTTACTATTTTCATTATTTTGAGGGTCTTTTGTGTTCTAATGGTTGCGGCCTTCATAGCATTCTGGGTATTTTTCTTTCTATTTATTTTCTCTTCCTCTTGGTTGTGGTAGAGACACAATACTCAATAAAACAAACTTTTGTATACTTGATGTTTCCACAAAGGAAACTCCAAAAATTTAAATATTATAAAGAGAAAATACTCCACTGTGAACCAAAAATATACTGTTCATATATAAATGGCATGCCTTGAAATTATTTCTTTAATTTTCTTTTATGCTCTTCATCCAAGTAAAGTGTCTGATTGTGAATGGGATGAATGAGAAATTGGACATGAGAAGCCAGAGTGTGTCTGAATTCCTTTGAATGCTTCTTGAAATAAGCCTCTAATTTTTTTACATCCTCTCTATGAAAAATATCCCAGAGAGCACCTTCATAACTGAGAGAATTATTATATTTATTGGAAATCTTGATTTTAATAGAGGGTTTTGTTTCAGCTTATTTCCACTTAATATCACAACTTTTGGCATTTTCATAGAATTTGATCTTTTGTAAAACATTTTTCTAATTCTGGCTTATATTACATGATGACAATTTCGATCAATGAAACTACCAGCTTTAATCCCAGGTTGGATTTGAATATTGACAACTTCTTTGCCAAAGAGGTAATAACCCCATCACTCTTAAGATTAGGGGGAAAATCTAACTTTCTTTTTCTTTTGAACATTTTATGTGTTTTTAAGGAAAAAAAACTTAAAGACTTGCTTTGTAAATATTGTGCAAATGATGGCTCCATGTGGAAACTTTCGTAATATACATTTAATTTTTTTTGAAGTTTCTAGTTTTTCTTAAATAATTTTATTACAATAGAATTTTAGTTATCAATAGGTTTTCACCCCTATCTGTCATATGAAATTTTATGACAGTTTGGTCATTTAAATGCCCATCAAAAAAATTGTTTAATTTATGAATTTTTATATAAAATCTTTTATAAATGCAATATCTTGAAAAATCAGAAAACAATGATAATTATTAGTAATAAATATAATTTAAATCTACTATTATAATTAACAATTAACAAAAGTTTCTAAGTTCATACTAAAAACAAATCTTGTTAAATATATTCTAAAAGTTAAAAATAATTATATTCTATTTTGAAAAGATTCTAAATTAATATATATTTTTATAATAATATTATAAATCACATATATTAATATAAAAAATGTATCTATTATAATAATGTCAAAGTTTCTAAATTCATATTAAAAAGTATTCAAAAAATGTTATATTCTATTCTAAACTAATTTATCTTTTTATAATAAAAGTTATAAAATGATATATATTATAAATTAAAATACTATATTATATTTTGCTTATAATATTTTTTTATGGTTTAATAAAAATATAGCAAGTCAAACTATACAGTCTAATAAATTTTATAGCTATAATATATGGTCTAAAATTGAAAAAACGGTCAAATAGAGCATCAAATTCCAGGCCTGGTTATGAGGAAACATTCTAATATTTTTTTTTGTTTTTCTTAAATAATTTTATTACTAGCTTAGTTTTTTGAAGCAACCTTTCTTTTTTAGTTTTTCTTTTTCATTAGAAAAGAAAAACTAAAAAAGAAAGGTTGCTTTTATATCTAAATTAGTAATTGGTAAATTAGAAATTAGAATTTAATTTAATTTTAAAATGAAATTAAAGTTTTCTAGATATCGTGGTGATTTGATTTAAAGAATAATATAATAATTGAATCCAAAATAGAAAAAGTAGAGATTATTTATTTTGCAATATCACTAATTAAATACATTTTTTATTTATTAGACTTACTCTAATAAGCTAGTAATATATTTAAGATATTACTTTGATATTTATTCTTTTGCAAATGCATTTCTTTTGCAATATCATTAATTCTATGCATTTTTATTTATTAGACTTACTCTAATGCTTATGGGTATCTACATTTAAAATATTCATTGTTTATTGCTATTTAGTAATATGTTTATGGATAGTATAGAGCAAGGAGATATTGCTTTGATAAGCTAGCAATATTTAAGATATTACTTTGATATTAATTCTTTTGCAAATGCATTTTTCTTGTAATATCATTAATTCTATGCATTTTTATTTATTAGACTTACTCTAATACTTATGGGTATTTGCTTTTAAGATATTCGTTATTTATGCTACCTAGTAATATGTTTATTTTTTTATTGTGGAAAGGTACATAGCAAGGAGAAAATTCAAAACTAGTACCTTACTAGATGCATTTACTGCTCATCTCATGTGCAATAGTGGCATCACTGAATACATGCATTCACACCATTTAATTTTAGTTTTTTTCAATTTTAAAAGTATAATAAATCAGCAGTATACATACTGCAAAATATTTTATATTCAAAAGTCTATATATAGAGTTCTTTGTAACATATTTTATATACAATTTGAATATATAGAGAATTTTTTTCAATATTGTTTCAATCCCAAATTTGTTGAAGTTTTAATAACATAAGAGCTTTAAAGTTTTATATCTGACAACATAATTTTCTCTTGGTTTGCAATTTCATAGACTAGTTATTGTAACAACATTCTCCAAACATAAGAGTTTACATACACATCTGAAAGCATTAGTTCATAAATGACTAAATAAATGATTAACATGACTAAATAAATGACTAAACCATGACTAAATAAATGACTATAATGACTACCATGACTAAACAAATGACTACCATGACTAAATAAAATGCCTACTATGACTAAATAAATGATTACCATGACTAAATAAATGACCAATTAACAACAATCAATGACTAAATTAATGACTAAATATATGACTAAGTAAATCACTACCGTGACTAAATAAATGATCAGTTAACAACAATCAATGACTAAATTAACGATTAAATCAATGACTAAATCAATGACCAAATCAATGACCAAATCAATGACTAAATCAATGACTAGATAAATGACTAAAATAGTTTAGTCATAAATGTAGTTGTGTTATAAATGACCGGCAATAAACTACTAATGGTCACATGACCAAAATTAGTCATTTATATGCAACTTTTAGTAGTTTATTTAGTCATATATTGTTGTTTTTGTACTAATGCCATGTAGATGAAATGGACGAATAGACTATGTTAAGGAAATATAACATCTTGACACACTAAGTAAAGGAGTGCCTTCCCCATTTGCTTTATTGCCACAATAAAAAACCGAACATGGTAAGTAACTTCTTGGAGCGGTACTACTCCAATGCACTAACTTGAAATATGTTTTAGAATTGGACCTGGTTACCCAGTAAAAAAAAGGATTTTAATGACCATATCCAGGATAAAATATTGTCATACATGCAGTGATTCACTCAATTAAGAGGCCTCCCAACCCTTAGAAATATCTAAGGTTTTTAACGCATCACAAGGGTACTAAGGGAGACATTCGTCGGTATGGGACAACCACAACTAACTGGTTAGTGACTTTCATCACTCCAAATTATTTATACAGGGAGCCAAAATAAAAACACCACTTGGGTCATTCCCTCTCTCATGTTTGTAGGCAGACCCTCTAAAGGTAACACATGTTTGAAGCATAAAATGCTTTTCATCACCCTAGATTCCCAATAGGCACAAGGGGAGAGGATAAGTGCTTCCAAGAAGAAAAGATATACTTGTGTGTTTCTCTTCACCCAAGATTGCACAAAGTGCAAGGGGATTAGATACACACAACAAATATACTCAAGCAATTCTAACATGTTCATTTTAATCCATCATAGAAAAATGAGTTCATTTAAGCACCAATTTGAAGTGTTGGTATTATGTTGTTCAATTTTAAACCAACAAGCATAATGATGTGAGGGTTCAATTTTAACCAATTTGAATATTCATTTTAAATCCCAAAAGAAATCTAGTTTGGTCCTAAAACATGAAATAAAGCATCATAAATGGGTTATAATATCCCCATAAGTTTTGAAACACTTGTTACAATTATAAAATAAAATGATGATACGTTCCTTCACCTCAAATTTCATTGTCCAAACCTACAAAACTAGTTAGTCTAAAAAAAAGCCAGAAGTTAGTGACATGTTCAAGAGCAAATAAAATAAAATATTTTAAAGCACATGCTAAAATTCAGTCATTGTTTTTGCTTACCAAAAAAAAAGCATCACTATTTATGATGGCATCACCATAATTCAAAAAGGCGTTGCTCTAGTCAGAAAAAGTGTCACTCTATAGTAAAACAAAGATGACAATAGCATCACTATTTGGGGTGACGTCGTTGTTTGAAAATCTTTGATACTTGTAAAAATTATTAGCGTCCCAATTTTTAATAGGTGTTGGTGATTTAATTAAGTGTCATTGTATATGGAAGAATGGGCATCACTATATGGCAACACTTGAAAAAGCATCACTGTAGTCTCCAAAAGCGTCGATGTATCTACGAAACCAAAAAAAGGATTTCAAGAGGAAAATTCATTAAATTTGATCGGTACTGCCCTCCTTATAGCACCAAAATGTGACTGATGAACATGTTATGGGCTAACTACACTTGATCCATGAAGATTCAAAGTATAATTAAGCCACTATGCATTAGTCCCAATAAAATCATTCAATGCAAACTAAACTAAGAATCCATTAAAACTAACATAGTAAAATATGAAAGCTTCATAAAACACCTATTCTAATCCATTGAAACTTATCCTATTGGGGGAGTGGTGTCACATTGATGTGGAATGGCAACCCTTTCCCAATCCCATGGATAATGATCTTGTTTCAATTGATTCTATTGAAGAGAATCGACAAAACCAATGAGATATGTGTATGAAAACATGATTTGAAATCTATTTTAACATGATAAATTCTTGTGATAATCGATGTGAGTGTATGCAAAGCTATTCTAAATGGAGTTTAAGCTCAAAATATTAAAGCCTTAATTACAAAGCATGCCAAATGGATGCACCTAATTTACCATGGAAGCCATTAATGAATGCTAAGCTAATAGGATGCAATAAATTAACCTAAAATGCCTTTTAAAACATAAAATGTGATTGCAACATGAGAGTGATTTTAATAGCATAAGTTTTCTCTTAAAAGATGGATCCATTTTTCTCCAAATAGTGACCTATTTATAGGAGGACAAATGAGAAATGAAGGGCTAAGATTGTAAAAGTTAATCAACGGTCAACATGGAAGGAAAATGGAGGCATGGATCTTGGATTCCCATAAGGGGTTGAGGATGTAAGATGATATTTAATCAAGGGATTGTTACTAATTTTTTGCTTCCCGCAAAAATTAGTGAAGTTTTAATGCACAAATGTTTCATGGGTATAAATTTTTTGATGTTTTGACATCCTTTGAACATTTACTTTCTAAGTGAAGGGTTTTAATTAGAACTAATTTATCAAAATTATCCAACAATTTGAGTGAAACTGTTGAACAATCCAGACAAAGTAACAAATGGACTTCAATTAGAAAATAAACATTTAGAGGATATTATGTGAAGTTGCACTATTCTATACAATTTATGTTATTGCTATTTATCATAAAAGAATTGTAGTTTTGTAGCAAGTTAATTTCATTTTCAGAATGCAAAAATTATTACTTCATTTTGATGACAAAACATATGCTTAAACAAATTCATTTTAGTTATTTCAGATTATGTAATTGAGAAAAAGTTCAAATGGATACACAAGTCATTACATACTATGAAAAAAATGATTCATTAAAAGCCATGTTTCTGTAACCCCACACAAGCCGTGGGTATGATTAGATTGATTTAATTCAATAGTGAGTGTAAACCATACATCTGAAGATCAACTAAAAGAAATAAAAACACATCAGAGGAGGTCATGTCCATCATTTCCTTAAGGGTTGATGTAGGGTTGATTGTATCAACTGCAGCTTGATCTTCAGTGTCTTCAGATTCTCTTGCTCTTGATTTCTAGATGCACCTGTAGTTGATTGAATTTTTTTGTTAGAGCTTAGGGCATGAGATCCAGTTACATGCTTCATCAACAGATATATCATTTGCAATCATTATCAAATAAAACAAACTTAGTAATTATTAGAGATAAAAATGCAAAAGTGCCAAATCAAGTCATCAGAGAATCATCAAATTCATTATTTTCATCTAACTTATTTGCTTCATGTGCAGATATAGGAAAAGTAATGTTGTTGTTTTGTTTCATCTGTTTACAGAATGTGGGTTGAAATTTAGCTCCCACGAGGGTTGAGACCAGCATGTTGAGTTTATCAAATAATGAGCTCAATTGAGCTTATTTAAGAGGGAAATGTAATGTTTAAAGCCATTATATCAATAGGATAATAGAATGATAGTGAACAGGCATACGTATTAAGTTAACATAGCATATCTTCAAGGAACTACAGAAGCTAAAGGTAACAATGATATAAGCAGTGTAAATATCATGAGATCAATATTGTGTTTTCCAGAAGTTCTATAAAATAGCTTCATATAAGAGAAATAATTGCATCATCACAATATATATGCACAAATTTTTGTGTATACTCTAAGTGCATATGGTATTTTTTTGCATAGCAATTAGTTTTCTTGATGCAAATAAGGAGAACAAATCATTTACAAAAGTCAACTAATGAATTGTTGAAGATATTACAGTGCTCATAAACATCAAGAGCAAAGATAATGGTAGCCATACAAATTGGATAGCTTAGTACATACATGTACTTTCATAAAAGCATCATCAGAAGATATAGTGAACATTGCTTACAATGAAGAAGAACAAAGTAATTTCATACTTTTGTTAAAGGGGTTTTATGTTGTTCTATTTACATAATCTTTTGTGAAGAACTGCATTATGTCATCTATAAAGTCTTTATAATATGAGTATCAAATGCACAGTGATGGAGGTACATTTCTTTGTTTAAGAAATGCTTCATAGGTTCCATTTTCAGCCAGGAAGTCATCAGTGATATGGAGTGAGTTATTTATATAATGCAACAAGCAGATGGTATTAATATAAATGGAGAAAATTTTCTTTGCATACAAAATAGGTTTCAATGATCTTGCTACAGGAAAAAAATGAAATGCCCATATAAATGTACATAATTTAATGAATATTCATTAATTTAGTCATTTTTAGACACAAATTCATCTTTCAATTTGTAGAGAAGATAAAATCATAGTTTTTGAAAGCAACATGAAACAAGAACAGAGAAGCAAAAATGTAGAGTCATGGTCATATTTTACATAGGATGAATATTGAAATAGAACTCAGGTTGTAGCCTAGATAGTATAAATGCTTCATTTTTCTAAATTGAGCAAAGGTAAATGCATTTATAAGAGAACACATTTTCATTATATGTATCAAAACCCTCACTTGAACATATGCTGAAGTCAAAAATCACTTTAACCAGAGGCCATGCCAAGGTTTCAGCATGGTGGCATAAGAGTGCAGAAGTCAACAAAGAAAAAAAATGAAAAGAGAAACTCTTAGAGACACTAGTACAAAAACAACAATATATGACTAAATAAACTATTAAAAATTGCATATAAATGACTAATTTTGGTCGCGTGACCATTAGTAGTTTATTGTCGGTCATTTATAACGCGACTAAATTTATGACTAAACTATTTTAATCATTTATTTAGTCATTGATTTAATCATTTATTTAGTCATATATTTAGTCATTAATTTTAGTCACGTGACTATTTTAGTGGTTAATTTATAGTCATTTATAACACCACCAAATTTACGACTAAATTATTTTAGTCATTTATTTAGTCATTGATTTGGTCATTGATTTAATCATTAATTTAGTCATTTATTTAGTCATGGTAGTGATTTGTTTAGTCATATATTTAGTCATTAATTTAGTCATCTTTTTAGTCATTGATTTAGTCATTGATTGTTGTTAACTGGTCATTTATTTAGTCATGGTAGTCATTTATTTAATCATATATTTAGTCATTACTTTAGTCATATATTTAGTCATTACAAATCAAATCTAACTTAATTAATCTTCACAAATTAATGCATATAAAATTCAAGTATCATAGATATTCAAATGTTGAAGAAGCACCATGAAATGAAGACTAAAATGTTTGAACAAATATGATTGATCAGACACAAACATAAATAGATTACAAATCAAGAGGAGCCACAACATAGTATTTATGAGTGGAAAAAAACCTCTGAAAATTTACTTTATTAAAACCTCATTGGAAAATCAAAATCTCATTGGTTACATTCAATGTCTCAATGACACTATACAACTTACAGACACTATATAAACATAATACTCCTATTTTCATATACTTGTACTATTTTCCCCTTCCTTAATTGCATTCCTTTTGGAAGGGCAATGACCTCCTATAGGGGCTTGATCCATTTAATCCCCTTGCAAATCCATATTTTTCCCGCTGCTATTGGTTTCGGCTCTGCCAAACTCTTCCTCACTGGTATTCACCTTTCACTTCTCCAATTTGGAGCTATAGCCTGAAAATAAGGTTTCAAAATTTTCACATCAAAAACTCAGAAAAGTCAAATAATGCAGAAGATAAATTTCAAAAAATTTCTTTTCCTTTTCCAACTATGGCACCCTAAACTTAGGCACTAGATTTAATGTTTCCTAGTTATCTCTTACAATTTTTAAAAAGATGAATTCATGCAAGACAAAAAACAAATATAAAATATCCAATTAGTGATATACAACTGCCTTATTCCTGAACAACTGATCAATAGTTTGATTATTGATTGTAAATTTGTAATTGATATGCTTGAAAATGTCCTTTCTTGTGTGTGAATTGGAGCTTTGGATTAGGTTATGAACATCCATCAAAAACATATTTGGAATTAGATTTTTATCAGATAACACAATTCTCACATGAACTATAAAAATGCATCATTATATTCTCAGATCATTTGAGTTTGGTCCATTGATAAAAATGAAAGCCTCAAATAGAGTACTCCAATCCTAGAACATACTACATTATGATACAAATTAAATACCTGGCTGATTTGGATCAACATAAGGGAGTGAATGAACTCGCTTTCCACCTGTACTACCATTTGGAGCCACACGCTCAGAAGACACATCTATAAATTCTCCAGAGACCTGCGCGAAGTAATTGTCACTCCTATCTCCTATGTACAAAATGCTAATGGATAGAAGTTAAAACTATGCTAGACTTATTACAACTTTATCCCATAGTTGTCAAATGCATTCCCCAACTCTAGGAAAACACCATACAAGAAACTAAAAATTAACACATGCAAACGTAATAAACATGAAATTTGTAGAGTTTGTGATATACTAAACAAGCTTCTGGTAAAAAATAACATTTAATATCATTGACAATCCAAATCACAGTTAGTGATCCATCATCAGGATTAAAGAAAATTATCCTAATGATGGATCACAAAGTGTGATCTAGAACGTTGATGAAATTAAATGTATAATTTTTTTTACCAGAATCTTGTTACAAATGCAAACAACACATATTCAGCCCACCTGGTCATATCTAGCAAGGGAATACATTACAAAACAACCTATATATACTATATAGATGCATTTATTAATTTTACTATTCTAAAATAAATCTGTACTAATGGTAAGCTCCAATGACAATTTCAAAAAATATGGATGACAACAAAGTTACATACCAGTGTTGCAGCTTGTAGTGGTTTAGAAAGATTATTGTTAATGTTTTCCTTTGAATTCTCAATGCCTATAATAAAACTCCTTAGCCAAGATCCAATTAGGTCTGCCAACCATAAACATGCGATAACCCATCATGTACTTAGGAATGAAGTTATATTTCAATTCAAGCATTGCAAAACATGAAATAATAATGAAAAACATGAGATAATGGAGTTTAGTCCCTTCATTACAAATAGGTCATGAATATAACCTCTACAGTGTGAGATTTTAGTGAGTCTATGTTCAACATCATCTTGTTGAATCTACCTTGTCTTAGGAACACTTTCTTTAACCTTCTCTACATCTGTAAATTTAGGCTTTTCACATCCTGAAAGATCCAACTGCCTGCAATTCTTTTGCATGCTACCATCTATTGGATTTGGCAAGTTTTCAAAGGCCTTTGTAACCATACAAGAAGAGGTACATTGAAGTGTCAATTTATCTGGGTTGATTTTTAGATTTATGATGATAAAAGGGTAGGGAATGCTACAGGTCTGTTATGAAGGCATATATCATAATAGTGAAGTGACAGTGAGAGGATCAAGGATAACAAAGAAAAGTGTTAAGGATACAAATCCTCCTGATCTGTATAACAAGTGAGTTGTGGACAAGGCCTTGTATGCATGATGCATTTTCTAAATTTATCACAATTATTTGTTTTATAATTATGACAGGCTCACAAATTCTGTTAATGAAAAAAAAATTGTTTGTTTAAAGGTAAAAAAACATATAACTTTTGTCAAATTTTAAAATGTTAGTGCTAAAAGCATTATGTAAAAATTGTTTACCTGGTTGTTATTGCTAGAAATATTATAAAAATAAATTTTCCCACTTGGTTTGTTATTCAAAATATAGACCATGCTCCTCTATGCTAGTTTATGTTCATGATAAAAATGTCTTCATGCAAGACTGTATTGTTTGTCCTTGCATAGTTAAGCTTGGTTGTTGTTGATGTTCATGAGAGAAATGCATCAAGGTGAAACTACATTGCGTGTCCATAATCAATAGTTCAGCCAACACCTGCCTTGCTTTGTCTGAAACTAGTTGTTTTCAATGATCTGTGAAGATCAGATGAAAGAGGAAAGGAGTCAAGAATGACAATAGGACTAAGAAATACCACAATATGAATTTTTTTACATTTTCTATTATTTAAGGGTCATACATAAACCATATGTTTGGTATGAATAAAGCATCACTAAAAGCTTGGTTCATTTTTTATTTGGTTTGATATGTTGGTTACACCCAATGCCTTTATTTAACACAAAAGGTGATGAGTGCTCACATGAAGATCATGAGGAGGAGGAAGAGGATGAAGAACGTGAAGAAAATGATTGCAAGGCTAAAAGTGAAGGGGAGGCCGAGGTAACTATTGATTCCCATGATATTGAAGGTGAAGGAACATCTATGACAATTTCAAACCATTCTTTGCTAATGGCCAAACCTCTTGCAAACATGTACCATCTGGTTTAAACAACATAGCACATAAAGATTCTAAGATTTTCTATGGAAATGATTCATATTATGTGCTTTTCAGGTTACCTTAGGTACAACATAGAATAGTTCCCTATTGGATCTCGTGGATGCACCTTTCAGCAATTTAATGATTTTCAATCTCTTCACATTCCTAATGCTCCACAAAGATGAATAATAAATATACCAGTAATGCTATTTTCAGATGTACTTGGAATATTATTCTGACTTTATGTTGGTTGCATCTAGCCATTGGTAGTGCACATCAAGAGAAATTCCATTGCCTTTGATTTCAAATATAGAATAGATACTCCAAATTATTTTTCCTTTTAGCAAAGAAGCTATTAGCTACAACATACATGCCAGAAAAAGAAATAGCATCCTTTAGCTAAAATTTCCAAAGAAAGAATGTGCACCTTTACCAATGACAACCAGATTAAGTGCTCTCAACCCATCAATGAAAACAATCAGCCCTCTTTTCACAATAATTATGAGAAGGAACCTCATCATAACTATGGTTGATCTCTGCAGAAATTTTCTGCTTCCTTTGATTCCTTCGAAATAAAAAATATTCTATGTCTAGAACATAAGAAACCTGACACACACACAAAAATCACAAGGGAAAAATATTGGAATGAGTGCCTATATATTTTGTTCATGCCACCCAAATTAAGTAACTGATTTTCTCCCCTCCCAAGCATGCTATCCTGTTTAATTAAAATATGCAAGCAACATTCATCATTAAGAATCAAGACCTTTGATGTGTTGCATGTTATCTTGTACTCCAAACCATTCACCACCCGAACACCTTTCATAGCCTTGTAGGTTGAAGCATACTCATCATCACATGAATATTTATGTTTGTTTCTGAGCCAACCATAGACTAGAGTTAGATTATAGTATCATAGCATATTAGTGTTGGACTGTACCCAAAGATGAATTTTAAGTCCAAAAGGAAATAAATTAAGTTTGATTTTTTTTCATAGCTACAATACCTTGCAAGGAAGATATGGTGTGTTTCCTTGGTATCAGAAGCCACTGAAAGAAATTTGTTATTCAAATAATTGGAAAAGGCTGGATCCACTGCAACAACTCCAACTTCAAGTTTTTCAGGCCCACGTTCCATAAGTTGAATGGATAAGCTAGTAGGATTTGATATTTGAAACTACATAAGCATTAGTAATAAGAGAATTTAACAGACATTTCCCATGTTTCTATCTAAAAATTTCTAGATAACCTCAAGTACTTTACAGAAGAACAAAATAGAATGTAGAAACTTACACATTCAAAACAATAAATATTTTCATCATGCAAATAAATATGGGCGTTTGCATGATTCCCAAGATCTATGAATCTCTCAGGTGCCCTTGACCCTTCATACATATACAGTTGAAGCAATTTATTGTCCATCTCATCTGACGAAATGGATTGAAGCGACATAAGAGTCACATGATTGAGGAGAATGGATTGATTTTTAATGCTAGGGAAGGAGAAGGTAAACATGAATGATACATTAACCAGACCTATTTCACAAGTTTGAATATCAATTTGTCTAATGTGAACAACACATATGACTGAGTACCAACTAGAAATGGCACCTTGGTGTGCAATGGGTACGCCGAAGAGTTGTGAAGGTCAATTAGTGATAGGTTCTGGTTTATAACTAATGAAAAGCCAATACTTAGACATTAAGTAGCAATTGAAATAGCAACCAAAGTTTTTATTTATGATCATTGTGGTTTAAAATGTGAAAGTCCAATTTGTGGTGATAATGTAGTACTATTTGCAACATGCTCTTAATTTCATATTTCTTATGCTTGATTTTGTCTTCCAATATGGAGATTATAGGCAGAAATTACCTGAAAAATATTTCAAGGATCCTACCCTTGTTTAAGAGTTTCCAACACCATTGCAAGGAGTGTGTAGCAGATTAAAAAGTGTCATGAATGCATAGCACATTTATTAAGAAACAAAAAATGGGTAGATGGAAATGGAACCTAAAATTTTTCTGACTAGAAGAAGGAAAAGCATGGTGCAGACAGGGAATTTAAGCAGCTTTTGCAAATTTGATACCAAATTAGCCTCCATAATTGGAAATATGTGAATTGCATAATTTTTCCTTTTAGATTAATCCCCACATTTGTTGCTTTTCAGAAATCTGAGAGCATTGCTTTCCCCACAAAACCATTGATAGTACCAAACAAAAGTCAGATTAAAGACATGAAAATCATAATTCTTCATTTGAAAATCCCAAGTAGTAAATTGACATATCAAAAACCCCAACAATGTCATTAATTATTATGCAACATTCACCAGCATCAAAAATGCATCACAAATGCTATTCCAACTTTTGAATTGGTAAAACAGGACATGATTTATTTTACTCAAATTTACTAAATTTAATTTCTTACTCAAGAAGAGCCAGAGCATTTTTTAGTTTAATTTTTATCATATTAGAGCCAAGATATTTTCCCCTATTTTTATTGTGCATAAGTTTTTTCTTCAGTTACTATTCAACCCTAAACACTAAACCCTAAACTAGACATTGACTGTTTTTGGTATGTGGGATGGATCTGTCATTTGGGAAAATTTTGGCAACCTGAATTTAATCTTTCTTGTTTAGTTTTGTATTTTGTCCAATTTCAATGTTTTATCATATGTCAATGCGCTTCTCTAATTTTGGAACTCCAGGTTTTTATCTACATACTCATACTATTCCACAACTGTTGATGACCCTTTTTAGCTTATAGTGTTGATCAATCGTCTTTCTTCCAATTTTTATTGGACATATTTTTGAACTGTTACAACACGTAAATGACATTTGTTTCTTATATTTTTAATGTTGATTCTTTAGCTCAATTGTAAATTCGAAATCATTGGGGGCCTGCTTGCTTGTTGTTGTATATATTCAACAAAATGGTGGCACTGGTGGTGGGTTGGTGGTGCTGGTGCAGTGAAAGTAGGGTGGAGATAGTGATTACAATCTCATATCCATCCTTATTTTGATCATGAGAAATGTTGAAGGTCGGGTCCCATGGTATACTTGGGGATGGACAGCCACCTTACAACTAAACCCATGATACTCCTAATTTTCTACAGAGAAATGCATACAAAATTTCCAACAGATGCAAATATACTTCCATAACAAAGTGTGCCAACCTGTCAATGATGCTAATGACTGAAAATGGGCAGAGGTCTCACAAATTTTTCAAAAACCCCAAGTTGTGTACTCTTGCTGCTTCACTATTGCTACTTCAATCTATTCACAATCAAGAGGCAGAAAGCATTAGCCGTGGTGGAAGCAATAAACTATAACTAATGAAAAGACAATACTTAGACATTAAGTAGCAATTGAAATAGCAACCAAAGTTTTTATTTATGATCATCGTGGTTTAAAATGTGAAAGCTGAATTGTGGTGATAATGTAGTACTATTTGCACCATGCTCTTAATTTCATATTTCTTATGCTTGATTTTGTCTTCCAATTTGGAGATTATAAGCATAAATTACCTGAAACATATTTTGAGGATCCTACCCTTGTTTAAGGGTTTCCAACACCATTGCAAGGAGTGTGTAGCAGATTAAAAAGTGTCATGAATGCATAGCACATTTATTAAGAAACAAAAAATGGGTAGATGGAAATGGAACCTATAATTTTTTTGACTAGAAGAAGAAAAATCGTGGTGTAGACAGGGAATTTAAGCAACTTTTGTAAATTTGATACGAAATTAGCCTCCATAATTGGAAATATGTGAATTGCATAATTTTTCCTTTTAAATTAATCCCCACATTTGTTTCTTTTTAGAAATCTGAGAGCATTGCTTTCCCCACAAAACCAGTGATAGTACCAAACAAAAGTCAGATTAAAGACATGAAAATCATAATTCTTCATTTGAAAATTCCAAGCAATAAATTGACATATCAAAAACCCCAACAATGTCATTCATTATTATGCAACATTCACCAGCAAGATTTCTGATTGGCAGGAGGTCCAAACATGCCAAGCCTGTGAGGAAGGCTATACTAGCAAAAACAATTCATTAAGGAAACCTGTCAGGAGAAATATTTTGATGAGACAAGGGGGATGTGAAAGCCTATTGAGCGCAGGCTCCTCTTTTATTTTCATTGATTAAAATGCCTAAACAACCTATATTTATGATTGCCTTCTATTTTTGCTTCTGATGAAATTTTTATTCAAATTGCCAAAACTATGTTACAGAAGAGCATGCTTGTTGTTTGTTTCACTGGATTCAAATAATTAGATTGATATTATGAAGCTATGAATTTTGTATTTATTTAAGGTATAAAATCTGAAACATGCCCCAAGTTCCAATCATGTCATATGATTTTTTGAAGCCTGAGAATTGGTTAGTGCAAAGCCACAACTATCGTAGGTCACAGTGTCATGGTAAAAATTAGATTTACAATAAAAAACCAGTATATGAAGTGTGGGAATTGTGAGAGACTTTGTTATATAGCTAATAAATGAAGTTGGGTTAAAAATTGATATTTAATATTGAACTGAAGTATCACATTTAGCTAAGAAATCATGACTGCAATGAGAGCTTATTTTTGTTGGATTTATTCATGCAATCTAAGTACAAGTTTGCTTGAATAAGAGGAAATTTCACATAAATAGATAATTATTCAGAGAAAAATGTTGGGATAGGAAACCAGATAGTGCTCTTCTAATTACTGCCAATATACTTAATACTGAAATGAGTTTTACAGCGGTCGAATATTTCCTGCTTCTCCCAGTCGGCAGCCTGTGGCCCATTTTGTAATAAGCTTTTCTCTAAAATTTTAAATTTAAGCCGGTCTAACCCAAAGAGGAGAGAAGCATATTTCTATGCTTGTTTAACTCCTTTGATTTCACCTTTCTTGGAATTTAAATGTGTTGATGCAGAATGCAAAGATAAAATGCAGAGAATAGAGACAATATGGCGTGTACTATAGTGACTCTACCTAAGAAATCATGCTTGTATCCAAAATAATCCTCCACAAACTGATTTAGTGGTTTGGAACTTTCACCAGTCACTTGTAATTGGTTTGTGACATCTCCATACTATGAGACAATTAGACCATACACAATCCATGAAACATGGCATATTCAGTAGTACCAGAACCACCAGTTTGGAATTTTTTTGCATCAAATATAAAAATGAAGAAACATGAGAATTGGAAGAAAATTGCACAGTTGAACAACTATTGACTTCTGAGAAGATTAAAAATCCATATTAGGCACCCACAACAATAAAAATATTGGTCTTGTTGGTCCTGCTATTCAAAAGATGTCTAGTTAGCTAATAAGGTAATCAGAAGCTAGGTATTCACTAGGGCTGGAAATAGGTCATTTGATATTTTGGTAGTATGTGTAGCTAATTTTTTTTGGAAAGTAGGATGTCTTGAATGGAACTACATAGGATTTTATGCCAACCTTCCAAAAGATTAAGTGTGAATAAGTATCTAACACTATTATAGTCAAGGCTCTGCTAGTAAGTCCACCATTGCTTCCAGAAACAAGACTTGAATTGTCCAAAGAATGACTGAGAATACTAGGTTGGAAAGTGAAGTTCTTCTGCTTGTGGGGGTGGAGTACTGAGCTCATTCACCAATGCTTTGTTTACATTGGTTAATACATTGTTCCAATGGCTTTCCTTTTTTGGAAACAAGTGGTTCAAAATGTCCATTCAAACGGTTTTCATCATGGAACAAAATAGAATATGTAGTACTTCTTGAATCTTCATTGAAATTCAAGTACTTTACTTTTATTTTTGATGACCAAATACATATTTGGATACCTAAACACTTTTCTAGCCATTTAATACAAAATTGGTCACCCCAAAGGCCATATTCTTTACAATTTGGTTTCTTAACTGCAGATAGGCACATGCGTTGTAAGTATGTATCAGCATCAACAATTTGATGCAATTCATTCAATGTTTCAGGATTTATCTCATTTGTATATGAAAACAAAGTGCCATCGTCCTTTTTTGCTAGGCAATCAAGAAAGTAATCAACCAAACCATTTCACAATTGTATGGAAGTGAAGTTCATATGTAACAAATATTGCAAAGAGTCAAAAAGACAATCCCCTATGTTGTATACAAATGGACTTATTCTAAAAAGATTATTGTCTTTCAATACTTCATCTATTTTTCGTTCTTCTTTCATATTCATTGGTTCATAACTTTCTACATCTATGATAGTACACAATGATTTTTTTGATTCACAATTTTTTGACATTTTATGCACCAAAAAAAAAAACATACTAGAATTAATAAAAACAAAATAGGTGTAATATGTTACTTGTGAAATTCTGTATACTATTGAACTATATTTGTAGATACTATTGTTGCTTTGCTTTTCAATGCTCAGGTTCTACAAAATAGGAAAATTAAACACATTATCAATGATTAAATAAAGAAATCACAATTTTTTATAACATTAAATCAATAAATAAATAGTTTATCACTTCTTAATAAATAGTTAACCTTTTCTCATTCTTGTTGTTGAATTGTTCGATCCTTTGTCTCTAAATACTCTTGGTACATTGTTATAATTTTTTATTATGGCAGCCTTCTTTTTGCTGCACTATGTCAGTCCTACTATTTGAAATTTTGTTGATTATGATATTCAAATCAGTTTGTATTTGGGATGTAAGAGCTTTATTCAATATAGATGTCTGCACCTTTTCTTCTTCTTCTTGCCTTTTTGATTGTCTATTTACAGTACTACTATCATTATTATGCTAAAAGTTATGCTCAATGATTGTTTCCTTCTTTGGCTTTTGGACAAGTTGTAATGAACAACGGTCTAATTACTTATACAAATATATGTTTAAAGATAATAATACTAGATTACATTTCAAATATGTCAACTGAAGCACAAATTCTAATTAACAAAGGTTGGGCCACTTTGAGATGGAATATCTCATGCATATAATTGTAAAGGAAAATAAACTTTGCCTAAATTTGTTCCATTGTAATGTAATGAAATGATTACAACTCAGCACAAGTTAACCTAAATTATTCAATCATGACCTGTAGGCTAATGTAATTCTAAATTAAATGCTATTTAGAAAAGTAATTGTAAATGATAGGAGTACGTAGCTCTATGACCAAAGAATGAATGATTCCAATGTGGTGTTGAATTGTGAACTGTTTTTGATATTGTAAAATATGCCTCTTTGTCTATATGTTTCCTTAGTTCTATGCAGCATACCTATTGATTTCAGGTTAAAATTAGCAGTGATCGTCAGTCTATTACTAATAAGACTTTGTTGAGGAAAATAATGGATATTAGGTTGTATGCATTTTGTAAATAATGTATGTTTTCTTCCCTTTAATCTGGAAGTGTTATCTATTTTCTATCAACTATTCTGGGGCTGGTGACAATGTAAGAAAGAAAATGAGAAGAGATAATAGAGAAGAGAAATTCAAGGTGGAGATCAATTTTCTTGCAAAGATTTGAAGGAAATCACTAGAATTTGTTTTACGAGGGGACATGTTTGACAAATGCCACGATGCATTGAGGGTTTTGGATATAATTCTCAGGCAACGTGTTTCCAGAAAGTATGTAATTGTTTGGCAATAGGTTGAATGCTTGTTGATATGCTTGAATTTTTTGGTGATGATATAATTTGAAATCAATCTGGGGTTTTATTTAGTTTTCTTTCTGATTGATTATTTTCTATAGTAACTATCTATTAGTGAAATCCTTAGATTCTTAAAAAGAATCTTTGTAAGCAAAAACAATACATTGTGTTGTTTCAAGATTTTCTTCTTATTTAAAGACAATAACAAATTGCACTAGTGGTGTTGGCTATTTTAACTTCTATGTTGCTTGAGGAAATTTTTTGTCCTTATGCAGCTTGTGGTTAAAGTATACATGGTTGGTTAATCATAATAACAGGGCACACAAAACAAAATTATATATAACGGATATTGTTGAAAATGTGATACTATGTAGGCTGTCCTCTCAAACTCACTTAGCAACTTTGCAATTTCTTGGACTTGGTAAGCTTTTACCAAAGGTTTGCAAAAAAATTGTCTACAATTGCCCCACCAAATTGAAAGGGATGCTTTCAATTGGTTTGTAGAGGTGCAAAATGATTTTGAGGAGCTCAAGACGATTTTTGTGATTAGTCGGCTGCTAGCTATTACTAATGGATCAAAGTTCTTCATTATAAAATGTAATAAAAACTTGGTGCCTGAGTTTTTCCAGCTGTTACCCCACTACCTTTAAATGCTAGAAGTTTAATGATAAAGAGGCACATTTTACCATATAGCTAGAAGATTTTAGCCACCCTATATGTGGTTGAAAAGTGGCTTCAAATTTTGTTGGGGAGCAAATACTTCGTTGAGTTGACCATCTCAACCTCAAGTACTTGTTGATTTTGAGCACACTTATAAAGGAGCAACAAAAATGGATTGGTTTTTTTGTAGGCAGATGACTTTGAGATCATTGATAAGAAGGAGAAACAGAATGTGTTGGCAGATGCACTATCATGCCAACACAAGTTACCTTTGTTTCATACCATTTCCATTAACTAACCTATTAGGCTATTGAATCTCCTTGAGAATTACATAAGTGACCCTATTATATTAGATTTCTGAGGAAACTATGGAAAGAAAAGGATTTGTCCATCTGCAGCATAATCATGTTTTTTGATACTGCATTTATCTCAGGAATGGATCCCCTTTGGTGCAAAAGGCGATGGAGTATGGACATAGATCCCCACCAGCAGGTCACTTTTGTTATCAAGAATCCTTGAAAAAGATCATCTCCAATTTATGCTAGTAGAACATCAAGAAGGATATTTTGTAGTTTGTTGTTAAATATATCATTTTTCAACAAATTTGGGAGTGTTCTACCCCTAAATCATCTCCAGGTAAATGTGATTCCTATAATTAAAATTTTTTCTAGGTATAAATGTATTCAAACAATTTCCCAGATTTTGCATATATTGATCAAGCTATTAAATAACATGAATAAAATGCATCAAAGAAAGATAAATTTAAAAGTTTCAAAGAAGCAATTGAAATCTTCAATAAATTTTTTACATTATTTCAAAAGTTGAATGCATATCTGTTAATTCTCTGGATTTTTGGCTCTTCTTTTTTCCTGGTGATCAAATGCAAATTCATTAAGCTAGGGCTGCATATCTAGAGGAAAAACAACAGTAGATAAATTCACATCAGCCCTGGTTGGCACCATCCAAGCTATCTGTTGTATCCTTGGTTGGACATGTTCCTCTTCTCCAATGCCCACTACCTAATTCTATAACAAAATGGTGTTGTATTTGGTAATAATAACATTCTAAGGTGTACCAGGGCTCAAGGTCAAACCTACTTTGTAGCTTACAGTAGAACAGCAAACCAGACAACAATTTGAAACAATTACACAACATATAGACTCACAATGTTTGGATTGTCAGTGCCCAAGCGTTAATAATAGGATTTCCATTGCTTGTGACATTATTTCCAATCCACCCTAAAGCTTAGGAACTCTACAATTGAAATCACACACCATTTACCACTTCTTAATTGAAAGTGAGAAAGAATACATTACCCTTAACAAGAAATAGCAAAACATGTAATCTATAATTTGTATCTCAAATCATCTTTCTTGACCTCTAAACATAAAGATGATATTGAAACTCATATTTAAGTAAGCTGAAAAGCATGCTTGATTCTTGTTCTTACTCTATACTTGATTGGTAATTTTATCAAAATTCTGTTGACAACAATTTTAATTATTAAGCACAAATTCATTGATTTGAAATATCAGAAAAAAGGAAAGCAACTATTGGGGACACTTGTAATTCCACAACATACTTTTCCAACTTTTCCTAATGCAAAATTCTTTGCTACCAATCCAAAAACACCAATTGAAGATAAGCCCCTTTTATTCCCAAAATCTGGTACACAAAAAATAACCTCAAAACAAGCATACCCAAACAATGACTAATCTTACTCATTGGGTGGATAAAAACTGCAAGACTTCACAAATTAGTTTTGTCAGCCTCCTTGTGTGCAGTTTCGAATGCAAACTCTTCTTCCAAAACCATATCTATCTCAATGCATCGAAGTTTTCAAGCCCAAAATCCTTCTAGAAGGTCATTAACATTCTTATCTTATAGCAGCCATAAGCATACACACTCATAGCTTTCTCAAATCTTGATTCTTTGTTAATTCAAATTTTTCTTTGTATCCACAGTTCTCCTAATTCCCATGCCATAACCTAGCTGTAATTCTTTCTTGCTTGATAGCTGCCTATATGACTAGAGCATTATTCTATAACAGATCCATTGTTTGCACAAACCACCATTTAGTAATCAATGTTCCAACATATATCTTCAAGCATAGGCCAAGATAGAACCAGCTGAGGAATTGGGTTTCAGTTTTGTGTTCCACGTCTTAGAGGAGATCCAAGGTTGAAATCTATCATGAAGGACAAGAAATGGGGAAAGATAAAAAATTCAGAGGTTCTGACATGGAAAAAAATTAAGAGAAATGCAAAGGAAATTGGAGAAAAGTTTTCCTTTCCCAACCGCCAAAGAGTCTAAGTAAAAAAAGCTATAAATGATTAACTACAGTTTCCAATGCCCACAGTGGAATCTTTGATC
Source organism: Sequoia sempervirens (assembly GCA_007258455.2). NCBI lineage: Eukaryota > Viridiplantae > Streptophyta > Pinopsida > Cupressales > Cupressaceae > Sequoia > Sequoia sempervirens. Next base: position 176,964,755 of record VDFB02256132.1, on the reverse strand, counting down.
GATTTGATTGGATGAGCATTCAAATTTCAGTTACTCTGCTTTTACGTCATGTGGTTGTCCCATATTGTTTCACAACCTCCTTTGAGCAACACTCAATATAATAGGTCACAGGATATAGTGTGAGTATTCATGAATTATATTATATTGAGTGTTACACAAAGGATGTTTGTCTTTTTGAGGAAGCCAATGATATTCTATTATGAAGTTATGTTGAATTCAATATAAAATATATTTTGTCTTTCAATTTGAAATTATGATAAATAGTTAGCCTTGAGAAATTACTTGCAATATACAAGATCCACTAAGATCAAGCCATCAATTCAGGTAAAACAACTGTTGTTTCAAACAAGATTCAAATATTAGTAGAAAAGTTTCACAAGTCCTTCAGAAGAGGATTTGCACAATAATTTTGAACTAAATTTGAGAGGAATGCACAAGAAGGAAGAACAATAAAGCCCTTCAGAGATAGAGGCTGAAGTTGTTTTGAGAGCAAAGCACAATGAAGTAGAACAACAAAATAAATGATGAAAATAATATTTCAGGTCCTCCAAAGATGGAGGATTTGATTAGTCCTCTGATTTCTATTGCTTTGGATAATAAAGGGAATTTTCAATCCACGCCTTGTCCCTCAATTTAAGGTTTGGATGACTTTTATTAAATATGTAGACTAAGGATGTAGATAGGTGCCCTTTAGAGCCTTATATTGTAAGCTTCGATCGCAGTTTTAAGTTTTGTAATATTGCTTAGGCTGTAATGTACGTCATAATTTTGATAACTGAACCTGGCCATAGTTCAACATGTGAAACACTCCTAAAACTGATACTAAATATCCAAAGTTCATGTGCTTGGAAATGAATAAGAGTGTTAGAGCTTTCCCCTATGGAAACTAGCCTCATTTGGTTGACCAATTGGGCTTGCATATATAGATCAACATGGACAACAATAAGTTGGTAGGAATAAAATAGCATTAAGCTCCTCTCTCCAACACCAAAACAACCTCCTAAGTTCTAAGTTAGCACCTGCAGCTTGAGTTGCTAAATATGTGAGAAGGTAGCATGCATCCACATGATACGCTTGCCCACTAAGTGAAATGTGTGAAATTTTGCAAGTTTGATGAAGAGGGCACATAAAAAATTTCTATCTCAGAAAGATAATGATGAGATTGGATTTTTTTTTAATGCAGTTATATGACCACCATGGAACTATCCTCATTTTCCTGCAAATGTGCCTTGTCACTCTACTTTGTAACTTTTATTTTTTTGTGCATTTGCTACGTTGCCCGTGATGCAACTAACAACCTCACTGCTCATATTAGCATCTGCAAACCAAACAATAGTCTAGAGCATGCCATTCAATATTGTGCATAAGAACCATTCAGTTTTATTCAATCATATATCATAAATTTCTGCATAAAAGGTTTATTCTATCCTCAATTGAGGCACTGATATTCTATCATTGAATTTGGAATAATCACAAATTTGAGGCTTACACTGAACTGGGCACCGCAGTAATCAAGCAGTATCCTACCATGACTTATCTATCAAAAAAGTTATATTGGAACATCCTTTGCTTCGAAGGATTATTCTCTCTGGTAATAGAAATTTTTCCTCTTATTCTCTATCATTTGCTATTTAGTATCTACCAAAGCTAATTGCAAAGCATCTCTAAGTGACCTCAATCAATCCACTTGATGGGAATATGTGACTGGATGAATCAATCTTGGTTTTTAACAAATCTTTATCATTTTTGCACTATCTACATCCATTTCTATTACAGGGCTTTGAATAAATTGTCTAAACTTAAAAAGAACCATTATCAGTGTTTATAGATATTATTCTACATCAAAATAGCAAATTAAAAGGTGATGTGACTATTTCTTAACTACTGTTGATCTGCTCTTAATTTAGTGTTGATCTATTGTGGATCTTCTTAGTAGTCTTTGTAGGAGGTAATTTAGGAATTGATGTGCTAGTTCTTAGTAGTCTTCTTAGGAGTTAGATTACTCTGTTTTGAACTTCTGTTACATTGCAGTCTCCGTGGGAGTTAAATTAGGGGCCTTTTTTTGTGGATTTAGGGGATAGCTGGTAAGAGAGGAATTAGTTTTTGAAGAGTGCAATGATCAGATTCTGAATAATGAAAATAGAGTATAGTATGAAGGAGTAAGAATCTCAATATTTTATTTTTATCTCTATTTTATTGTGCTTATTTCCTTTGTATTACAAAAGGAAAGTTTGTTAATTTGCAGGATCTGAGAAATCATCTGCAAGATGAAGATACACAGTCAGGAATATGCAAGGTGAAGATACTCATTCCAATGCCGATAAAATTTTTAACTGGTGAAGTAAAATGAACCATATGGAAACTAACTATTGCTCGAAGTTGAAACAAAAATATTAATCAGAAGGTGGAGTCATTCAAAACCATTTGACTTGACCAACACATCAAGGACCCATTGACCACAAATGTATTTTTCAATTCTATCCAAAAGAGATTTCGCGAATTTGCATTGCTTATAGTTCACCATTTGGACAATTTGCTTGAATGGCCTTGGTTTCCATTCCCTTACAAATTATTTTTTTCATGTCAAAATCAATGGCATCAATGGCATCTTTGTGGCCAAAAATATTTTGAAAAGCATGGGAAACCATTAAACATTGATTGTTATGGTTTGGAGATAGACTTCCTATGGATTATCCATCAATGAACAACTACATGGTGGTCTTTCCTATTGGTGAAGCCCTCCAATGAAAAATAGAAAGACTCTGCAAGCATTTAGAGGCAGAACCAACAAATAACGTGTGGGGTGTATTGGTCATGAAAGGAATGCTCACAGCTGATAGTCAATGTGTTAACAATGGATAGCAATAAAACTTATTAAGACTGATTGTTGACATGTCATCTGGATGTTCTCTGTAAGGGATTTATCAACCTCATGAATGCTTCCACAAGCATGCTTAAAATAGAGGATAGGATAAAAAAATATGGTTGAAGCCATTTTCAATGTTTATCAATCTTCTGATACACAGCACAAAGGTCCAACCAAAAAATTTTCTCTCCAAATAAGAGATTGTTTATTCTCAAACCTTATTAATATATTATTTTAATGGCAAAGGTATTTAGACCAACTAGGAATTCGAACAAACCCTATCAAAATAAGAAAGAATCCTATCAATATTAGCATATCTGTCATCTAGTGAATATATGAGATGATGTCCATCTATAAACTTCAAGTGAACTGTTGGCTTGCACCAGACTCTGAACTTTAGCAAATGACCTATCATGTCATTGTCACTTGCATCAGTGACATTTGTGCCTAAAAATAGTTGAGCCTTATGAGATGGCCTACACACTAGAATGATCTGCATTCCCACTATTTTCAAATTTTTAATTTTCCAATTTCCATGTGATTATAATGTGACCAACAAAATGTGCAAAAATTTCCACTCAAAATTATAGTCTACTAGTAACCAAACATCCTCTGCTAATGGAGCTCGAGGTTATTTCCCTGCTAGGGCACAAGCTAAATAGACTTCTCCTTATAAAAATGAAAAACATGACATAACCTATATGTTGGAAATTCGTATGTGTTGCCAATCAGAGGACCAAGTTCAAGTTCAAGTGTGAATCTGTAATACAAGAAAATAAAAATAAAATACATTGTTAATGTGGGGCCGATGTGAGCTCAAACGCTTAGGCTAAAATATAAAATTTCTTAGGTACATTAATGGTATTATTCAATAATAAAAAAAAAATGAAAGGCAAAAAAATCCTAGGGTCTAAGGCAAAGGGAGTATCAAATCCTACAACAAACTCTTATTGCCCAGGTAGTGGAATTTTACTTCAATTTTCCAATTACAGTCACAACAATTATTGATGAAGTCACAACATTCCTAACATAATTCTTATTTGATTATTATATATTTTTATAAAATTTCCACAAGTAAAATACCAGAGTCCTCCCTACCTGTGCAAAAATGGGAGCTTTGGGACGGGCTATGAACTTGCACCAAAGAATAATGGTAGGGGAATTTTTGTCAGATGTTATAGTTGGATATGCTCTGGTAGACATATATGCAAGATGTGGAATCATAGACAAAACACCTGAATTTTTTGACAGAATGCCTCAAAGAGATGTCATCTCATGGAATGAAATGATTGATTGCAGAATGTGCACAAAATGGATTTTGCAAGGAACCTCTCAAAATATTTGAATTAATGAAGCACTCTGGAACACATCCTAACATTCTATTTTCAATGGAATTAGGGTGGTTATTTAAAATTTTACACCCTTCTATGTTCAAGTGTTGCAGCTATGATAGGTTGCCAATGAATTAGGGAGGCTATTTAAATCTATACACCCTACCATGTTCAAGTGATGCAGCTGTGACAGGTTGCTAATGGAATCAAGGAGCTTATTTAAATGTCCACACCGTTCTATGTTCAAGTGTTGCAGCTGTGACAGGTTTCCAAATGAATCAGGGAGCTTATTTAAATGTCCACACCCTTCTATGTTCAAGTGTTGTGTTGCAGCTATGACAAGTTGCTAATGAAATCAAGGAGGTTATTTAAAATGTGACAATATTTTATTTTTAAGTGTTGCAGTTGTGATAGATTGTCAATAGAATCAAGGAGGTTATTTAAACCTTTAAAATTTCCTATTATATTCAAGTGTTGCAGCTATGAGAGGTTGACAATGGAATTGGGGAGGTTATTTAAACCTCTGCAACTTTCTATTTTCAAGTGTTGCAGATGTGATAGGTTGCCAATGGAATCAGGAAGGTTATTTAAACCTCTACAGTCTTCTATGTTCAAGTGCCACAGCTGTGACAGGTTGCCAATAGAATCAGGAAGGTTATTTAAACCTCTACAGTCTTCTATGTTCAAGTGTTGCAACTATGACAGGTTGCCAATAGAATCAGGGGGTTATTTAAACTTTTACACATTTCTATGTTCAAGTGCTACAGCTATGACAGGTTGCCAATGGAATGAGGGAGGTTATTTAAATCTATATGTACCCTACCATGTTCAAGTGCTATAGTTGTGATAGGTTTCCAATGGAATCAGGAAGGTTATTTAAACGTTCACACCCTTCTATGTTCAAGGTTGCAGTTGTGACAGGTTGCTAATGGAATCAAGGAGGTTATTTAAACCATGACAATATTTTAGTTTCGAATGCTACAGGTGCAATAGATTGTCAATAGAATCAATGAGGCTATTTAAACATTTTAAACTTCCTATTATGTTCAAGTGTTAAATTTGTGATAGGTTGAAAATGGACAGGAGTTGTTTCATAGTGAAGTACCTTAAATCTGCATGTAAGACCAACTTCAAATACCCATTAGAAAGGTTAGTCTAAACACACAAATCTGCAAATACCTCCATGAAATAAAATATCTATGCTAAAGAAATGTCATAAGTAACAAAAACAACATCAAGAAGACATTTCAAAAGCAAGATAATCACCTATTCCATGTTGGATTGGTGTCACATGTGCTAGTGACCCTTTCCCAACCCTTGATCAAAGCTCAAGATGATAAAATGAAAATGGAGATGATGGAGTGATGATGAACAAGATCAAATCTCAAATGAAGAGAGTAACCTTGCATAAATTGTGGAGGATTTGCTCAAAGATGAAGCTTGTATTTAAATATTTTCAAATGCTAAGTGTTGAAGAGAGACCAATGTGGGACTAAGATTGGACCAATGAAAGAATGACACTTGTCAAGTGGTGAATGGTCAATGGTTGTGCAAGATTTGGGAAGAGTGCCCATGAGAGGGAAAATTTGAATTCAAATTTGCAATAAATTTTGAGAGGGGGACAAGGAAAAAGAGCAATAAATGCCATGTTTGACTTGTCATGTTGAGGGAAAATGAGGTTTTAATAAATCAATAAAATTGATTTATTGTGCAAGTGGAGATATCTAGATAATGCAAGTGGGATGGGATTAACATTTAATCAGGATTAGATTAAATAGATGATGATTATGCTGATTTAATGCTAATTAGATGAGTTGACTTTTAAGACTTTGATAATTGATTTATTTGAATTAGAAAATGATGGAATATGATTTAGGATTTGATTTAAATGAAGTCCTGATTTATTTAATTAAATGGATGATGCAAGATGAAGGTTGAATGATAATGTTTATTTGATAAATGAGATTATTTAATGAATGGATGAAAGTGATGAATGGGCCTAATGTGAGACCTAATCTGACTGAATCCGATCGAATGCATAATGTTAATTTTGCATGTCTACATTTTCCCCTCTTTGAAGCAATGTACTTGTTGCGTTGGTTCAAAGAATAAACTTGCCGCAATCAAAATTAATTTTTTGATTTTTCGGATGCCCCAGGGAAATAAGTACTACATTGCCCCGAGAGATCGAGCGAAAAGATTCGATTTGAGGGTCGATCTCGCGATAAAGAGGTTCAAAATGGGTGGTTATGGACGACAATGCAAATGAGATGATTTCAAGATGCTTAGAATAACAAATCTGTATTATCCTAAACAACTTAAATGATGATATGATATGAGATTGATGAGATGATGATGTGATATGCTATGATTATGCAACGGATGATTTATGCAGATGCTTAGACTAACAGATCTATATTATGAAGATGATGCAAATGCAATGCATGTGAAATGATGGATGTTTCCTATTATGTATGATATAAATGATATGTTGTATGTTGACAGTTTTCTGGATGTAGGATGGATGCATGATGGATGCAAGATGGATGCATTAGCGATGTTATGTTAGCACGGAAATGAGATGATGACAAGAGGATCCAACAAGCCAACATTATGAGAGAGGAAGATGAGAAATGACGATGAGAAATGAATGATGATGATAGATGGATGATTTGCTTATCAAGGATTGGGATTTTCAAAGGGTCACTTACTTTATGTTTGATAACACGCCTAAGCACGATGCATCAAGGTATAAAGGACCAGGATGGCGTTGTACTTAGTGTGATGGACTTTGACTCGACAAATATATAGGAGTATTCTTGTTCACACTTGACATACGGAAACCTTGCTAGGGCTACCTAACAAAGCAAGTATTCACCAAGTTATTTTACAAGAATGTCCAACAAGCACAGCAAAAGATAATGATCGTTGCCCCATTCCTATCTCTCTAAATCCTTCGTTCGGATATCATCGAGGTCCTTGGAATGAGCGCAATAAGATAAGTCAAAAGAAAAGACCAAGTACACAAACAAGCCAATGTTCTTCATACCTTCAGCCAAAGGATGTGTTTTGATAGGATAGGAATCCAAGTGATATCCAAAATGATGCCCATTGTCAGAACGATATATCCTAGGACATGCATTGTGGAGGATGATGATGGTTGATAAGTTGATTGATAGGCTGTTGATATAAGGTCGACTGACATGTTTGAAAATGATCAAGACTTTGATTTTGTTTTAAAGATTTGTTGTTTCGATTTTGATTTTATGATTGAAGCTTTGATTTTTCCAATTGCTGTGATTTTTTCTATTTGTTTTGCCAAAGGATGAAGGTGATGATCATTTTATTATGGATGATTGATTATTTCGAGAAAGCGAAATGGGACGGTGGATTTTTTCAAATATTTGGATGTTTTTGATGTTTTGCAATGTTTTGAGGCTGTTTTGGTATTTTGGATTTTTCAAATGTTTTTGATTTTCAATTTTCTGATGTTTTTGGATTTTGATTTTTTCAAATGTTTTTGGATTTTGATGTTTTTCAAATGGTTTTGTGATTTTGATGTCTCGGGGGCTGATCAAAGATTAGCCTTGCCTACGTTTAAGCTCAGAGACGACGTAGTTCGGATTCCAATGTTTTTTGATATTTTTTTGATTTTTGACTTGTTTTTTGATTTTGATATGATTTGGATGTTTTTGGATTTTCTGATGTTTTGATGTTTTTGGATTTTCGCATGATTTTGACGATTTTGATATGGATATGTGTGATGATATCAGTGCTCTATTTGGGATTTTGTTGAAGATCAAGCTAAGGTGGATTGATCAGATCGGTGGATTGATGATGATGATAACATTGTTGAGGATGCACAACAATGCAAGGATTGATTGATGAGGATTGATGATGATAACATTGTTGAGGATGCACAACAATGCAAAGGATAGTGTTAAGCAACACAAGGATATCTTGAGATGATGATTTTTTGATTGGATTTGATTGATCATGTTTGATGAAGCTTGGTTTCGAAAAAAAGTTGCTCAAATGATTTGATATGATGTTTGATGTGCAACTTAGATGCGACTGATATTTATTATTTGGATTGATGTTCGATGAAAGATGAAGAATGATAAGGAATGTCTTTCTGTCAAAATATGCCATGGGCCAGTTATTTGGATTTTTTGCTCACAAGCGGTGGACCAATTTGATTTCACGTTTTCCAATGTTCAGATTGCCACATAAGCTAGAGGATATAGACCAAGATTTATTCTCGAAGCAAGATGTACATATCTGCCCCCAATGTCTAGCAATGTATGGAATGTCGTGGATGGATGCTCAGATAAGTGTATGGATGGATGGATACGACAAGCATGCAAAGGATGTCAAGGATTATCTTGTGACAAGATAAGGTGTTTAGATAAGGAATGCTCATTTGGATAATGCTTCAAATGATGTTGGATAGGATAAGATCAATGAAAATGACCAATGTCAAGATGTCTACCGTATGCAAGTGTAAAGTGTGCCCCAAAATTTCATCAATATCAAAATAACTTGGATGATGGATGTAGATGGATGAAAATGGATTGGATCAATGGCTCATGGATGGATGGATTTATTATGGATGAGATGGATGGAATGCTCGATTTATTATGGATGGGATGAGATGCTTTCATCTAAACTGGCGCACGTAGATGCTTGATTCCACACATGACGCCTGTTTGCCAGGTTTTCATCATGGTCTTGCCCAAAGCGCCGCCCATGCGGTTTTCACTTAGAGGACGATTTTTTTCTTTACAGTTTTCAATCCTTTTTTTGATTTTTTTGGATTTTTTGCTTTTTGATTTTTTTTTTGAAAGATTTTAAGCTCATGAATCACAAGGTGTTGCTGATGTAGATGCCCCCATAATGTGCCATCGCATCCCTTGAAGGATCTGCTTTGCTAAGATATGCACTTGAATGCAATTCTTGATCTGATACGGAGTTAACTCTGTCTCGCGCATACATCACGATAAAGTGCCTTCGAATCCTTATGATGAAGGGTCGTTGCCAATACATGGTCAATATGAGAATTGGATATTATGCGTGGAGGCGTGGATGGAGTGTGTTTAGGGATAAGAGATGGATTGGTTGACAGCTTGGAATCTTTGACTCTCCAAACTTGGGAAGATGAGCAATGATGGGTGGATACAAAAGTGTGCATGGAATTAGGACCAACTGCTTAATACACTTTGTACGTTGCTTGAAAAGCTTTCTTTTTCTTTTGTGGACATCTTTGATGGATACTTTTCCCTTTTTTATTTTTCCCCATAGTTTCTTTGACTGATGGAGTTTGATAGGGATGATCTTTCTTTGTATGCTTTGGTATCCATATGTATTTGATTTGTCCTTCAAGCTTGGCTTCTTTTGCTTTGATAACGTTCTTTATACTTTGATTTAACACTTTCCTTTGGTGTTGGTCCCAATTCGTGGATGGGATGATAGGTGGATGAAGATTCATGGCGTGGCTGGTTGTAGTATTGGCAATGGTTTCACCATAAGGATTCTTCGTGCTCCCTATGTTGACATTTGCTTGAGACATAGTTGCCCCCAGTATGGTGGTAGTAGCAACTTCATGCTTTGATTCTGCTTGTTTGAAGAGCTCTTGTTCAGAATGCATTCTCTGATCAATGATCACTGTAGACGACATTATTTCCATTTGTTGCTCTGCTGACTCTGGATGTTCTATCTGACTTGTTTCCTTGAGCGGATAATGTTCGATATCTTTATTCATGATGTCCTCAATCTGACTTTGGGACATATTTGATCTTGATGTTGACCACTCTATTTGATTATAGGAATTAGTAATCTGCTCTTTTTGTGTAACAAGATCTTGTTCTAGATGAAGATCATCTACGTGTCCATCCATAGTAAGCATCTCATAGGTAGATGGAGGAGTATGTGCTACATGGATATTATCGTCTTGTAGAGATAAGAGAGTATCCATTAGATTATTGTAGTATCTTGAAGATACAAATTCTTGATCTTGAATGATTTCATAGTTGCTTTCAACATGCTTTGGATCAAGTTCTTGACATGGGTCAGTTTCAAAGGATGGACTGCTTACAAATGGCTCTCAGATATCTTCATTATGCATGGAAAGTGGCTTAATATCTTCGTTATCTTTGAGTGGACTTGGATCAGGTGTCGAGTTGAAGATTCCTTCAATATCGGCAATCATGAGGTCGAAGGATGTCAATATGTCTTGGAAAGGACCATTGCTATACTTTGGTGAAAGACATTGATCATACTTTAGAATAAATTCTTGAGATATGTCCTCTACCTCATTAGGTGATGTAGATACATTTTCAACATGATCACTGGTTGATGCCTCGTTGGATGAAGCAAAAATATCTTTATTGATGGATAGATCTTGAACATTGTTTTCAAAAATTGCGGTAGAGAGATTTCTAAGGTCTTCAACCATAGGGTCAAATGATGTTGACATTTGTTGAATTGGATCATTGTTGGGTATTGTTGGTGTATTTTGATCATGATTGAGAAGTGACTCTTGATATATATTCATTTGATCATTGGATGGAGTAGACACAACTTCAAGGTGTTCAATGATGGAGTGATCTTGATCTTTGTTCTCAATAGTTGTTGTTTGTTGGGTAGATCGAGAGGCTTGGGTAGCTTGAGAGGCTTGTTGAGTTTTTCTTGCTTGTCGTGTGGCTAGATATTGTCAGATAGCCTTTTGGTAGGCTTGGTGAGCCTTTAGTGCTATGTCATATTGTCTCGCTAAGTTTGGTTTTGGTGGTAGTGGTGGCGGATTTGGAATCGTGTTGGATGTGATGATAGGTGGTTGAGATATGATGGGTGTGATAGGGGTGGATGAGATTGGTGGAAATGATGTCTCCACTATGGTACTCACATCAAAATTTGAAGGCAACTTGGCCCCTTGTTTTGCTAATTCAAGCATGTATAACGAAGGGTTGAGTCTCATCATGACATTGACGATTCGATGGTTATCCAGATTTTGGAGCATTTCTATCATTTCTTTGCGAGATATTCCAAAAGTAGGGTCCTCTCCTTGGTTTTCTCCTTGTGGATTTTGCGATGATGAGAGGGTCAATGGATTGCTTGATTCTGCTGGATTCATTTATGCGTTGGTTTGGCTAAGATCACTTGAAGCGGGTGTTTCTTTGTTGGCTTCCATACTCTTCTTGTATTGAGATCTAGTTAGAACCATAAAACGAGGATCAATCTTTGAGAATATGGGAGATGAATCTCTTGATTCCTTGGATTAATCTCTATTTTATGTCCCAAAGTGAAAGTTTTAGGATTCTTTTTAGGATCAAATGTGATGATGATATGATGGTGATGTTTAAAGGTGGATGTTATGGATGTTTTTGGATTTTGATAGATCTTGAATGAAATACTAGGCTTTTGGATTTTTTGATTGGTTTGATTTTTGGATTTTTGAGATTTTGTCCTTGATCTTGATTTGGAGTTTGATTTGGATTTTGAACAAAAAAGACCCCTAAGATGTTTGATAATGATCTAAAGGATAGTCGTGTTCAAAGGATGATGATTTGGATATGTGTGAGGAGAAGGATGCATCTACCCACACCTACCCAAACAAGATGATTGTTTCACTAAGTATATGAGAAGGATTCATCTACATACACTAAGCTAGACAAGATGATTTGGATGACTTTGACTAAGGATATGCAAAAGGATGCATTTACACATTCCTAGCCAAAGGTGCTTTGATAAATGTTTTCAAGGACTTGGTCTCAATGATTTTGGTGTTTGCTTGATTTTGTCATAAAGCCTAGCACTTCAAGGATGATTTCAAGGTTTTTCAAAAGATGATTTGTGAGATGGATTTTGTTTTGATGTTTTGAAGGATGGATGAAAAATGATGTTGATATGTTTTGATCCCTAGATGAACCTAAAAAGACCACTTTGTATTTTCCTAGACCTAGGTATTGAAGAGCATGCATATGCTTCCTAAAGACCTTTGTAACCAAGAAATGATTTGAACATTTTGGATTTCCAATCAATGATTTGTGCTTTTGGGATTTGGAGTCTTCAACACACATGAAAGTTCATTTTGCTTAGCTTTGCTTAATGGATTTATTTTACCAAAAACACTCTCTTTGATTAAAGTTTCAAACTAAGATGTCCAATGTCTTAATTTCTTTAAACCCCACAAGATATTTATGTGGAAATTCAATGAACTTAAGGCAAGGGTTTTCCTATTGTTTACTCAAGAAGACAAATTGAGGTATAATCCAATGCTTAGGAACCTCTGACGTGAATCCAGGAAAATAACATGATTGAGTCAATGATATTTGTCTTAAAGAGGGTTTGAAATTTTGAGAATCATGTTAAATGTTTGTTTGCAAAATGTTTTCGAATACACATTGTTTTCAAATGAAGAACAATTACAAGCCCTATGGATGTGTAAGACAATATTTGTTGGATTCCCACTTGGACAAGTCCATACGCTTATCTCTAGCGGATGGTTAGATGCTTGACCCCACTGGCTCCCCTCCACTCATTAATGTCAATCCGGGGCAGCCAAGCATCAACACCCATGAAACTCCCATGGCATGCTTTCCATCTCTACTAGAAGACCGTAAGAGTGTGGGGTGGCTTGAATGACCGTTCTTGCACCAACAAATAGATTAAGGATTTTGGAAAATTCTAGCACATGGGTTCTAGTAAGGACTTTCCGTTCGTGGAGATTGACCCATACGACAAGAGTCCCCTTTCGATCCATCCTGTCGGAGCCAACCGCGTGATTATGGCATTTAACCAAAACCCTCATTTATATCCCGGAAATACTCTTGGCTTTAGAGTGTTACCGGTTGAGTCGCCCTTGGGTGAGTACTTTTTCCCCAAGGCAGGCCCTCTAAGATAAACAAAAGCGAGCAAAGACACAATCTAACTCGATCGATCTTTGATGGCACAAAGAAAGAGAATGTAAAAAAATGCCCCTACTCACACTCAGACAAGATGTTCAATTTTTAAGCCCAAATTGAAGTGTTTCAAAGCAATAAAATGTATTTTGAGTGTTTCTCTTGCACCCTAGATCGCACGAAGCGCAAGGGGAGAGGATACGCACTCAAAAGAAAAATCACACAAATCAAGCACTTGTTCGTTTTATACCCTTCAAAGCAATTGTGAGTTCGTTTTAAGCACCAAAATGAAGTGTGAGTTTTGATTGTTCAATTCTTAACCTCAAACAAAATCTAGTGAGTTTGTCCTAAGATTCATTTTAAGCCCTTTGTAATGAAAATCAAATTGTTCGTTTTAGACCCAAATGAAAATTAGTGTTCTAAAACGAAAAGATAAACAACTTCGTGAAGTAGTGTTGATCAACACTTAAAGTGTTAAAAAACACATTGTGTTTTCAAAAAAAACATCCTCCTTTTGTCTTCGTTTGCTAGCCTCCTCCTTGTTGACTTTTCGCTTTTCTTGTACCTTTTTCACTTGCCTTTATTCGCTTTTGGTACCTTTTTCTTTTGCTTGTACCTTTGTACTTTCGTTCTTCGTTTGTACCTATGTAAAGAAAGAGAATCTTGTAAGAATCAAGTTATTTAATTAAAATCATTTCAAGCATTGAACTCAACTAATAAAATGACTCCCAATGGAAAGACTAATGTTTTTATGATAATCAATGAGACATCAATAAATGGATCTACAATTTATTAATCTGACTTGTATGATTTTGCAATCTCAAAGACAAATATTAGCATGAATATCCAACAAGATCCATGATTTTCCAACTAGCATGAATTTAATGAATGCATTGACTTATGCATTTTATGGATCATATCTCCAGCTAGCTGTCACTTATCTATGATCCAAAAAGGACTAATTCCTCATAAAGATATCGCTGCAGATAGGATCCACATAAATATGTTAATGCAAGAAGATCTCCACATAAAGAGTTATAAATTTTGCTCAGTCAAAAGATTAAAAAAAATAGATATGCTCATTCCAACACCATACCACTTTAATGGATGAGTAAATAGTTAGTTGGCTGCAATAAAGTTGCTACAACCCTTCTAATATCTTTCAAATTTATCGTGCAAAAAGTGTGTTGTCAGAACTCTCTGGCTGTTCCTAAACATCCCAGTTCATTGCCAGCAGATGCGAGTAGACATATTCGAGAATAGCTATATGGTGGTAGCTAGTGTACAACAGACCTAGGAAATCACGCCCTCCATGCTCCAATTGATATTCAAATAGGCAGATAGTTAAATATACATTAATTAATTCTACAAAGAGTGATCAATTGATTTGAATTCACTTCAAATCAGCCGCCAATGCCTCCAAATTTCTCCAAATATGCCTACACACCGCCGCCCACTGTATGCGTTTTAAATATTCTTTGGCATGCTAACTGCATAAAGACTTTACTTCAGCCAAGTACGTCAAAGATTTGTATTATGATATTTAGGTGCAGATAAAAGAAAATGACACACATGATCTGGGCATTCAACGAGAATGATGTCAGTATAGATTCAGAAAATATGGATCTGTTAATGCTATTAACTGATCAAAATACTTGTGAGCCAAAATGTAGTTCAATATCCTACGTAATCAGAGCAATGTCTCCTTGATACACTAGAAAAATATTTACAGTGATCAGTAAATATATGTTTAAGTCTCCAGGATTCTGTGAATATGCTTCTAGATAGCAGCACTGAGGGATTATATGATCCCGCACTTGGCCCTCTTGATCAGTACGTGTAGCTGTATCACATGCAGAGAATCTACATTACCTTGCCCTAGTCATTGTGGTCATATCGAGCTTGTATCGCCTGTGTACAATCCTTTGCTCTTTAGGATTCTAGCGCCATGGAGAGAAAAATAAAATAAAAATGAATGCAAGTTGTGTTCCACCTACAATTGCAATGATGCTAGCATTAATAGCACAATGATACAAATAGACTATTGTAGCAAAATGATACGAATAGACTACTACTCATAAATGAGGGCCGTAGAATTGAAAAGTGGAGTGGATATTATAATGCGCTTTGGAGCAACAGAGGAGATCAGTAGCAGTTAAAGAAATCTAAAAACAGATTCATGACAGTAATGTGGTGTGTAGACAGGGCATGTAAACTTTTAGACAAAAAAAAAAATGCGGCAGCATAGACTAGGCGTGAGAACTGTTGGACAGAAATGAGTAAGCATAGGCACTACGTGTGAACTTCAACTGACGTTTACATTAATTTTAGCAGCTATATTAACTCAAATATGTATCTGTATTCGACTCTTTGTACTAATACAGTGCCTAGCATGTCCCTCTACACCTTTCATCCATTTATCTGAGTGGTACATCACAGGATATGGTTGTGACTGAGCCTTCAAATCGCAATCTGTGAAACATGATCAAAATAGCATACTAAAGACGTGATCCATCCATAACCAGTGCCGATTTCTTCTATATATCCGCCCTGTGCAACCAGTCATTAAGGCGAATAACAGAATTGAATACCGAGAAAGACAATATTAATGGAAAACAACAATATTTAATGATAAGAAAAAAACAACATTAGCGATGGAATCAGAAAGTTGAAATGAAGACATCAATTTCAAATGGCAATATTCCCACTACCGCTCATTGTGGAAATCTTATAGAAGTCTATACCAATCCAGAAAAACAAATTTCATGCGCTCCCTGTACTTAAAAAAAAAAGTCAGCAATCATAGTCATGCACACACCTTGGGCCAAGAATATGTCATGACTACCATTGTCTCAATTCTTGCAAACATAATCTGTTCACCTATTTCGATAAATCTAGCAATCTTGTTGGCTATCTACAAATAAATTCTCAGGTTTGCACCGACCAAATACAGTGGTTTGAAATACTTTAGAGACATAACTGATGAACAGACTTTAGGCACGCAGAGAAAACAATGAATAAAGGCTTTTATCAACTTTCAAGCAAATGTTTCTGGTAAGTGTAAAGTGGTGCTTTAAATTCCATGTGAGTAAATTGCAAATGGAAAGCGTAATAAAGTTGTGCCTTAAAAGCCATCGAAGAGCAACGAAAGAGCTTGCAAACTTGTTGAAAAAATGTTTAAAAATTTTCAAGCACAAGCATTTGATAGGTGAAAGATCAGCCCTCCTTCTAGCGCCAAGATGAAGTACCTTAAATCTGCATGTAAGACCAACTTCAAATACCCATTAGAAAGGTTAGTCTAAACACACAAATCTGCAAATACCTCCATGAAATAAAATATCTATGCTAAAGAAATGCCATAAGTAACAAAAACAACATCAAGAAGACATTTCAAAAGCAAGATAATCACCTATTCCATGTTGGATTGGTGTCACATGTGCTAGTGACCCTTTCCCAACCCTTGATCAAAGCTCAAGATGATAAAATGCAAATGGAGATGATGGAGTGATGATGAACAAGATCAAATCTCAAATGAAGAGAGTAACCTTGCATAAATTGTGGAGGATTTGCTCAAAGATGAAGCTTGTATTTAAATATTTTCAAATGCTAAGTGTTGAAGAGAGACCAATGTGGGACTAAGATTGGACCAATGAAAGAATGACACTTGTCAAGTGGTGAATGGTCAATGGTTGTGCAAGATTTGGGAAGAGTGCCCATGAGAGGGAAAATTTGAATTCAAATTTGCAATAAATTTTGAGAGGGGGACAAGGAAAAAGAGCAATAAATGCCATGTTTGACTTGTCATGTTGAGGGAAAATGAGGTTTTAATAAATCAATAAAATTGATTTATTGTGCAAGTGGAGATATCTAGATAATGCAAGTGGGATGGGATTAACATTTAATCAGGGTTAGATTAAATAGATGATGATTATGCTGATTTAATGCTAATTAGATGAGTTGACTTTTAAGACTTTGATAATTGATTTATTTGAATTAGAAAATGATGGAATATGATTTAGGATTTGATTTAAATGAAGTCCTGATTTATTTAATTAAATGGATGATGCAAGATGAAGGTTGAATGATAATGTTTATTTGATAAATGAGATTATTTAATGAATGGATGAAAGTGATGAATGGGCCTAATGTGAGACCTAATCTGACTGAATCCGATCGAATGCATAATGTTAATTTTGCATGTCTGCACATAGCATATAAGAATAAATATCTACTATTGAATCCAAATGCACATGAGTTGTTTCATAGCATATAAGAATAAATATCTACTATTGAATCCAATGACCTCTTGAGGATTCAGTTATAAGCTTTCTTGTGGAGCCAAGGTCTTCTTGGGTTTGAATCTGTTGAACTTCCTGAACTTGGAGTTAAGTCTGTTTGAAATGCTCTGTCTCAATTTCCACCTTCTTGTTTGATCTGGCTATTAGCATACTCATCTTTCCATTAACATTGTCATGACAGTTTTAAACCAGATCTATTATTTTCTCATCTATTTTTTAACAAAATTGTGGCCACTCTATGCGCTTTCCTGTACTAAATAGTAAATACTTTGACCACCAGTGCACACCATATAATTCTAAATCAGTGCATCCCATCAGAACACTTAAATAATCATATTTTCTTCTCGAGATTTGAATATCATAAGCAAACAACCTTGAGCTAAGACATAGTTATGGAAGTTTTTTAAAGACATCAAGATATGATATTATGTGGATATGTTACTACAATAATATAAAAGTATTATAATTTAAGAAAAGCATACAAAAGCAAATATATACATTTTGCAGAAATCAAGACACAATGTGGAAAAGTTGAATTATCAATTACCATTTGCTCTAAATATTACTAATTTTTTTTTAACAATTTGTCAGTGCCAACATGCCAATGTTGATATGCATTATACATCATGATAATAGTGAAATATTTACGGTGAGTTGTCATTATTCACCTTGGAAACAATCATCCTATCTAGATTGTTGACATATAGTAACTTGATCATGAGTCCAATAAGTTTGTTAGAGATTTCATTTCATAACTTTCTATCTACCGTATAATAATGAGGCCATTTGTAACTATTGAAAGGAACTATATATATTTTTGGATCTCCATTTAAATCATAGTAGACTAATACACCAATCTATGTGCATATATAAATGTATATATATTATGATATTTGTCACAATTGATATCTAGTATGATGAATTTGTATTCTACTCTTTTTCAAAAAATGTTGCACTTGACCCATGTAGATTGAATTTTTTTTTTTTGAGGTAACTGATTCTGTTGCAGGCTGAATGAATATAGATAGTAACTGGGGGTGAGAGAATGATTTAAGGTAATGAATTACAATGGATACTGCAATTAGATAGCCATGCTATGGAAATGCCTCTAGAAATCACCCAGATGAAGCACATCCGTATATGGCCTTTAACTAAATTTGTGTTGGCTATGTTAGATAGAGATGTAGTAGGGAATTCCTGGAGTATCCTATAAATTTTAAAACAACCTAGAGGCATTTATAAGATAAAAAGCAAGAAACAAGAGAGCATTTCCCATGGGCCATATTGAACTATGGAGGGTACACAGATGGGATATACAAAATATTGAGGAATTTTCTCAAGAAATCATGTCTCATAGAATCCATTAGGGAGATAGGCTAGAGTAAAAATGGACTAATATGCAGGTTTAGTTCTCTCTTCATCCTAATGGTTTTCTGAAATGAACTTCTTTGAGGTGTAATTTATCTATTTTGTTCTGTGTTGAGGATTAGCTAGAGCTACATTTTATACATTTTAAATAGCTATAAGCATAGATAATGCTCAAATGCGCCTGTGGTACCGCATCATCATTAAAACATTCTCACTGCAATAGCACTACAATTCCTTAGGCATTACCTGTTGATAAATAATCAAAAAATTGAAATAATTTGTTATTGTTTTGGAACCTGTACATTTATGCATCTTTGTAAGCTGTTGTGTTGTTTCCTACGAGTTTAATCTTGTCCATTGAATTTGGCTTTAAATTTGGAACACAGTTTGGATTAGAAGTCATGTTTGAGGAGTTTCTTGTTTTATTATAATTTGGCTGGGATTTTTATCTAGCTTCTTCCACACATAGACTGCATTAATATATATTCATTAACACGAGGAACAGACACATTAAGACTAGCTCGAATCACAATCAGTTTACTTTGTCACTAGTCTACGACATGTTGGATATTGACTTTACTACTAGTAGCCCAGTTGATGAATGAACATTGGTTGGGTTTGATTATCTATCTTCTATCCTTATAGTCTGCTTTATTGACAATATCTTTTTGGATGTTTGTGATTTCTTTGTGCTTAAGGAGCTTTCCTTTAAAGAGCACTCTAGTCTTTAATTGCAGCAGTGGCATTAGAGATAACCTAAGATATTGTCATGTTAGAAACATGCAAATATCTAAGTCATCCATGGCAGATTTATTATTCCATTTCCCCAAGAGAAAAATTGCATTCAAGATTGGAAGGGTGTCTTGCTTTGTCAAACTATTTTTCTGGGCAAATCTAGTGAGTTGAGTTGCAGAGAAAACTGCTCGCACATGTTTGAGAGTTTTACAAAACAATTTTTGGGTTTTTTCCCTTGTTCTACCACCTTTCTAGAACATACTTAATTTTTTAATTTTTTCACAGGACATAAAAGTTATGACTGTTTAAGCGCTTCCCTATTTAGTGTTTTCAACATATTGAAATCAATGTGATTTTATGATAAAAATATGCAATTCAATGGGTATTATCTTTAAATGGAAATGCATTATTATGTTATAGAGTGAACAAAATAAATGATATATTTCCTTTTGGACCAATTTCTAAAAAGGGTTCTAGTTTTGAGGGATTTGTAAATGAGGAGGTAAGACACTCCATCTCCTGAAATTCATGTCTTTTCTAATGTGGTGAGGTTGGACCAATTTCTAAAAAGGGTTCTAGTTTTGAGGGATTTGCAAATGAGGAGGTAAGACACTCCATCTCTTGAAATTCATGTCTTTTCTAATGTGGTGAGGTTGGCCTGCATAATTTCTCAACCCCCATAAAAGTTCATTTTTGGTGTATATAAACTAACAGTGCGTCAACAATCAACCTCTCTTTTTTGGTTCATAATATAAGAGTTTCTTGCAAATGATTCACATTTAATTTTTTTTGTTTTGCATTTTTTATGCAATAGTATTCATGTTTAATTGGTGCAGAGGTTGAAAGCAATGATCTTTTCCATCCTTTTTCATTTTTCCTCTCATTCTGAAAATGAAACTTAGAGAGATTTGTAACGCCAAGAAAGTGCACAAGACAAGATTAAGAGAAAACATGCAATACACATCTAAATGCAAATCTAATGCTAAGCAACAAAGAACAAAGGAAAGTAAAAATATGAACAAACTGAAACAATCTCACCAAATTCATACGTATTTCCATGATTCATCTCGATTGCTCTTCTCCATTTTGTTTGTGTAGTATAATTTCCCTCAGATTTCTTGTAAGTTCATGCAAGTATAGCCTAAGATAGTGATTAGAAAAACATCGTAGATTCAAGATTAAGTGCTCTCAAAAGTCATAAGATTTTGCGAGTTTTCGAGAGAGGTTGGAATGATGAAGGATAGATCAATTTATTGAAAATTGGTTATTTGAACGATAGGCCAAGATTGAAAGATCAATGGACGGTTGAGATCGACTGATTAGACATGCATTCTGATAACTGTTAGTGATGACATGAGTGATATAAATTAGAAATAGAATTAAAGATTAAATAAATGATTTAATCTTCCAGTTTGGTATTCGAAAACAGAACAATTATCTTTGCATGACAAAGATAAAAATGGATTAAAGCAACTCTTTGTTTGAATACATGCACAAGGTTTAATTAATTAAATAGGACTATTTAATTAATATGCATGTACACACAATTGAGTTAGCACTGGACGATTGAATGATTTAACGAAGAGATTACTCGAGAACGCCACTCAAACATTAAAGCAAGAGTTAACTGAGCGATTTGAAATAGATCTTTGATTCGAGTAAAAGTGAATACTTAGATAACTCACACAATTTATCTAAATATAGAGGAATGCGTTAAAATAGAATTCATGAATTAAATAATTCATTTAATTCAAGACTCGATCTTTGAAGAATAATTAAATAAATAAGATTTATTTAATTAAGTGATGAAGGGATTTAAATGAATAATTAAATAAATAAAAGAATTTATTTAATTATAGTTGAAATATGATAAAGAGTAAATTAAATAAGAATTTATTTAATTTGACAAGAAGAATAAGGTTAATTAGTAACATAATTAAATAAAAATGTTTATTTAATTAATCAGATAGAATAAAGAAAAGTGTGAATTAATTAAATAATTAAGATTATTTAATTAATAGGAGAAATGAAGACTATAGAGAATAATTAAATAATTGATATTATTTAATCATGACCATGAAGAATACAAATTATGAAGAATATTGAAGTCGCAGGCTTAAACCAGATTTCGGTGTCTACATTTGCCCCTCTTTGATACAATGTCATTTCGGCGTTGTGTCAAAGAAAATCGATATGAAATATGCCCCAATAATGCCCCAGTGTAAAATAGGTGAAGGTATGCCCCCTCGGGAAAATTGACAAATTTTCAAAAAAGTTCAGAAAAAATTGCAAATGATCCCGATTAGTCCATTGGATAGCCAGAAATGCACTGGAGTTGATGGAATTGAGGTTGGAAATGTTAGGGATGGGTATGGGTTAATAGAAACTGGAAGCCGATGCGGCCAGTAGGAAAGAAATGCCACCTAAGCCCTAGGTATATATAGAAATTTGGGTAAAAATCAATTCATTTTCACCCACCTAGCCTTAGAATTAAGATTTTGCTTTGCACCCACAGCGAGGATGTCGCCCATTCCGAACACTCACCATCACGCATACAGGATCCAAACCTTCCAGATGCCAGCCGACGCGGACCCCCCGCTATGTACCTCAATCTTGCCCTTTGAAATTTTTTGCATTGCATGTGTTTTTATGCATTTAATGTAAGTTTTTGTTATGCGTCATTTTAATAAATAACCGCATATGATCGTGGGAATGATGCATTTGTCTATGGAACAACGCATTTGCGATTTTACGTTAACTATTTTTCATAGCTTGTGTGCGGTTCACTGCATGTGCAGATTTATGAACCGCATTTAAAATTTTGCATCGCATTTGCATTTAGAATAGCCGCATTTGTTTATTTTGAAACATAGTTGAAATTTTGCATCGCATTTGATTAGTTTGAAACACATTTGAATATGCCTCAATGCAATGTTATTTATTTCAACGTAGTTGTTTTAGTGCAACAGACTTGTGATATAATTAGCCTCATTTGAAAAATAATGACGCATGTGAATAATAAAATGAGGCATGTGTATTTTATGTACCACATATGTGAAATAGCGATGCATGTGAAAAAGAATGACGCATGTGCAAAAGAACGACGCATTTGACTTGCAGTTAAGATAGTCATTTTGCACTAGAATAGATGATTGATGCTGACATGAGGCATGTATAATGCCATTGCAGGTTGTGCTGGATACAATATATATCCGAGAGTCGAGGCCGATGACTTTTTAGTTCAGGGATAGCTTGCGGAGTGCAGAGTGATGTTTCCTCTGGCACCTTGGTCTACTTCAAGTGACAGACATGCCCCAGATTCAGGCGAACCATGGATTATTGACAGCTTTGTGTGAGCGGTGGCACTCAGAGACATCGTCTTTTCACCTACTGACTGGAGAGGCCACTGCTACCTTAGAGGATGTCTACAGGATCCTCAGACTTCCTATTAGAGGCACATGGGTGACGTATGATACCCAGAGGGGTGCAGCCGAGATGTGCAGATACTACCCACATGCAGACATTAGGCAGTTAGGATTTGACGACTATGAGATTAGGTGACGTGTGTTGGCTCAGAGGTATAGGCAGCTAGACTATCTATTGTGTACTTTGATAGGTGGTATAGTGCTTCCTGACCATCGAGGTCATGGTTTTCCTATGGGGTGGGGGGAGATGCTTGTAGGGATGCTAGAGAGACGTGAGGTGTATGCATGGGGTCCCTGTCTACTTGGGATGTTATACTTTCATTTGCATGATATTGCCTACCGAGATGCACAGTCTATGAGTTGTACCACGCTCCTGATGGTATGGGCGTGGGAACACATTGCGATCTTTCGGCCACCGGTGACAGTAGATGTACCACATGGTGCTTCGTACGCCTTCTGTTATGCGGGGGCGAATACTCAGCCTCACATAGGAGATACATGTTATTTTAGGCATGTTATAGACACGATGGTGCATTTTACATGGAGACCATACTTGGGTTGCGCCGATTGGTTAGACGAGGATGAGCATTTGCCATTTTTTCGACAGGTACAATTTCTAATTGGGCGAACATTGTCACATGTCCACATCATAGAGAGTCATTTGCTAGATCATGTATTGCGGCAGTTTGGAGAGGTACAGGATGTACCGAGAGGACGGGCAAAGTTTGTGAGATCATCGCGAGAGGTCCCCCTGTGGGGTCTAGAGATTCTTGTTGCCACAGCAGAGGCTGACATTGATGCACTACAGGCAATTCCATGGGGATGGAGGGATGGTCCAGTAGATCCAGGGACCACAGAGGAGTATGATTAGTGGTGGGCAGTACACAGACTGATTCTGCTGACAGATCCAGAGCAGCCAGCGTCGGTAGAGTGGCGAGGGACAGGTCCACAAGGTAGGCATGGTAGAGGTAGAGGTCGGGGAGATAGAGGAGGCCGTGGTGATGGAGGAGATGATGGCTGAGGTAGATGGCGTGGGGGCAGGAGAGGGAGACGTGGTCGGAGGGGATGAGGGCCACCATTGTCACCGATCCATGAGGAGGGACGAGGAGATGAGGATGTGGCCATACCAGACATTGGTAGAGAAGGAGAGGAGGTGGATGCTGCAATAGGGGGAGAGGAGGTACAACCTATGGAGGCGGCTATTCTAGACATCCTAGCAGAGGAGGAGGTAGGTATCGAGGAGGCAGGTAGAGAGGAGGCATAGATTGATGCCTTAGGTTTGTTGGGCACCTACCAGGAGGATGATGAGGAGGATGACGATCATGAGAGATAGATTCGGGATCAAATCCTAGAGGAGTTAGATGAGGAAGAGGATGGGGTAGTGAGGGGCAGACAGGATGAGACAGGGGCAGTGGATCCAGACACAGATACAGTGCATGCTCAGGTTGCATCCTTGGAGGAGCAGATGAGAGTCTTGATGTCAGAGAGGGATGTATATCATATGGAGAGGGACAAAGCAGTGATGGATAGGGATTAGGCCATAGCTCGGAGATAGGAGACTGAGGAGAGATTTACAGAGCTCAAGGAATTGTGCATAGGACCATCAGTCACCTTTTCCAGAGAGCTAGTCAGAGCCGGGGAGAGAGAGAGATATTATTAGGATCTTTATGAGGCAGAGGTTCCGCCAGAGAGACGGTCTCCTAGTTTCTCAGAGGCACATAGTAGTAGGTCCCAGACTAGGATCCACACTAGGACAGTTAGCATAGAGGGGGTGGAGCAGCCACGCAGAGCAGGTTCGTATGACATACCTCCCTTAGCTCACAGGTCGTCGGGTTCCCATCATCATTCCTCCACACACTCTAGGCATGATAACAGTGGCAGTTCAGGATAGGGATACTTTTTGAGATGCATTGAGACATTGTATTATGATCCTATAGCCTGTGGGCTTCCATGTATTGTTGATACATTATGACATTGTGATGTGACACGGTTGAGCGAGATATATATATATATATATATGATTTTGGCGGTGATTCTCATGATATGCATTTCTATGTATTAATTATGTCGTTGTTTATTTATACATGTGATGTTTATATGACATGCTTTTATGATGGATGATGATATCTATTTTATGGTGTGTATATGTAGCTAATGATATAATGTTGATTCTATATGATGTATACGGTTTATAAATTATGAGATGCAATATGATGTTATATGTATAATGCCGTCTACATGTAATGCTTATACAATGTAATATAATGCATATATTTATAGTTGCTTTGTACATGGAATGCCTATGATATGTATTGTTTGATGATGAATGTCTATTATGCCATGATGATCTAGATATGAAATATGCCTATATGTATGTATTTTTCTAACATGTACGTTGATGCAGAATGATGTATAATTTTTTGTGTCACAGGACTCCGTCATAATGCAAGAAAGAAGAACTGTTAGTGCGGAAAGAAAGATCGAGAAAGAACGAAAGACAGGAGATAGATGTTAGTATTAGCAATCTTCGATGTTTCGCTGTATCACAAAAGGTATTGCACTTTATCATCATTGGGCGGGACTAATACAAATGGAGAAAAACACCATGATACGACATAAATCAAGGTGTGCAAGGTCATCAACTTGCTAATAACAGATAGTCACAGACAAGGATTGTCATTAAATCATACTAAGGGCACAAGTTGCCCTAGTCTTTTTGTCAAGACAAACCACAAACAGCAAAAAAAAGTAAAAGACGGGTCATGAGACGTCATTGCTCCTCTAAATCCTTCATGGGACATCCTTGAGGAAACTAGTAACATGACTCAAAATCAAATTTAAAAGACAGTCAATAGACAATAGTCCAAGAAAATAGAATTTGGATACATCGTTGCTTCTCTAAATCCTTCATGGGACATCCTTGAGAAAGCTAGTAACATAATTCCCATCATAAAGTGAAATGAAAAGATAAGATAAAAAAGTCAGAAAGTCAAAAAGCCAGTAAAATATTTTCCAAAACTTGATCTTGTTTGTTTGAGTTATTTTAATTGATAAAAGAATTGATTGGTAGAGCCTTATTTCAGGAGATACACATACCGGATAAGACTGTGAGTCTAGTTTCGATGTTATGACTATCTGTATAAGGCATGACAAACCCTGGTTTCAAAAAGACATGTATCGTATAAGACGTTGAGTCAGATGTCTTTGATGTGATAACCTGTGTAGGGTTATGTTTGATTGTTTGACAATGTCAATTACGCAGGAAGGACTCATCCTGTATAAGATATAGATTGTTTTGCCGATATCAGTATTAGGAAGGACTCATCCTGAATAAGATACCGGTTGGTTGTTGTGATGATGTTTGTTTCCAGGAAGGACACATCCTGTAGCAGACATTAGTTGATTTTTTTTGGTTGTTTTTGTTTGGCAAGTTGTTTGATTTGACTTAGAGACATTGCTAACTTGTTCACCAGATTGACGCATGACTTGATACGATGTGTTGACAATTGACTGTGTGTGATGAAAAACCCTAAAGGATTGACCTAGTGCGGCCTCAGGGGCTCATCGATTGATGGCATTTCCTACGTTGTACACATAGAGACCTCATAGTTTGAATTGACTTTGACTAACAAGACTGACTACAAATAGAAGACATGTGTGAAAATGAATGCGACGAACCCTAATGGACTGGCCTAGTGCGGCCTTGAGGGCTCATCAATTGATGGCCTTGCCTACGTTGTACACGCAGAGACCTCGTAGTTCGACATGACCCATGACCTTGTCATATAGACTTATGGATTGAATCATGATTTTATATAGGAAAACCTAAACAGACTGACCTAATGCCTCAGGGGCACATCGGCAGATGGCCTTGCCTACGTCCAGTCGTAGAGGCAACGTAGTTCGACAAACAAAAAAGACTGACAATTGTGACTGACTCTGTTTTTGGATTTTTGAAATGTTTTGATTTTTTTTGTCCTTTTGAAGTTTTTTGATGTTTTTTGGTGCTTTCTCAGGTCATGTTGCGATGTTTGTGGATTTTCCATGGTTTTACGTCTTCAACATAGCCAATGTAAGAACCAATATGACACAGGTCAAGTGTCTGCCCCCAGTCAAGTATAAGACCAATTGATTATGAATAGGGTAAAATGGGGGATATGAAATGCACTCGATGTCAGTCATTCCAGGTTATGGGAAAGACTACCACTTATTATGAATGGTATATACAAGCGATGGGTATGAACGATAAGGGATATGTACAAGGATAGTTAGTATGTACAGGGATAAGGACTATGTATAGGGTAGTGGGCTATGTACAGGCCCATGGACTATATACAATGATAAGGACTAGATTAGAATAATAGTAGACAAAGGAGTAGAGTTAACTACACATGGCGCCTGTTTGCCAGGTTTTCACCATGGTACCTATCCAAAGCGCCACCGAAGTGGTTTTCACTATTGGATGAATGATTTGTCTTTACTATTTTCTAGATTATCTAATTTTTTATTTTTATTTTTTGGTGTTACCAAGACACCTGTTTTCCAGGTTTTCACCTTGATAATGATTTTTGTGATTTTCTAATTTTTTTGTATTTTTGCTAATTAAGACAAAGCTCTCAGAAGCTATGCGTAGAAGCTTTTCAGATGCAGACTATTGATTGGTGAGGACAATGGTTCCCCTCCAGGAGTAGAGAGTTGGTACGCTTCTGATCCAAAAGCTTTTGTAACAATATAAGGTCCTAACCAATTTGGTTCAAACTTTCCTGGTTTTTCTCTTTTTGCTTGATTCTTTGGGTTCTCCATTAAAACCAGGTCACCAATGTCAAAGTTTTTGTTCAATACCTTCTTGCTATAGCTACAATGAAGGCGATTATGATATGCTTGAAGATGGTCTAGTGCCTTCTCTCTTTGCTCATCTAGGAATTCTAGCTCATGGAGTCTCGATACTCGGTACTCTTGATCATCAATGTGGCCTTTTAGGGATACCCTTAGGGAAGGAATCTCAACCTCAATAGGCAGAATAACTTTAGAACCAAATACAAGTGAATATGGAGTAGCACCAGTGGGAGTACGGATACTTGTGCAATAAGCCCATAAGGTAGGGTTAAGTTGTAAATGCGAGTCACGACCAGCATCATTGACAGTCTTCTTGAGGATTCTAATGATGGTTTTGTTAGATGCCTCTGCTTGGCCGTTACCTTGTGGGTAGTATGGAGTGGAAAAGTGATGTTGGATATGAAATTCATCACACAAGTGGTAGACTTCTTGGTTCTTAAATGGGCGGCCATTATTAGTGATTATGGACTGAGGGACACCATATCGATAGATGATATAGTTCAGGATAAATTTAGAAATTTGTGTGCCGGTAATGTATATCATAGGAATGGCTTCAATCCACTTTGTAAAATACTCAGTGGCAGTGATAATGAATTTGTGCCCATTAGATGATGTGGGGTGGATCTTACCTATGAGGTCGAGTCCCCATTGGCAAAGGGCCATGGTGAGGTTATAGGATGGAGCTCCCGTGCTGGCACATGTATCAAGTCTCCATGAACTTGGCATTGGCGGCATTTTGTTACAAAGACATATGAGTCTTTTTCCATAGTAGGCCAGTAATAACCCAGTCTCATAATCTTTTTGGCTAAGGTAGGACCGCTAGAATGGGAACCACATATACCCTCATGCACCCCACGCAAGGTTTCTTGTGCTTCATTAGAATCAAGACATCTCAGTAGGGTATTATCTAAGGCGCGTCTATATAGGGTGTCTCCTATGATGGTGTATTTGGCTAACTTGTGGAGGAATCTCCTGCGTTGGTTATTTGATAGGCTAGTGGGTATGACTTCGGCATGAAGGTAATCATAGATTTCTTTGTACCATGGGGAATCAAGACCAACAATGTCACACACCATTTCAGAATCTGGGATATCGTAGGCTAGGACCAAAAGCTATTCTACCAAGAACTCAAACTTAGGCACGTTGTTAGGAATGTCAAGAAGTGGTGCAATTGTAGCCATAACGTCTGCTACTTTGTTCAAAACATGAGGTATCTGATGAAAGTTGACTTTGTCGAAGTACTCCTTAAAGCTATCAGCCATGTGTTTGTAGGGGGCAAGCTTCTCATCCTTAGTCTCATAATCATCATTTACCTGTCTGATTACCAGTTGGGAATCGCCATATACCTGTAGGTTCTTAATTTTCCACTTGATTGCCATGCGTAACCCTGTCACTAGAGCTTCATACTCTGCCATGTTGTTAGTGCATGGGAATGCAATCCTGAATGACTTAGGGATGGAATCACCCTGTGGTGTGATAAACAATATCCCAGCCCTTGAACCACGATTTGTATGTGAGCCATCAAAGTATAGTTTCCATGTGGTATTTGTATCCATTGTAAATATAAACTCATCAAGAAAGTCTACAACTAATGGATGATCTACCTATATGGGTACGTCAGCTAACTAATCAGCAATTACCTGTCCTTTAATAGCCTTTCTCTCTACATAATGGATATCATACTCACTAAGTATCATAACCCATTTGGCTAGTCATCCTGTTAATGCTGCCTTGCTGAGAAGATATTTCAGAGGGTCTATTTTAGCAATCAGCATTTTTTGATGGTTTAGTGTATAGTGCCTTAGTTTTTGGGTAGAAAATACTACTGCAAGATAGGCATGCTTAATGGTACTATAGTTGAGCTCATAACCTACCAAAGTCTGACTGATATAATAGATTTCCTTTCATGACACTCATCGTCATTCTGTGCAAGCAATGCTCCGAGTGATGAATGGGTTGTCGTAATATAAAGAATCAATGGTCTTCCTTCAATGGGTGGCATTAAGACAGGTGGTGTGAGTAAATATTCTTTAATTAGTTGAAAAGCCTCTCCACACCTAGCTGTCCATGCAAAGGGTACTCCTTTCTTAAGTAGATGTTGAAAATGATGTTTCTTATCCACTAACTACACTATAAATCTTCTGATAGATTGCAACCTTCCTTGTAATGTCCTTAGTTGACTAAGATTAGTGGGTGGAGGCATGTCCATGATTGCTTTTACCTTAGCCGGATCCACTTCAATGCCTCGTCTAGAAATGATATAACCTAACAGCTTTCCCGACTTGGCTCCAAACACACATTTCTTTGGATTGAGTCTCACTTTATACTTCTCCATCCTCTGAAATATCTTGTCTAAAACCTGTAAATGTTCTGCCCTTGTCTTGGATTTTACAATAAGGTCATCGACATAATCCTCCATAAGAGTGTGTACTAAATCAAGAAAGATGGTAGTCATGGCACGTTGATAGGTTGCTCCAGCATTCTTGAGTTCGAAGGGCATAACATTCCAACAATATGTTCCCCAAGGACAAGTGAAAGTCGTCTTAGGTTGGTCTTCAGTTGCAATTCTAATCTGGTTATATCCTGAAAATCCATCCATAAGGGACAACATCTCATACCCTGTTGTCATGTCAACTATCATGTCTATGTTAGGCAAAGGGAAGTCATCCTTAGGACAAGCTTTGTTGATATCTCTAAAATCAGTGCAGATGCAGATGCCCCCAGTTGGTTTAGTGACTTGTACAAGATTGGAAATCCAATCTGCATAGTCGATAGATCTGATGAAACCAACGTCTAAGAGTTTCTTGAGTTCTTCCTTGACTAACAAAGCAATCTGTGGGTGCATTTTTCTCAATTTTTGTTTCACTGGTTTGGCACCTGGTTGTAAGGGAAAATGATGTAGAACAAGTTTAGGATCCAACCCCAGCATGTCTGCATATGACCAAGCAAAATTTATCTGTCTCTATGCAAAGAAGTTGTGAAATGCTGGCTGCTCTTCTGTTGTCAATGACGCTGCAAAATAAACCAGTCGAGGATTCTCTTTTGTGCCTATGTTGACTTCTACTGATTCTTCAATGAGCATGGGTGAATTTTCCTATGCAATGGGGAGAATGTTCAAACCTCCATCCTTAGGTTCCTTAGAGAGGTTTTCACCTTCGGATGCATCCTTTCTTTTTACTTTTTCATTGTCTAAAGGTGCCCTTCGGTTTTCACCTAGAGAGTCATCCTTTTTATTCTTTTTCTCATTTTTGCGACTGGAGGGTTGAACAGATTCCCCAAAATATGATTTGTTGTCCAAGTCAATTGTAAAACCAGCCTTATGATCCCCGTTAGGTATGCCATCTCGTAATCCCAGGAACTCAGCAATTGCTTCGTCGTTCTCAAAAGTGTCTAAGACGGGTGTGTCTTGTTGATCCCAATCAATGAGTTGGGGATAGACTAAGGGCATGTCATCGTCAGAGGCATCAAAGTTTAATGGGGTCAAGGTAAAGATTGAGTTATTCATATGGTCATAAAAGTTTTGTACTAGGTCCTTTTTGCTCTTAGGTTTGAGTCTAGGTGGATGGATAGGTGGGCCTAATGCCAAGGTTTGACTATCGGAAATAGGTGGCTCAGGTTGCCAAGAGGTAGGATCAAGTGATTCCCAATAGTAGTGTTTAAACCATTCCTCTTTTGTCATTTTCTTTGGTGGACAAGAATTCAAGGGATTTGGTGAGGAACTTAACATCAAGTCAAGTTCTCCAAATAACTTGTCATGGTCCATGGAAGAGGTAGAGGATAGGGAATCCCACTCATAATCATTAGAGTCGGGGGAGTCATAGTGATATTGGTCCAATGGTTCATGAGATGTCTTAATATTTTATGAAGCACTTACTTCCTCAAGTAAGGGTGATGTGGTACTAGGAACACCAATCTGAATTGGTTGAAACCCTAGCCCCACGCCTTTTGGCCACTGAGAAACAAAGATTGGTTCAATCCTTCCATCTTGATTTAAGCCTAACCCACTCTTTCCATCATATCCCTTGCTCTGCATGATTTTGAAACCCTTTCCATATAGATCTGTAGGAATGTGAGCAAGTGGGAGAGGTTGTTCATCATCTTCCCTATACAGCTAGGAAGTGACATCTTCTGTATTTACAGCCTCTTTGCTTAATTTTCCCCATTTAGTGAAAGTTGTTGTGGGGGGAATGTGTATACTGACCATAGAATTTTCCCAGTCTAATGTAGGTAAACCATATGTCTTAGGAGGGATCAAATGGCTAACACAATAAGAAGTCTTCATGTAATACTCTCCACAACCCTTGTCTTGGATCTCAACCCTAGGAATAGTAGGAATTGAGGGTGAAATAGATGTTTGAGTGAGTGTGGCTGGATCAACATAGGAGGATGAATTGGACGATGAGGCCTCTTGATTTATTGGCACTTGGTGTTGGGGGATCTCTTTTAGATTGGTGCAATACTGGAAGGGATTCAGATCACCATCTATAGTTATTTATGTGCCATTGTAAGGGAATTTAAGACACTGATGATACGTGGAAGGGACCGTCTTCATGGCATGAATCCATGGTCTACCGAGCATAAGGTTATAAGGGAGGGTGAGATCCAAGACTTGGAACTTTGTCTCCATACCGCAGGACCAATTCTGATAGGAAGTGTTACCACCCCCTTTGATTTTCATTCCTCATCATCATAAGCTTTAATGAAAATACTTTTGGTCATGTCTACACATGCTTCTGAGATACCTAATGCCTTAATTAGTTTTAAAGTGCATAGATTTAACCCTGCTCCTCCGTCTACCAAAACTCGTCTAACTTTGGTGTCATCAACAAGGACTTCTAGATGTAAGGGATCATTATGGTTTGTCTTTTCAGTTGCATAGTCTTGTTCAAAAAATGTGGCATGATGATTATTGGTCAAGTAGCCCACCATTTCCTGGAAACAATTGACATCAAGATCATTAGGGACCATGGTGTTCTGTAAAGCCTTATCAAGAACAGATCGATGCTCAGGGGAAATAAGCAACAATTCCAAGATTAAGATTTGGGCTGGGGTCTTCCCCAACTGGTCAAGAAGGTTATATTGTAACTTGGAAGGTTGGGGTGTTTGCTGCGATGGAGGGCCTTGGATAGTGAACTTAGTATGATGAGTATTGACCGCACACTCAGGATTAGTATTGATAGTAATGGTATTGATATTCTCATCGGCGACGCGAAGGTAGTGAATGATTTTTCCACTATTATAATTGTGCTTGATACTCGCATAGTTGGCTAACATATTGGTCTTAGTAATCGAACTGGGGACAGTTCCTTTTCCATGGTCATGTAGTGGGTCTGAAAAGACTTGATGATCAGTGTTTGATGACTTTTTTTTTTGTCCACTAACTTCAATAAT
The DNA here is from genome assembly GCA_007258455.2 of Sequoia sempervirens. Lineage (NCBI taxonomy): Eukaryota > Viridiplantae > Streptophyta > Pinopsida > Cupressales > Cupressaceae > Sequoia > Sequoia sempervirens. The sequence goes on along the minus strand of VDFB02256132.1, from coordinate 176,931,608 downwards.
TCTCCTTTCGACAAGATCATGTATGATATTCTTCAGTTGTCGACAATTTTGTAGGTTGTCCCTTAGTTCTATGATAATCACAAAAGGCATTATCATCCCACCAAGCTGGTTTAAATTGTCATGGATCGTATTATCTTGGTTCCTACAGCTGTATAAGATTATGTTGTAACAATTTTTTGAACACCGACTCAATGGGTTCCCTTAAGGGAGTGAACTCACGTTTTTGAAGTCTCCTTTGTTGTGGATGTTGAGTATTTTGGACCACGTTAGGAGGTTGATTGATAGCATTAAGCATGTTGGAAAAAGTATGAGGTCCTTGTAATGTGAGAAGGGGTCCTGCTTGTAGCGTTTTAGCATAAACCACCCCATCATTGGTGACATTTTTGTTGCGAGACCAAAATATGTTTCTATCAGTGGGGGTGTTTTGTACGATCGGGTTTCTATTGGATGTTGATGTCTTGAGTTCGCCCTTTTCAATGAGATCCTTCTCTATTATAACCCCTTTTCCACTAGTTCTGAAAAAGATGTACAACAATGTACCCTTAAGTTACTCCTGAGTTTTGCATGAAGGTTTTCTTGAAACATTGTAACTTTTTGTTTTTCGAGTATCTCGACAGGACACCTACTAGCTATAGTTCTCCATCTCTGGAAGAAAGCAATGAATGTTTCCCCTTCATCTTGCATTGTATGACACAAGTTTGCTATATTTATCTCGTGGTCTATGTTGAAGGAGAATTTCTCCACAAATTTCTCAACCAGTTCACCCCAAGATCTAATGCCAGAATCTAGACCCGAAAACCATTCTAGTGCAATTCCTACAAGAATTATTGGAAATAATCTCATAAGATATGTGGGGTCATAAGCGACATCTATGCATATGGTAGAAAATTCCCTTATATGTTCTATTGGATTCTGTTTTCCATTGTACTTAGGGAGATTTGGTATGACATATCCGTGAGGGAAAGGGGTCATGTACAATGATCTATCAAAGGGAAAAGGGCATATATCCTTTGTTGAAAATGATTTCTCAATTGACACCGGTCACATGTTATCCATTTGCGTTTGTAATGCATGCATTTGTGTTTTTAAGACGTCAAATTGGGTCAAAGATGTGCTAGGGGGATTATGCAGATCCGTGTACGTATTCTGAAATTCAAAGTCTCGTGATGGGTTTTGATTGAATGTTGGTATCTGAGGTGGATTTGGATTCAGAATGTTGGTAAATGTGTTTTGGTCTAGAATCTGCATAAATTGGTGTTGACCTGGGATCCGTGTGAATGGATTCTGACTACCAATCTGGGAGAAAGGATTCTAATTCGGAATTGATGTAAATTGGTTTTGACTTGGAATCTGTGTGAATGGATTCTGACTACCAATCCATGAAAAAGGATTCTGATTCAGAATCTGGGTGAATGGATTCTGACTGCCAGTCTGGGAGAATGGATTTTGATTGCCATATTGGAAGGAGGGAATGCCTCTTGTTTGTGTAATCCGTGGTATAGTACTAGTGACTTGAGCACTAGGTATGGCCATCGACTGTGGTATGGTGCTCGTGATACTAGCAGTAGGTATGGTTGTTGAATGTGAACTTGTGACACCGACATAAGGTGTAGAGGCTGAGGTTTTAGGCCTTTTACTCCCAACAAGAGGACTGAAGGGAGTTGATGTTGAAGCCCCTACAGTGAAATTAAATCCCAATGTCATGCTGGATGTACCAAATGGAGACGTATAGACTGTCGTACTCTATGTAGATGTGCCAGATGGCATAGTTGTGCTGACCTGAGGTATAGTAGTACTAGCAGTCATTGTGTTTGTTCCCTGTGTAGGTTGAGTTTGCAAAGTGCTAATATCAAATCCTGCGGGTAAGGTAGCGCCTTCAGCTAGCAGTTTGGCTAAATATCGTTGACGATCGTTTGCTAGGTATTCATCTACAAAAGAGGCAAATTCAGGGTCCTATACGACAACCTCTATGTCCTCTACTGCAATATGTCCTTGAGTGTTTCTAGTGGTGAATTTGTCTAATAGAGTCTTATGAGGTCTTGAAGAAAATGGATTGATGAATTCGTTTGGGTTTGACATGTTTTCTCTCTCTCTTCTCTTAGATCTAGTTTCAACCATGTAAGACAAGCTCAATATGCGGGAAATGCAAAACTATATCTATGAATAGTATGACTCTAGTCTATGTTTTTGGGATTTTCGTATGCAAAATAAGGAATGTTCTAGGATGACACTAGTCTAAACTATAAAGATGCAAAGCCTAATCAAGGTTCTAAAATAATCAATTCTATAAACCCAAGACGAAGGGACCAACTACCTAAAGTCTAACCAAAGCATCAATTTAGTTAAGTCAAGGAACCAATGTAGGATGAGGATCAAAGACAAGTTGAGTTTCCTAACTAGACTGATGAGCTAGGAGGACTCCCTGTAGGACAAAGGATAAACTGATAAAACTAGGTTCAATGACATATTTCGTTGACGCTATGACTTTTCTAGAGTGTAGATGGTGGACTAATCCTAAAGTTTGTAAAGGTGACCTTTCTAGAAGTTTAATGCAAGGTAATATGTATTCTAAGATGAAAATAAACTCTGAATTAAGTCAACTATGGTAATGACCGAATGAACCTAAAGGATGCAAAATTGAGCAAATCGTTTCAGGTTTCTGTTCAAGGACTGTTTGTATAAAGACAACTGAAACTGGTATAATCATGTTGATTGGACAGTGACAGTGAATTCTGGTTTTCTGATAATCAGACAAATGCGTCGCAGGATCTCACATATGCGGTCAAGTTTACCAGTTGCGGTTTTCCAGTGATCAATTGCGTTTCTCTGGTAAAGTTCAATGTGTGACTCTGACAGATGTGGTTAACCTTCTAACAGATGCGACTTGTAATGACAGTTGCGACTCAGAATTTAACGCATGCGATTTTTCACAAAGCAGCTGTGAGCTAAACTAACAAATGCGACTCTACCTTAGACAGATGCGACTGATACTGACAGATGCGAATCAAAGCTAAAAAAATGCAACTCATAATAACATATGTGACTCAAAATTTAACAGATGCGACTCTAAAAATCAATTGCGACCTTCTGGTGAACAGTTGCGACTCTCTATGAAATTTTCAGTGACCTAAGATTTAAAACTGACTCTATTTTTTGTGATCAAATTTTGGAAAACAAGAACAATCATAAGACAAAGTGTTTTCAGTTTGATTTCAGACTCAAAGAACGTTTAAGTTGACAACAGACAAGCACATCCTAATAGGCCAAAAGACCTAGGGTTTGTATACTTAGTATAGCCCACCTAAATACCCCGGATTGGTGATAAACACCTTTCCTTCTCGAGAGCAGATAGCTTAGAAATTTGGTGGCATTGGCTCCCCTCCACGGCTCATTAATGTCTTTCGAGCACACCAATTTTGAATTCTTTGAGCAATGACCTCCCAAGAACTGCTATCTCTACTCAAGGGGATCAGTAGTGAGTGTCTTCGGGCATGATACTGTACCCTGCACTATACCAAGCAACGACTAATAGAACGACTGGTCTCTAAAATAAAAGGTGTTTAATACGGGCATTCCATTCATGGGGCATGATCCATATGGCGAGAGTCCCCTTTCGGATCCATCTTGTCGGAACCACACTCGTGATTCTTGGGTTTTCCCCAAGAACCCACTTTTATATACCGGCTGGAAGTCCCTTGGGTTCAGGGTGCTACCGGTCTGAGTCGTCCTAGGGTGAGTACTTTTTCCCACTAGAACAGGCCCAAGTTCTAGAGTTGGTAACCATTTCTCTTAAACCCAGGATCACATGAATGCGCAAGGGGAGAGGATACTTCGATGTACCAAATTGTGAGGGTAATTACACAGATGTGCTTTCACACCAAACATAGTAGACACTTGTTAATTTTAAACCAAATGAAAATTTGTTACGCTACTAGACAATCTGTTTCAAAAAAATTAACTAGGGTCTTCGAAAAGCGTCCTACAGAAAAATTCGTTAGTAGTTTTCAATATCATCTTCATCAATCATCCTGCAAAAACTTGTTAACTTCCAAAAGGCCACATGCTGAAAATCAAATATTAGTAACACACAAATTAATTGCCAATTTTAGATTTCTGAAAATAGAAACAAAGGTTACCAGTCAATTGCGTCACTGTGTTACCAGTCAGATGCGTCGATATTCTCTTCAATTGTGTTTCGGTATTCACCAGTCAATTGCGATTCAGGATTATTCAGATGCGTCGTGGTTTTTCAGATGTGACATTTTGGGTGTCAGATGTGGTTCATGAAATCAATTGTGTCACTTCGTCAAATTGATGCGTCTATTAATTTCAATTGCGGCGTTTTGTCAAGCTGATGCGTCGTTCCATACAGAAAACCTGTAAAAATCAAAATAAAAGTCTACAGATACGCGGAGATGGTGTCTTCACGTCGGGTTCACCAAATGTAATGCCAAGAAAGTGCACAAGACAAGATTAAGAGCAAACATGCAATACACATCTAAATGCAAATCTAATGCCAAGCAACAAAGAACAAAGGAAAGTAAAAATGTTAACAAACTGAAACAAACTCACCAAATTCGTACGTATTTCCATGACTCATCTTGATTGCCCTTCTCCATTTTGCTTGTGTAGTATAATTGCCCTTAGATTTCTCGTAAGTTTGTGCAAGTATAGCCTAAGATAGTGATTAGCAAAACATCGAAGATTCAAGATTAAGTGCTCTCAAAAGTCATAAGATTTCGCGAGTTTTTGAGAGAGATTGGAATGATGAAGGATAGATCAATTTATAGAAAATTGGTTATTCAAATGACAGGCCAAGACTGAAAGATCAACAGACGGTTGAGATCGACTGATTAGACATGCATTTTGATAACTGTTAGTGATGACATGAGTGATATAAATTAGAAATAGAATTAAAGATTAAATAAATGATTTAATCTTCCAGTTTGGTATTCAAAAATAGAAGAATTATCTTTGCATGACAAAGATAAAAATGGATTAAAGCAACTCTTTGTTTGAATACACGCACAAGGTTTAATTAATTAAATAGGAATATTTAATTAATATGCATGTACACACAATTGAGTTAGCACTAGACGATTGAATGATTTGACGAAGAGATTACTCAAGAACGCCACTCAAACATTAAAGCAAGAGTTAACTGAGCGATTTGAAATAGATCTTTGAGTCGAGTAAAATTGAATACTTAGATAACTCACACAATTTATCTAAATATAGAGGAATGCGTTAAAATAGAATTCATGAATTAAATAATTCATTTAATTCAAGACTCGATCTTTGAAGAATAATTAAATAAATAAGATTTATTTAATTAAGTGATGAAGGGATTTAAATGAATAATTAAATAAATAAAAGAATTTATTTAATTATAGTTGAAATATGATAAAGAGTAAATTAAATAAGAATTTATTTAATTTGACAAGAAGAATAAGGTTAATTAGTAACATAATTAAATAAAAAATGTTTATTTAATTAATCAGATAGAATAAAGAAAAGTGTGAATTAATTAAATAATTAAGATTATTTAATTAATAGGAGAAATGAAGACTATAGAGAATAATTAAATAATTGATATTATTTAATCATGACCATGAAGAATACAAATTATGAAGAATATTGAAGTCGCAGGCTTAAACCAGATTTCGGTGTCTACAAGATTTATAAATTGAAAGAAATTTCCATTGACCTCAGATGTAATGATAGTATGTCACATGTGGAACAGATGAAAGCCTAGGCTAAAAGCGAATCCTTGTATAGGTTTATTATGCAAAGTATTCTAACTGGGGGGTGGGAATCCTTGTATAGGTTTATTATCCAAAGTATTCTAACTAGGAGGGGGTTTGGATTTGTAAATAGAGAGAAATTTCCCCTTTCCCACTTCAGATGATAGGATAGTTTGTGTCACCTGTGGAACAGATGAAAGCCTAGGCTAAGAACTAATCCTTGTGTGGGAATGGAGATAACCAACCTTTTTGGAGTTTTCTGCATTGCTAGTACACATGTAGAGTTTTAAAGATGAATTGAGTTGTAGGCACAATATTTAGCTGGTTATGGCTCATAGTCAAATTTAAGAATTTAAGAGTTTGCATGGGTTGTTTAAGGGTTTTGAAGGTTAGAGGTTCAACAAACATCTCTCATGCCATCTTAGAGAGCTCTTGTGAGCAACAAATCTCATGCCATCTCAGAGAGCTCTTGTGAGCAACAAATATAACTTTTAAAAGAGAGAGAAGCCAATAAAGGGGAAGTGAGACTTGGATAGGTGGTAGAGGCAAGCTCATGGAAAGACTGATTCCAAAGAGGAATTTGTATGGAAAAATCTGGAGAAGATTGAAGGAGTCATGTCCTCATTCTCGAGGCCAGAGCCTCATCGCGTCCCTTAAGATGGATATAGGGAGCCTAACTACAGTGGGCGCGGTGTTTGTGGTTTCTATCATGTTAAGATGATTTTATTATTTGGTACTGATGCTACTTATCCTATCTGCGAATGGTTTCATTCATTTTAACGTGGATGTAAGGAATCCAAACCTAGATATTTGTGGCCCCAAAAAATAGGCTCACGCATGACCAAATGAAAAAATAGAATTAACAACAAAAAAAACCAAACCTCCACAAAATTATATAGTTACTCAAGTGTCCATTTAAGAAAGAAAACTTGGAAACACAAATCCCATTTACAAAGATCACAGGCAATGCAAAGCAACCCTAGGATCTTTTAACACTTTCTTCAACTAGAAAAAGAAGAGATCATGGTGGATAGTTAAGAAACATAAAGCTCAGTTCAACATGTTCAAAACATATGCATAATTCGAAACATAGGAGGATATAGTGCAGGCCCTTTCCTCGCTAAACAAACCATGACCAGCGAAATTATGTCATTTAAGGATATAAATTATTACAATATTTTGGTTGGCACTAGGGTTCTACTAGAATTCTTGTGAAAATTAAACCAAATCCATGCCTCAAATGCTGATAGTAAATTATACATACCATTTCCCCAGGTGCAAACCAACTCACTTCCTTCCCAAGAACAATTTCCTTTCTCGATAATAAACTAAAAATTTTCAAGCGAATGAAAATAATTTGTTAGCGTATTTAACGGTTTTCTGAAAATAAATGAGCAGAACATCGTTTAATTATGAAAAATTTCCCAAATAAAATAAAATTGTTTGAAAAAAAAAACAATATTGAAGTTACTCATGCCCTACTAGTTACAAAAAGAAAGTTGGGGCATGCAAACTATAAACAATAAAATTGGGGTATGTAATGATCATACCTCTGTAACTGTGGACCTTTCCAGCGAACAACACCAAGATAATCAAGTGCCCTCCAAGCATTGGTCATCAGGGTCTTGTTGTTCTTAATGAATTTTCTCTCTCCAAAACCAAGCTCTTCAACTCAAACCTGCATTTTATTAACATAAAATTTAATATTGAATAACCAGCAACCCTGTGAAACGATTTGGCTGCTACCGTGCCATTGTCATGTTGCCGTCAAGATTTCTCCATTTCTCCAGTAGCTTCTCCTTCCAACAGCTTCTCTTGCACTAACTATAATGTACCAATTAAAATTATTATGATCATTAAATTTAAAAAAAAAAAAATTAGAAAAATGAATTACATAGCTACTCTAACCAATTAAAAAAGAGATAAATAATATTTTTTAAATATAAAAAATATGTTGTAAAATGAAAACTATAGAAATAAAGAGATATATATTTAAATAAACAATATGATTGGTCAACCAGAAAAAAACAAAAAAATCAAATGATTGCACTAGTATCCTACCTATCGGCAGGAACTAATAATATCATATAAATATAATATTATAATATTATATTATAATATAATATAAATATTATATTATAATGTTATATAATTTAAATATTATAATATTATATAATACTATAATATATTATAATATTATATTATTATATAATAATATAATATTGTAATATAAATATTATTAATATAATATAATATAATAATATTATATACATGACTTAATAGAATATATATATATAGATGATAGATAATTTGTGAATCAACTTCATCCACGAAGAAGGGAGCTATAAGTAATAAGTAATGAAACTTTGAATTTCATTGATAGTTTGATCCTGGCTTAGGATGAACGCTGGTGGCATGCTTGACACATGGAAGTTGGACAAGAAGTGGCGTTTCCAGTGGCGAACGGGTGAGTAATGTGTAAGAACCTGCCCTTGGGAGGGGAACAAGCTTAGGTAGGGATCCCATGAGGGGGGCTTAATCTCTATGGATTATGATCAAATTTGAAATAAAAAAGAATAGAGTAATAGTCATTTATTTAGTCATTTTTATTTGTCTGATATTAGTCATTTAGTTGTGATTTTACCTGAATGACCAAATTAGTCACTTATAGATGACCAAATTAGTCATTTATTTGCAATATTCTACTAGTGTTAGTCACGTGACTAAAATTTTTAGTCACATGACTAAAATTTTTAGTCACGTAGTCATTTATTTGCCAAATTCTACTAGTGAGATACAGCCAGGCCACAGCTTGGAATTTTTAAAATGGCTTTCAAAATAGAGAGTTAAGTTTAGATTTCAAGCTAAGAAAGACTTACCAAGTATTTTTCCTAAAAGATCTTCCAAAGATCCTTTCAAATCCACATAGGTTGCTAAGATTTGCAAATTAAAAGCTCGGCCAGAGATTGCTCATGGCGACCACAAGCAAAAACAAAAACAAAAAAAAATTCATAGAGAAAATTTGTTAGAATATGTTGAGGCCACAGCCTAAAAGCTTTCAAAAGATTTAAAAACGAAGATAAAATTTCTAGATCTACAACAAATCTAACTTACCATGCATAAAACGTCTAGAATCTACAAAGAGATAGAAAGAAGGAAAAAAAAATTAGGCTTGAGCTCGACCTAGGGTTTCATGGCGGCAGTGCCCTCATAACAACAAGAGGAAATGAATAAAGTGAAGTGTCAAAATGAATTGTCTATCATTCATTTTAGGGTTTGATAACCCTAGAAGGTTCGATGGAGAGTAAAGGCTTTTGCCTTAAGTTTTTTCAAAAAAACTTTACTCACATTTGTCTAGGCCGTGGCATACCCTTTATGCTTTATGTTTGCTTTGAACATTATTTTTAATGTTTCATAAGAACTAAGTCAATATTAGCTCTTTAACTTTGGCTTTTTCAAAAAAAAAAAAAAATTCATTTAAATTCAAAATTTGTAAAAACTTTATTTAAGTGATAAATATAAATCAATTTAAATAATGGTATTTAAAATGAAAAATAGAGATGCCATTTAAAATTTTCAAATGATGTATAGTCAAGAAGGAGTTAAATGGAGCCTTGAAGTTTTGCTTAAATCTAGGAGATGATTGGAGAAATCAGTGCCAACATGTGAAGAAAAATCAAGAGATTCGATCACTTAATTGAGAGTTCATCTTGAATTAAGAGTCCAAGTTGATAGAGCTTCAGTCAAGGAGAAATTTGAAGAATATAACTCCTTGTTTCATTTAGTTGCAACCCTATTTTGGAGGGGTTTTTAGTTACATACGACCCTTGGAGTTGTTTTGAAATTGACAACTCTTTATGCCTTCTTGGAGAAGTTTTATTTCAATTACATGCCTAATTTGAGGGAGAGGATGAAGTTTTGACAACACATCATGTTTTGGAACCAAAATTCAAAATTTGAATTCTTGGAGCCTTTACTATAAGTTTTCTTCTTCTCTCATCTCTTTTCCCTAGTTTTGAGTTTGGTGTCTGTTGTAGCAAATTGCACATGCTTTGTAACTCATTTCTCATGAGTTCTATTGATTTTTAATGCAGATACCTCCTAATTTTCAATAAAGAAGTTTATTTCCTTCTCAAATATGTCTTGTTCAAGCATTGCACGTGTTAGTCCTTAGATGGAAATTTTGTGATTTTTATGAAATCCTTCATTTTTATCTTATTTCTTCAAGTATCTTGTTCAGGTGCAACATGTTATAATGTAGGTCATTGATTGCATTTCTTCTATCTATTGAATGTTTGTTATGAAAACATCACTGTTCTCTTTGAAGCAGACTTCATTCATAGAAGCCTTTCAAATGAAACATTTATGCAAAACATATTTAGGCTGAGTAGTGAATGTTTATAGCTTCATTTGTGGAGTCATCTTGTGAGGTTTTATAAGCAAATTCAAATTATTTTTTAGTTGGTGAATCACCTCATAGTTTAGTTTTTAGTTTTTGCATCATCTTTCTTACCCTTTTCTAGTTTGAATCAATAGTTTTTAAAAGATATATTCAAAGGGAGCCAACCCATAAATCTGGAGGTCTACTCTCACCATAGGATACCCACAACCTAAGAGTAGTCCCATGTTGCATAGAAGTGAAGAGTTTTAAACTTAGCATTAGGTGCAAATCCCTGTGTCAACAGTTTTGGCACGCTTGGTGGGACATTTTACTGATTCTTTAGTTCAAAAAGAGCTTCATTTTTTCTACTGTTATGGTGTGAGCAATAGTTTTCCAACTTTCAAGAAGGAAAGTTTTCACTCTTGGTGACTCCACAACTTTGGTTTCAATAGTTTCAGTGAATAAGCACATGAGAAGTTATCAGGCCAGAAAAAGTTTTACAGATCCTGTTGAGCATACACAACTACCAGCAAGAAGTACTAGAGTTGTTATGAGGGAAACAAACCCTATTTCAACTTTCAACAATCCTCTATTTTCTAACTCTACAACTCAAATACCAGCAAGATCATATGTTCCTAGTGGCTCTAATCCTCCAGTAGTCAATATGGCTCATCCACCACCACCTAGGAATCAACCCTTTTTCTCATTTGATCAAGGAAGCCCCTTGAATTTAGCCCAGCATAATGACATTCCAACAACAACCCTTAAGAGCTTACCATTTTTTACTGGGGAAGATCAAACAACAACCATTGAGCACATTCAAGATGTGGCTTCATTGTGTGGATTACATCATATTACTAAACAAGATATTGTAGTAAGGCTCTTGGAAACCTCTCTCAAGGGTAAAACCCTCCAATGGTTCAAAGGTCTACCTGTAAACTCAGTTACAACATGGGACTAGCTAGGAGAGTGGCTGAATAGGCAATTTGAGGACAAATCAGACCATCTCTCACTAGTGGAACAACTCACTACCATCAAAATAGCTTCACATGAACACTTGGTGGACTTCAACTACCATTTCAAGAAGAGCTAGAATAGGATTCCAACCTCGGTAAAGCCTTCTAATGATTATGCATTTTTGTTTTACCTAAAATATTTGAATAGTGATATTTCACTTGCAATACAGTCTATGGGTGGGGATTCATTACTAGTAGCATTTTATGTTGCTATTAGAGTTGAAAATAGTTTAATCCAGGCTGGGAAGTTAGCACCTAGGCCTCTGATGCCATATTTTGCTGATATACAGCCAACTATCCCTATGTTACCACCCATTGTAGCTATTGTCCCTTCATTTACAACTTTTAATACCCAAGTTGTAGCTCAATAGCATGTTATTCCCAACCAATTCAAAGAGTTGATAAGCATAAAAGAACATAATGACAACATATAGAAAACCTTGCATACCTTTGGTAATGAGCTGGTCAATATTAAAAAGCAACAATATCAACCACCTTACCAAGCTCCCTTCTAGTCTAATCCTCAAGTTCAAAGGAGGAACTTCAATCAAAGGCCTTTTCAGCCTTATAATCCTAATGCCCCTAGTTCTTTCAAAGAGGTAGTACTAGTGTAAAATAACATGGCAGCTGATTATGAATGGTGTTTTCCATGTAATCAGCCACACAACTAGTCTACTTGTTCTAATGGTATTCTGAATCAAGCATTAATGGTGCAAAGTAGTGTTTCCATTCCAAAAAATTCATCTCAGGAGGCTCATGAGCAATAGTATCCTCACAAGGAACAACTAAATCCAGATGTCACCTTCATGAATTGGCAAGGTGAGGAGTTTTGTGGGGTCAATAATGCACAAAATTAGTCAAGTGATCTTGTAGCAGCCAATACAAGGAGTAAGAAAAGGGTTGTGGAGCTGGGGAAATAGACTGATGGAAACAAAATTAAACCATTTGTAAGTTCACAAAGTCAAATGAGGCCTTCTTCTACACATAACATTTAGGTTTTTCCAAGAGTACAACCTGTGATGGGAAAAGATTAGCCTAAATCACAAGTTCAACCAGTACATACAAAAGGATGTTGTTGTTCTTAAAGGACAACAAAAGGTTAGTAATGCTAACTTTAATATATTAGATCATATGAAGAAAACACATGCTAGTGTTTCCATGTGGGATTCTTTGGCTCTTCCTGGGAAAAAAGATCTGTTACATGAGGCTCTGTTAATTTTTTATTTATTTGATGATGTGTCTAATCAACAACCTTCTAAGGTTGTATTTACAATGAGTCTCAAGAAAAGAAAGAACAACATACTAATGTAGTTAAGCCACCCCTTTTTTATGTAACTTTGATTAGTGGCCAACATTTAGTGCACAATTGTATGATTGACTCAGGGGCCAGCAATTCTGTAATGCCTAAACAAATCATGGATAAGTTGGGAATAAAGTACGAGCCATTAGGAAAATGGGTAGTTCAACTTGATGGTACCATTGTTAATACAGTAGGATTCATTAAGAATCTGAGTCTCACATTGCACGCATGTCCAAACTTTTCAATACCTTGGGATATTTATGTCATAGAGTTGCCTCCATATTTTTCCATATGTTAATTATGAGGCTTCACTGCTAATATTAGAGGATATTTGTCTTATGATTGGTCTCATATGCTCTTTAGGACTAGGTATGGCACCAAGGTTACTATCAAATATGAACCTATTGCTAAAGACCATATTGAGCCATATAATCCAAGTGCTATAAATGTAACAACTATTAATTATGCTACTTTTGATTGTGAGGAGATTCATGCAGCGAGTGAGGCAAAGACATAGATTGAGGATATTCCTGATGTCCTTCTAGATGAGTGGGCAGCTGAGAATGTTCATAATTCCTTGAATGAACAACATGAGGAGGTAAATTTGGGAGTTTATTTGATGCATGAATCTGATTTTGTCATGCCTAATCTTGTAAAAAATGTTGAATAGCAGTCTGATTAGCAAGTTAATGACGTATGAAAGATGTATTTTGACGGATCAAGGAGTAAAAATGGTGCTAGAGGTGGCTACATGCTCATTTCTCCTACTGGTGACAAGGATTACTATGTATTCAGGTTCACATTCAGCTGCACCAATAATACAACTGAGTATGAAACTCTGATTCATGGTCTCCAATGGTAAAAAGAGAGAGCTAATTATTGTTTACAAGTTTTGAGTGATACAGAGTTGATTGTTAATCAAGTTAGAGGCCTCCATACTACCAAAAATGATCTTTTGAAATCCTATAAGCATAGAGTATGGGATCTTATTGAAGATTTTCAAGCTTTTGATTTGTTGTCAATTCCTAGAACTAAAAATAATCATGTTGATAGATTAGCTGCCATAGGAGCTCAATATGATATTCCTAATGATATTAGCAATTCTAAAGAAAAACACTATGTTAAAGTGATTGCTAGATCTTTTGTTCCTAACAATAATGAGCATTGGAAATTCTTTGACAATGATCAACAGATCATAAAATTCTTAAGAGAAGAAGTAGAGTTTTCTAATGATAATCAAGAGAAACTCAGACAGTAGTATGAGGATTAGATCATACAACTAAAAAAAAACAAACTTCCCAAAGGCTTGGTTACATTGGAGTCTATTTTCAATAGAGATGATCAAGTTAGAAAAGGAAAAGCTAGCTTGCATATTAAAGAAGATCATTATGAGGGTATTGAGATCTTCAAAGATAAGCTTTTGAAGCTTGGTAAGGTATGCACCTTAGAAGAAAGGCATGCATTTGTTTTACTTTGTCAAGAGTTCAGTGACATATTTGCATGGGAATATTCAGATTTGAAGGGTTTTGATCCTACTATTTCCCAATATACCATTGAGCTTGAGCCTAATGCCAAACCTATAAGGTAAAAGTAGAGGACTCTTAACCCCAAGCTTGAGCCCCTCGTGATCAAAGTTGAATAAACTCATTGAGAGCAACATTATTTTTCCAATTAAACATACTCTTGGTTATCCAATCTTGTTCATGTGAGAAAGAAAAATGGTGAAGAAAGACTTTGTGTTGATTTTAGAGACCTTAATAGGGCTTCCCTGAAAGATCGTCACCCTTTACCTTCCATGGAACAAACTCTTCAAGTTGTTTCAAGTTCTGAGAGGTTCTCATTATTAGATGGCTTTTTAGGATATAATCAAATTTTAGTTAAGGAAGAAGAATAGTTTAAAACAACATTTACAACTAAATGGGGCACAATGGCTTTCAAAATAATTCCATTTGGTTTGTCAAATGCTGGAGCTCCTTTTTAGAAAGCTATGGACATGGATTTCAAAGGTTTAATGTATAAAATTGTGTTGGTTTATTTGGATGACATAGTTGTTTTCTCAAAAAATCGAAATGAATATTTTGATCACCTGAAAAGGATCTTTGAAAGGTGTAGACAGTTTGGTATCTCTCTCAACCCAAAGAAATATGTGTTTTTTGTCCATGAAGGTAAGTTTCTGGGATATATCGTATCGAAACATGACATTGCCATAGATTCAAAGAGAGTAAGTGTCATTCTTTCTCTTCCTTTACCAACACACAAAAAAGGGTTGCAAAGTTTCTTGGGTAGAATCAACTTTGTTAGAAGATTTATTCCAAATGTTGTTGAGTTATTAGTGCCTCTTACATTAATGTTAAAGAAAAATGTTTCCTTCAGCTGGACTAAAGAAGGAAAAAGGAGTTTTAAGCTTATTAAGGAAGCACTAGCAGTTGCTCCTACTCTGTTAAACCCAAATTTCTCAAAATATTTTATATTGTATACATATGGGAACGTTGATACTATTGTAGCTATGCTAGTTCAGGAGAATGATCATGGGTTAGAATAGCCTTTAGCTTTTTTTAGTCAAAGTCTCAAAGATTATGAGCTTAATTATTCCTTTGTTGAAAAGTATGTTCTTGCTGTTGTCAAAAGTTTAAAAAAAATTAGACATATGCTTTCTAACAACAAGATTAAGTTTTTGGTTGCTCACCCTTCAGTTAAGGAATTTTTGCTAAGGACTTGAATACTAAAAGAGTTGGTTGGGTGACTAAAGTAATGGAATATGATATTGAGATCAAGGTCACCAAGCTAGTAAGAGGCAAGGGTCTGTGTGAGATGTAGTACCCCTCCAATTTGCTTATGTTTTTAGACAATGTATTTTTACTTTGATAGACTATGATACTATGTTGTTAATTGATCACTGACATTGGAGTGATGATGGTTTGTATTTTATGATGTGATGGTACACTATATGGATGTTTAATGTTTGTGACATGCTTTCTGATTATCATAGTTGATTACTTGAGTTGATATTGTTAAATATGCTCATCTATATTTAATTGATATTTAATTTTGCCAGTCTTGATGTGATACTGTATTGGTGAAGAGAACGAGATTGCATCACTCGCTTGCAAGTACCCTGCAATTCCGCAACTTTCTCTTCACAGTGTGATTGTTCATTATTTATATATATGCATGTACAACATATGTTTGATTGTAGGATTGCAAGTACAGAACATCGGCTCCACCTGGATTCATAGATTTGAGCATTTCCATTGCCCAACGGTATAGTTAATTGAGAGATAGTAATGGGGTTTTCCTTGTCAAGCCACAACCCTAGTCACAGTTTATCATCAATATTTATCTGGTTTTGTTGAGTTGTCATGTCGTCCCTATTTTCCTTGTCATTTATTTATTTTGCAAGCTTTGTTTTGTGGTAAATAAATGTTAAATTAATGCTTTTAATGATTTTAGTGTTTATTTAATTAATTTTAATTAATATTGTTAGAAGCTTTGTATTTAATTTAATTAATTAAACTTAATTATTTTGTAAATTAATTTAATCCTTGTGATTAAATCTATTTTATTAAGTAATTAAATTAGTTGGATTAAATTTATTTAGAAATTATTATGTGAATTTGAATTATAAATTGCATAAAATAGATAAGTTAATTTGTAAATTTTGAATTATTAAAATAACATAAATTTCTTGTAATTATCAAAAGGGAAATATCTGAGTTGGTTAAAACATATTTTAATTTTGACATGTGTATTAGAAAAAATTATTAAACACTCTTGTTGAGAATTTATTCTCGAAGGGAAGATTGACATTAACTGGAAAAGGAAAGAGGTTACTTCACGAGAATGAGGAAAAAGTTATTTTTTAGAAATTAGTTGTAAAATTGGGGGAAAGAATTCTCGGGAAGTTCTGGGCTTTGGTTATTGTTTTGCATCTTTTGGAAGGGCTCTGGTTATTGTTTTGCACCTTTCTAGAAGTGGTTATTTTTGGGAGAAGCTTTGGAAATTGGAATTTGCAGGTGAAGCTCTTCTTCTATCTTCATTTCTTCAAGTTTCTGGAAACAAGTTATTTATAATTTTAATTCTTATTTTGCAATCTTTGTTAGTGCAAGAAGTTTATGTATTTCTGTAGAAGCTTTTCGTAATTCTGTAAAAATTGAAAGATTGTCTGTACAAGAGAATTTGTTAATTTTAAAGAAGCTTTAATTTTATTTCATAAATTTGAAAGGTTGTTTGGAAAATTGTTGTGAATTTTTAGAAGCTTATGTAGGAAATTGTCGAAAACTTCTATGTAGAAAATTGTTGAAAGTTTCTATAAGGAAATTAGTTTAAAAAAAATAGAAAACCCTAGAGGAAAAAAATAGAGGAATTTATAAGTCTTTGTAGATTTGAAAATATTCCTCTTAAAAAATTGGGGAAAATCTTATTTATATAGGAAAAGATTTTCCTGTACAAGATTATTATTATTTTTCTTCCTATTAGATCTATTTGGCTAGGAAATTGGAGACCTTTGGTTAATTTGTAAATCTTTTCCTATAGAAAAAGTTTTGTGAATAACTCTCTGTAAGAAAAATTGTAAAAAAAAAGAGCAGAGAGAGAGTCACTAAATTAATCATAACTAAAAATTTACAAACTAGGTATGGCTATTTTTTTATATGTTTTAAAATACTTGGTGGCGCACCTTCTGTAAAACATTTAGAGAAACCCAGATCCGAAAACAAAAGTTATTAAAGTTGCAACAGACTGGTTTTATGTTTAGTATTGTTTGAAAATTGTAAATTAATATTTATATATATATATATATAATGAATATAATAGGTGCATGCAAATGCACAAATTAGTTATTATTAGAATGAAATGATTTAAAAAGGGAAATTTATTTTATATTGATATAAATAGGGAAATAGAATTAAACAATTAGATTTAATTTCTTTATTGTTTGTAAATGATAGTGCATTAAGTTAGATTATTTTGAGCAATATATTATTATTTTCTTGAAATAAAAATGGGATTTAGGAAGTCCTAATGATAGTTTATTTATTTTCTTGAATTGCTTTTAAATTGTGTTTTCTTCTGTTCATGTCGTTTGGGAAATCTGGGTTAGTTGTATTGTAAGTCTTCCAGAAGAATTCACTTTATGTGGGGGTTGCTTGTTTTTTGTGTCTTTCCTTAAGGTTATGTGGTGGGGCATTACACATAGTATCAAAGAATAAATTTAAACACTAGGGGCTTTGGGATAATGTTGAACCTATTAAGTTGTTAGTTGTGTAGGATTTAAGTTTGCATACCTTGTCTTTTACCTTGATGTTTCTGTGTAGGATCATGCCACATAGGTGAGGTCACGGTAGAGGTTGTGGTCATGGCTATGCAGGCAGTCACAGAGGTAGTTAGTAGGATTCACCTCCCCATGTTCCTCACAATCTGAATCAGGAACATTAGGCTTCCCAAAATGCTCCAAGAGGCAGTGTGTAGAATCGAGATCCACCAAGGATCGAGGGTGCTTAGTTGCATCAATTCTTAGAGGAGACTCTTGCTCACCTTGGGCTGAGGTAGTACAGAGATCAGATTAATATGGGTGAAAGAGGTACCAACATAGTCAGTGGCAGACGTAGCCGCTCACATGAGAGACCTACTTAGAGCTCGTCTTCCCACTTTTGATGGTTTGGGTAGTGGATTAGAGGCTGAGACATGGTTGATAGACCTAGATCGGTGTTTTTCTATGCACCCTTATGGTAGCAACACCAAGGCTAGATGTGTAATCATGCACTTGAGAGACTTTGCATCTACCTGGTGGAGATTGGAGGAGTAGAAGCTCCATATTCACATTAATTTTGTGTCTTGGGATATTTTTTTAGAGAGGTTTAGAGCTAGATTCCTTTTTGACCATTGGCAATAGTGTCGTGGAGACGAGTTTCATGCTCTACAATAGATGGCCATGTCGTTGGAACAATATGAGCGTCGATTTTATGAGATAAAGTAGTTCACTAGCATTGGTGATGATGAGGGTTTGCTTGTTCAACATTTCATCAGGGGCTTAAATGTCGGGATCAGTGGTGGTGTTCGGGTTTTTGAACCTAAGACCATGGAGACAACAGCAGGGAAGGCCAGACTGGTGGAGGAGAATTTGGCAATGGCATTGGGTGGCCATACTGGAGTACAGATAGGTAGTGCTTCAGCTGCAAGACCTAGTTCATGTAGTGGCCAGGCTCAGGGAGTTGGACCACCTAGGACATAGAAGGTTCCTGCATAGAGTGGTTAGCAACATCAACACTCTCAGTCTCAACATGGTGGTAGTTAGATTTAGAAGAAAATAAATTAGAGTTGGCAATGATCTCAACGTGATGGTATCAATGAACCGGCCCAGAGTTCACAATCTATGATTAACTAGGGCAGTGTTCAATAGTCTGGTACTCCTCCTAGTGATAGAGGATTTAGTAGAGGTATAGGGTGCTTCTCATGTGGCCAATAGGGTCACATAGCACGATAATGTCCCAATAAGGACACATTAGGTTATACTTAGAGACTGACGACTTTAGAGCCGATAGTAGGAGATGCAAGCAGATCACATAGGGTGTTTACTACGGTGGATAATTGCCAGGCCAAGCACCAAGGTGTAGTTGGAGAGGTTTCTACTGGAGGACATACATCATTCTTTGGGAATTGTGCATGTATTTCAGTGTCAGGAGTTGATCCTCAGGGGTCGAGATATTGAGCAGGTTAGGGTCAGTGGGATCCTAATGATGATACTTTGGCTACTTGGGAGGATGCGAATAGGATGAGGGAGCTCTATCCCTATTTATTCGTAGACTTCCATGAGTAAGCCTGATCCTAGGGGGGAGGATGTAGTACCCCTCTGATTTTCCTATGTTTTCCAACAGTGTGTTTTTAATTTGATAGACTATGATACTATGTTGTTAATTGATCGCTGACATTGGAGTGATGATGGTTTTTATTTTATGATGTGATGGTACACTATATGGATGTTTAATGTTTGTGACATGCTTTCTAATTATCATATTTGATTACTTGAGTTGATATTGTTATATATTCTCATCTGTAGTTAATTGATATTTAATTTCGTCAGTCTTGATGTGACATTATATTGGTGAAGAGAATGGGATTGCATCACTCGCTTGTGAGCACCCTGCGATTCCGCGACTTTCTCTTCACGGTGTGATTATTCATGATTTGTATATATACATGCATGACATATGTTTGATTGCAAGATTGCAGGTACAGGACATCGGCTCCACCTGGATTCATAGGTTTGAATTTTTTCATTGCCCAACGGTACAGTTGATTGGGATCTATAGTAATGAGGTTTTCCTTGTCAAACCACAACCCTAGTCATAGTGTGTCATCAGTCTTTATTTGGTTTTGTTGAGTTGTCATGTCCCTATTTTCCTTTTCATTTATTTATTTTGCAAGGTTTTTTTTGTGGGAAATAAATGTTAAATTAATGCTTTTAATGATTTGTGTTTATTTAATTAATTTTAATTAATATTGTTAGAAGCTATGTATTAATTTAATTAATTAAACTTAATTATTTTGTAAAGTAATTTTATTCTTGTGATTAAATTCATTTTATTAAGTAATTCTATTAGTTGGATTAAATTTATTTAGAAATTATTATGTGAATTTGAATTATAAATTACATAAAATAGATAAGTTAATTTGTAAATTTTGAATTATTATAATAACATAATTTTCTTGTAATTATCAAAAGGGAAATTAGTTGTAAAATTGGGGGAAAAAATCTCAGGAAGTTCTGGGCTCTGGTTATTGTTTTGCATATTTCTGGAAGTGGTTATTTTTGGTAGAAAATTTGGAAAGTGGAATTTGCAGGCGAAGCTCTTCTTCAATCTTCATTTCTTCAAGTTTCTGGAAACAGATTCTTTATTATTTTAATTCTTGTTTTGCAATCTTTGTCAGTGCAAGAAGTTTATGTATTTCTGTAGAAGTTTTGCTTAATTCTGTAAAAATTGAAAGATTGTCTGTACAAGAGGATTTTCTAATTTTAAAGAAGCTTTAATTTTATTTCATAAATTTGAAAGGTTGTTTAGAAAATTTCTGTGAATTTTTAGAAGCTTCTGTAGGAAATTGTCGAAAGCTTTTATGTAGAAGATTGTTGAAAGTTTGTATAAGGAAATTGGCTTTAAAACAATAGAAAACCCCAGAGAAAAACAATAGAGGAATTTATAAGTCTTTATAGATTTGAAAATCTTCCTGTTAAAAAATTAGGGAAAATCTTATTTATATCGGAAAAGATTTTCCTATAGAAGATTATTATTATTATTCTTCCTATTAGATCTATTTGGCTGGGAAATTGGAAACCTCTGGTTAATTTGTAAATCTTTTCCTGTAGAAAATTTTTTGTGAATAACTCCCTGTAGGAAAAATTGTAAAAAAATGAGCACAGAGAGAGAGTCACTAAATTAATCATAACTAAAAATTTACAAACTAGGTATGACTGATTTTTTTATATGTTTTAAAATACTTGGTGGTGCACCTTTTGTAAAAAATTTAGAGAAACCCAGATCCAAAAATGAAAGTTATTAAAGTCGCAACATACTAGTTTTATGTTTAGTATTGTTTGAAAATTGTAAATATATATATACATATATAATGAATATAATAGGTGCATGCAAATGCACAAATTAGTTATTATTAGAATGAAATGATTTAAAAAGGGAAATTTATTTTATATTGATATAAATAGGTAAATGAAATCAAACAATTAGATTTAATTTCTTTATTGTCTATAAATGATAGTGCATTAAGTCCGATTATTTTAAGCAATATATTATTATTTTCTTGAAATAGAAATTGGATTAAAGAAATCCTAATGATAGTTTATTTATTTTCCTGAATTGGTTTTAAACTATGTTTTCTTCTATTCATGTTGTTTGGGCAATCTGGGTTAGTTGTATTGTAAGTCTTCCAGAAGAATTTACTTTATGTGGGGGTTGCTTGTGTTTTGCATCTTTCTTTAAGGTTGCATGGCAGAGCATTACATGAGGAACTTGCTGACAATAGTAATAGCAATACATAAGAGGAAGAGAAGGTTGTCCTAGCTTGTCAGAATGAAGAACAAATTGTTGTACCTGTTTCTTCTACATATTGGGTGAAAGAAATGACTCATTTCCTATTAACTGGTGAGTGTCCTCCTTGTTTGAGTAAATAAAAAAGAAGGTACTATAGGCTACAATCTATACCCTATGTACTTTTGAATGGTTTGTTGTTTAGAAAATATTTTCATGGTGTTCTATTAAGATGCATAGAAGTTGATCAAGTTGATAAAATTTTACATGAGTTTCATGAAGGATCAACTAGTGAATTTTTTTATCCAAGAGCTACAGCTCTTAAGATAATGAAAGGAGGATACTATTGGCCTAACTAATTTAAATATTCCCATTCATGGGTAAGAAAATGCAAAGAGTGTGCAATATTTGCAGGAAAAGAGAAGTTGGCAACCCTTCCATTGTAGCCAATTCAGATTGAACAACCCTTTATGAAGTGGGGTTTAGATTTCATTGGAGTTATAAATCCACCTTCAAGTGCAAGCCACGAGTGGGTACTCACAACCACTAATTACTTTTCAAAGTGGACTGAAGTTGTAGCACTTAAAGAGGCTAAAGAAATAATTGATTTGAACTTCTATGAAGAGCTGATAACGAGGTTTGGAGTTCCTGAATCAATAGTTTCAGATAATGCACTTTCTTTTATAGGAACTAAGATATCTGATTGGGCTATTAGAAATGGTGTTTATCTAAATACATCTTCTAACTACTATCTTCAAGGCAATGGATAGACTGAGTCCACAAATAAGAACCTCCTCAGGATTATCAAAAGAACTATAGAGGGAAATTAGAGAGCTTGGCATACCAAGTTGAAATTAGCCTTGTGGGATGATATAATAACACCAAAGAGGTCAACAGGACTATCACCATACATGCTTGTGTATGGAAAAGAGGCAAGGCTCCCTATATCACTTGAGTTTCCAACCCTTGATCTAGTCAATCAGCTTGACATGATTGAAGAAGAGCCTATGTCAGTAAGATTGGCTCAGTTAATTGAACTAGAGGAGATTAGAGTTGAGGAAATGAAGAAGATTGAGCAACACCAAGCTCAAATGAAGAGGTCATTTGATAAGAAGGAATCCCCAAGAGTATTCCAAGAACGAGATATAGTGCTGAAGTGGGATGAACTTAAAAGAAAACCTGGAAAGCACTCCAAGTTTGATGCATTCTAGACTGGGCCTTACATTATAATTGAGCGGAAACAACATGATGCCTTCCAATTAAATCTGAGTTGGATGGTGAAGTGGAGCCAATCTCAATGAATGGGATTCACCTCAAGCATTGCTTTTGAAATATGATCTAAATCTATACATATTTGAGTAGATTCTAAGTGTCAAATAAGTGTTGTACATAGGTTAGTTACATCTTTGTTTTCTCTAAGTGTTGTTTTGCACAGTTGGATAGTTTAATTTGAGTTTTGCTAGGGGGAAATAAGGAAAAACTTTGTTGTTACTCATTATGGTTCAATCAAGTAGACATATCTCATTCAAAACACAGAGTGGGGGATTCAATGTCATGAACAACACATGTTTACTCCATGGAACTATAATCAGTTGGAGAAAAGTTACAACAATTACAACAGAATGAATGAGCTCTGTACCATGTTTTGAGTCATAAATGGACTCCATGACCAATGGATAAGCAAGGAAACTAGCCTTATTTGTTTAGCAGCAAAACACCCTTGAGAGGTTGCTAGAAATGTTACTATTTTTTTGCTTCCCGCACAAATTAGTGAAGTTTTAATGGATAATTGTTTCATGGGTATAAATTTTTTCATGTTTTGACATCCTTTGAACATTTAATTTCTAAGTGAAGGGTTTTTATTTGAACTGATTTATCAGAATTATCCAACAGTTTGAGTGAAACTGTTGAACAATCTTGACAAAGTAACAAACATACTTCATTTAGAAAACAAACATTCAAAGGATATTATGTGAAGCTGAACTATTCTATGCAATTTATGTTATTGGTTTTTATTGGAAAAGAATTGCAGTTCTATAGCAAGTTAATTTCATTTTCAGAATGCAAAAATTATTACTTCATTTTGATGACAAACCATATGCTTAAACAAATTCATTTTATTTATTTCATATTATGTAATTGAGAACAAGTTCAAATGGATAAACAAGTCATTACATACTTTGAAAAAATGGATTTATTAAAAGCCATGTTTCTATAACCCCACACAAGCCATGGGTATGACTAGATTGATTTAATTAAATAGTGAATGTAAACCATGCATCTGAAGATCAACTAAAAGAAATAAAAACACATAAGAGGAGGTCATGTCTTTCATTTCCTTAAGGACTGATGTAGGGTTGACTCTATCAACTGCAGCTTGATCTTTAGTGTCTTCAACTTCTCTTGCTCCTAATTTCTAGATGCACCTATAGTTGATTGAATGTTTTTGTTAGAGCTCAGGGCATGAGATCTAGTTACATGCTTCATCAACAAATATATAATTTGCAATCATTATCAAATTAAACCAACTTAGTCATTATCAGAGATAAAAATGCAAAGGTGTCAGATCAAGTCATCAGAGAATCATTGAATTCACTATTTTTATCTAACTTATTTGCTTCATGTGCAAATACAGGAAAAGTAATGTTGTTTTGTTTCATTTGTTTACAACATGTGGGTTGAAATGTGGCTCCCATGAGGGTTGAGCCCAACATGTTGAGTTTATCAAATAATGAGCTCAATTGAGCTTATTTAAGAGGGAAATGCAATGTTTAAAGCCATTATATCAATATGATAATAGAATGATAGTGAACAAGCATACATATTAAGTTCAAAAAGCATCTCTTCAAGGAACTATAGAAGCTAAAGGTAACAATGATATAAGCAGTGTAAATATCATGAGATCAATATTGTGTTTTGTAGAATTTCTAAAAAATAGCTTCATATAAGAGAAATAATTGCATCATCACAATATATGTGCACAATTTTTTTTGTATACTCTAAGTGCATATGCTATTTTATTGCATAGCAATTATTTTTTTGATGCAAAGAAGGAGAACAAATCATTTACAAAAAGTCAACCAATAAATTGTTGTAGAGATAATAGTGCTCATAAACATCAAGAGCAAAGATAATGGTAGCCACACAAACTGGACAGCTTAGTACATTCGTGTACTTTCATAAAAGCATCATCAAAAGATACAGTGAACATTGCTTACAATGAAGAACAACAAAGTAATTTCATACTTTTGTTAAAAGGGTTTTATGTTGTTTTGTTTACATAATCTTTTGTGAAGAACTACATTATGCCATCTATAAAGTCTTTATAATATGAGTATCAAATGCACATAGATGGAGGTACAATTCTTTGTTTAAGAAATGCTTCATAGGTTCCATTTTCAGCCAGGAAGTCATCAGTGATATGGAGTGAGTTATTTATATAATGCAAGAGGTAGATGTTATTAATATCAATGGAGAAACTTTTCTTTGCATACAAAATAGGTTTCAATGACCTTGCTATAAGCAGAAAATAAAATTCCCATATAAATGTACAAAATATAATGAATATTCATTATGTTATTCATTTTTAGACACAAATTCATCTTTCAATTTGAAAAGAAGATAAAATAATAGTTTATGAAAGCAACATGAAACAAGAACAGAGAAGCAAAAATGCAGAGTCATGGTCATATTTTACACAGGATGAATACTGAAATAAAACTCTGGCCACGGCCTAGATGGTATAAATGCTTCATTTTTCTATAGAGAGCAAAGGTAAACACATTTTCATTATATGTATCAAAACCCTCACTTGAACAAATGGTGAAATCAAAAATTAGTTTAACCAGAGGTTGTGCCAAGGTTTCAACATGGCAGCATAAGAGTACAGAAGTCAACAAAGTAAAACAATGAAAAGAAAAACTCTTAGAGATGCAACCAGGCCGCGATATGGAATTCTTCAAATGGATTTCAAAATAGAGAGTTAAGTTCATATTTCAAGCTAAGAAAGACTTACCAAGTATTTTTCTGAAAATATCTTTCAAAGATCCTTTGAAATCCACATAGGTTGTTGATATTTGCAAATTAAAAACTAGGCCAGAGATTGCTCATGGTGGCCACAAGCAAAAACACAAACAAAAAAAAAAAATTCATAGAGAAAATCTATTATAATATGCTGAGGTTGCGGCCTAAGAGCTTTCAAAATCTTTCAAAATGAAGATAAAATTTCTAGATCTACAACAAATCTAACTTACCATGCATAAAACCTCCAGCATCCACAAAGAGATAGGAAAAAGGCATAAAATTTCAAGCTTGAGCTTGACCTAGGGTTTCATGGTGGTGGTGCCCTCAGAACAGCAGGAGAAAATGAATAAAGTAAAGTGTCAAAATGAATTTTCTATCATTCATTTTAGGGTTTGATAACCCTAGAAGGTTCGATGGAGAGTAAAGGCTTTTGCCTTAAGTTTTTTCAGAAAAACATTACTCACATTTGTCTAGGTCGTGGCATACCCTTTATGCTTTATGTTTTTTTTCAACACTATTTTGAATGTTCCATAAGAACTAAGTCAAGATTAGCTCTTTGACTTTGGCTTTTTCAAATTTTATTTATTTTGCATTTAAGTTCAAAAATTTAAAAAACTTTATTTAAGTGATAAATATTAATCACTTTAAATAATGTTATTTAAAATGCAAAATAGAGATGTCATTTACAATTTTCAAATGATGTATAGTTAAGAAGGAGTGAAATGGAGCCTTGAAGTTTTTCTTAAATCTAGGAGATGGTTGGAGAAATCAGTGCCAACATGTGGAGAAAAATCAAGAGATTTGATCACTTAATTGAGAGTTCATCTTCAATTAAGAGTCCAAGTTGATAGAGCTTCAGTCAATGAGCAATTTGAGGAACATAACTCCTTGTTTCATTTAGTTACAACCCTATTTTGGAGGGGTTTTTAGTTACATACGACCCTTGGAGTTGTTTTCAAATTGACAATTCTTTATGCATTCTTGGAGAAGTTTTCTTTCAGTTACATGCCTCATTTGAGGGAGAGGATGAAGTTTTGACAACAAATCATGTTTTGGAACCAAAATTCAAAATTTGAATTCTTGGAGCCTTTTCTATAAGTCTTCTTCTTCTCTCATCTTTTTTCCCTATTTCTGAGTTGGGTGACTATTGTAGCATATTACACATGCTTTGTAACTCATTTCTCATGAGTTCTACTGATTTGTAATGTAGATACCTCCTAATTTTTAATAAAGACGTTTATTTCCTTCTCAGATTTTTCTTGTTCAAGCATTGTGTGTGAGTCCTTAGATGGAAATTTTGTGCTTTTTATGAAATACATCATTTTTATCTTATTTCTTCAAGTATCTTATTCAGGTGCAGCATGCTATAGTGCAGGTCATTGATTGTGTTTCTTCTATATGTGGAATATTTGTTATGGAAACATGACTATTTTCTTTCAAGAAAACTTCATTCATAGAAGCCTTTCAAATGAAACATTTATGCAAAACATATTAGCCTGAGTAGTGAATGTTTATAGCTTCATTTGTGGAGTCATCTTGTGAGGTTTTATAAGCAAATTCAAATCATTTTTTAGTTGGTGAATCACCTCATAGTTTAGTTTTCAGTTTCTACACCATCCTTCTTACCCTTTTCTAATCTGAATCAGTAGTTTTTAAAAGGTATATTCAAAGGGAGCCAACCCATAAATCTAGAGGTTTACTCTCGCCATAGGATACCCACAGCCTAAGAGTAGTCCCATGTTGCATAGGATTTAAGAGTTTTAAACTTAGCATCGGGTGCAAATCCTTGTGTCAACAGGGCTTACATTCATCCAAACAAGCACACTTTCAAAACTTGCACAAGAAGATTTGTCTAAAGTTTGTTATGAAAAAGGAATATTCTCTTTTTCAAATGAGTGAAGAAAGAGAATATTCAAAGAATATTCTCATGGGTGAGGGAAATTAGATATTTAGTTAATTAAAACCAAATTAAATTATGCAAAGGAATATTCCTTTTGGAGGAATGTGCAAAGGAAGAATATTCCCTTGTAAGTGGAAGGATTAGTAATTTGATAATTAAATAAAGGTTTAATTATGCAAATTAGGGGAATTAGGATATTCATTAAATAATGAATTCATTTAATGAAAAGGGGAAATGATATGATATTTGATTAAATAACTTAGGTTTATTTAATTAAATAAGAGGACTTTAGTGATTAAATTAAATAATTTGATTTGCTCAATTTAATAGGATGAAAGGTTAGCATGAAAGAGGGTGAATTAACCTAATTAGGTTAATTAGATTAATAGCTGAAAATGATGCAATTAATTAAATAGCTAGGAAAATTTAATCAATTGAGTGAAAAGAGGATGGGTTTTAGGATTAAACGGTGTTAGTATACCAAATTCGAGTGCATGATATCATTAAGGACATTTTCAAGTGTCTATAGTATCATTAAGGCATATATTAGACCTTAAAACTTAATTTTTTCCCTCGAAACTCCTTGTGGATGTGGTTATGTTTGTTTTGAAATAGTGACATGTGGAAACAAATTATTTTATGCATAAAATAATATGGTCCTTAATATCCACATATTCTAGTTTTAAGATCTCTTGATTAAACTAGGAAATGATATTTTCTAATTGTTTCTTTCAATGGGCTCTAGCATAATCCAAAGGGAAAACTACAAGTTATTCATTGATAATTACAACAAAGTTGGGTGAACCCATAATATTGAGTCCCACTTATGGGATGCAAAAATTTTGAATTTGAAGGGGAATTAATTTACTAACCACCTTAATTTCAAGGTTTTAATTAAAATGAATATGATACATGGGTGGGTGTAGAAAGATGGGGGGCCAAAAAATGGCCACTCCACTTTTTGGTCCCAAAATAGAGAAAATGCAAGTGTGTTATAATGAAACACACTCACATTATGTTTGGTTTTCAAAAAATGTGAGCATGTTATAACACACTCACATTATGTATTGCATTGAATGTTTTTCTCTTTTTTCTCTCTTTCTCTTTCTCCTTGTCATTCAATGAAACTATATACATATGGACATTTACTTTCTTATACTTTAAGTTATATTTCAGTTTGAGAGTGGTTTTAGATCTCTAGGAGTTATAATACGAATTCTAGTTTTTGGAAGATCTTATAATTTTTTAGAATTAGTCAAATTTTAGTTATCAACATGTTAAATTTTAGTAATTAGCAATTTGTATCATCTCTCTCTCTATGGGTTAATGCAAGATCATTGGGGTCCAAACTAGGCTCCTAAGTAGCAATGAGAATTCAAAAAAATAGAGTTACACAACTTGACATAAAAAATTGAATAGGCTATTAACATAATTTTAAAAAATTAAATCTATTTGGTGAAAATTTGTAGCAAATTGAATGTAGTTTCTAAGCTATTAGTCCTTTTTTGGAAAAAAGTAAATCTATTTGGTGAAAATTTGATATTTCAATGCAGTAGTACTAAATTTTCAAGAAAAAAATAAAAATAAGGTGTTTGTTTTGCCACCCAAGAGGACACATTCCTAGATGTGACGCATATTTTTTTGTAAGTAAATATTTAGTTATGAATTTTCTAGTAGGAATCTTTAAAAATATTAAAAACCCATTTGTCCAGCTAGCCTAACTTGGTCAAAAAATTATAAAATTTATTATTATTCTTTTTCTAAACTATATTTTATGAAGCATAGTGTGTGGCACATCTTTTGGATTCAAAAAATGTTTAATCGTTTAAAATTTATTGATATTTTTCAATCAACCTATCAATCGGGAAGTTAGTAAGAATGTATGTAGAAAATCAATAATAATTATCTATTTAATTCCAAATAAGGAATATCTTATATTTTTGGAAAGTTGACAATTTTCTTTATAAACCCTTTTTGTTTCATCAAATTTGGATTAAAAAAAGTCTTCAACCACTTTTATGTCATATAACCACTTTTTGGACCCCCATGATCCTACACACACCTCTATCTCACTCATATCCCTTACACTCTAGACCTCTCTCTCTCTCACTATCCCCATCCCTTTATCTGACTCTCTTAGTTGAGCTCAAGAACTACTTCTCCACCTCTACATCCTTCTCTCTCTATCTCTATCCTTCCATCTCTAATTCTCTCTATATCACTTCACTCTCTCTCTCCATCCTTCCTTCCCTCTCTACTCTTTAAAACCCTCACTCCTGCCCCCCTCTCTCTACTCTCTATCTCCCTCCATCCTTCCATATATATATATGTGTGTGTGTGTGTGTGTGTATCTCCATCTCTAATTCTCTCTCCCTCTATCCTATCTCCTCCCTCTCTATCTCCCTCTCTCTTCCCCCCTCTCTCTCCTTCCCTTATAATTATATCTCACCCTCTCTCTCTATCTTCCTACCTCTTCATCCCTCCCTCCTCCCCCCTCTCTCTCACACACCTCTCTCTCTCTCCCTCCCTCCCTCTCTCCTTCCCTCTCTACTTCTCTCTATCTCCCCTCTCCCTCTCTCTACCTACCACTCCCTCCATCACTCCCTACCTCTCTCTCTATTGCTCTCTATCTCACATACAGAGAAGTAGAGAGAGATAGGTGAGATAAAGAGAAGTGGAGAGATAAAGAGAGAGATGAGGGAGGGAGGGAGATATAGAAAATTAGAGAGATAAGGAGGAAGGCAGAGATATTTTGAGAGAGAGAGAGAGGAAGAGAGAAATATGTATAGATGTATAGGTTATATAGAGAGAAGTAGAGAAGGAAGGTGGGTGCAAGGAAGTGAGAGAGAGAGAGAGAGAGAGAGAGAGAGAGAGAGAGAGAGAGAGAGAATTAGATTCATCGTGAGATATCAAGTTTGACCTTAACATAAACCTATGGAGTAATATTTTGGAGATAATTGTAGAGGATCTATGGTATCATGAGATTAGATAAAATATTGAATCATATAAAGACCTTGTGGGTATATATTTTGAATATTTATTAAAGCCACATGGGCTATTATAAAATCTTGGTTATATCCATGTCCCATTTTCTAGTGATCTTTGAGTAGTAATTATGTTAGAGGAACAACATGCCACATATCCATCTCACCTTGGTGTGAAGAAAAAATATGCCAATATTATATAGTTATTTCATTTGGTAGGGATGAGTTTTGATTTTGTTAATTTTGTGGCTAGATTCCTAGAGTGTTAAAGTGTGAAAGTAGAAAATTAGTATTTGGTAGGTGTCTTTTAGTCACATGATATTCTTGAGTGGAAATGGGATAAAATTTTCTTATATCTCATTATTGGTATATGTTCGTATCTTTACATTTTCATGATTTAATTATGATAATGGTGAAAAGGTTGATTGATATTTAAGCATTTTTTTACCTATGATATCACCTTATGGTGATACATCTCTAAAATATTTAATTATGGAGTAAATTGTGAAATTGCATGGAGTACCTCATATGATCATCTTTGATCATTAACCAATATTAACATCAACAATATGGAAATCCTTGCAGCATGCTTTGGGATAATTATATTTTTTCCTACCATACTAGAAGATAGATGGTTAAATGGAGAGAGTAAATTAAGTGGTAGAGGATATTGTTTGAATGTATGTCATGGACTATTAGTCCAAGTGGGAGTACTATTTTTCCTTCTTAAGTTTTCCTATAATAATGTATACCAAAATTGTCTTGTTATGACATCATTTCAAACATTATATGGATGACCTTGCCATAACCTGTTAAGTTGGGATAGGTTAGAATACCATGTTGTTTTGGTTTATGAGATACTCTAGGATATGAAGCAATTGATGGATTAGATTAGATACCAATTGTTCACTACCCAAGATAGGTAGAAGTATATTGATGCTAAGAGATTAGATCAAAATTTCTAAGTGGGTGGATATTTGTTCTTGATAGTGTGACCACAAAAAATACTCATAAATTATGGAAAAGGTTCTAAGTTGGAACCACATTTTATTTGACCTTTTGATATCCTTGAGAGGATTGATCTAGTCACTTATCATATTTCCTTTTTTCCTAGTATTTTTCATTTCAATGATGTGTTCCATGCTTTTTTTCTTAGGAAATATATTATATATGTGACAAATGTTCTTGATTAGGATTCCTTGTAGGTCAAGGAGGGTGGGAAAATTTCTTTGGAGCCAATTTATATATTGTAGCATTGGAGGCTAGTATTTAGGGAAAAGAGTTGGATCAAACAAGGATCCAATGGGACCCACATGATGACACTTCAACTACATGGGAGGATACAACATATTTGAGGGTTCTCTATCCCCATATTTTTTAGGCTTCCAAAAGTAAGCCTAATCCTAGGGGGTGATGTAATGCCTCCAACATTCTCACTTGGTTATTTTATACCTATGGATTTATCCCCAATGATCAAATTATATTTCATTCTTTTATGATCAAGGTGTTCTTGATATGATTTTGTATTTTCATCTACATCCTAATTGTATATTGTGTGGTGGATGTTATACTCATATAGTTATATATAATAATATTTATAATATACTTTATCTTTGTGGATATATACATATAACCATGTTTATAATGGGTTGTTATTATCATTTATGTTGATTTATTTTGATGTAATGGATATATAATGTATGTGATGTTATTCCCTATCGGGTGACTGTGCATTTCTTCAACTATTATACATGATGTAGGTACATTGATATGTGACTTGAGTGTGGAAGTACAAAGTTATTTCCTCACCTGAGCATGTAGGTCCAGGTTATTTTCCTAATAGTAGTAATTTCAGAGATGTTGCATTGGGCCCAATATGCTTGGAAAATCCTATAATACTTTAAATGAGTGTGGGATGTGTCTCTTAGTACCTTTTAAGAGTCAAGATATGAATCAATGGTGATTGTGTAGTTTACTTATGTTGTGTGTTAATCATAAATGGATTATTTTAGTTGGATTTATTATTTTCTATTTATATTTGATGGTTTCTTGATGGTTAAATCATGGAATTTTAATGGTAGGAGATGGTTTTATGAAATTGGGAAATTGAAAAAAGGGAAAAGGGTTCAGTTAAATGCATTATGAAATATATTTGATATATTGTAATTAGTTAATTGTGATAGTGTATTTAATTTATTACAATTAGTTAATTATGATTTAAAAATATTCCAATGGTTTTGAAAGCTCTTTGAAATATTTAAATTTGAATAAGAAAAGAATTAAATTGGAGTTACTTTGTTTGTTCTTAGAATGGAGAAAATAATTTATAAATTTTAATTTACTTGTAAAATATATTTTATGAAAGGAAAAGGAATTAAAAATTAAAAAGGGTCATAATGCGATTTTTTTTTTAAAAGGGAAAGGATTTCACTCTTGCATTTTGGAAGGAACAAATTATCTTGAACACTCTCCCTCTCAAAAATTTGAGTTGGTTGGATTTTCTTGATTTTGGACTACTTTAGCTTGGAAATTATATTTAAAGGGAAGGAATCAAAGGAATGTTGATTGTATGTGAGATGTCTTCCCAAATTGTAGTGAATTGAATGAAATTTGTTATTATTGGAGCTTCTAAATTGTGGTATTCTTCTCCATTTTCCTTATTTTTGAGCTCTCTTAACTCATTTTTTTATGCTTACTCTTACAATAACATATGAACACCATTGTAGAGGAAATTTGATGCATTTTTAGTGAATTAAATATTTTATTGGAAATTTTTAAAATGTTCATCTTTATACCATGGCTATGCAATTTTTTTCCAAAAAATTAAAAAATATAATCTTAACTTAAAATAAGTTTAATTTTTCTATAGTTAAAAAATTAGAAATTCAAGCATTCATCAATGGCTGATAAAAAATATCTAATTTTTCTATATGTAATTTATTATTTATAAAATTTCAATTTTAGAGTGATTTTGAAAGAACTAGAATAGATGAAAATTATCATTTTTTATTGAATTTTGATGTACAATATTTTTGGAGTATGTTACCCTTTTAATCTCTTTTCTATATTTCTATAAGGATATTTGGTGTGTGAGAAACCTAGCATTGAGGTATACAAGTATAAAAGAGTGGTTCTTAAAAACATCTAAAGTTTAGAAGTGACTTTGATGGGTAAAATGGGTGAGATTTATGCAATTAAATGATAATTAAATAAATCCATTAGCTAATAAATTAACTTAGATTAAGTCAAAAACATATGTAGAGCACTTGGAAAGGTTTTTTATGTATACAGATAGGACATGCCACACATAGTGTAGGGTGGTGGCTATCACTTGGGTACCCCCTTACCTTGTGATATAGATTCATACCTAGATTCACATGGCCATCCCTTTATTTTATGATGATGATACTCCTTTCCTTCCTCTAGTCATATTCCTCATCCTTGATGCTACTAGACTTTATATTTGACATGGGATTAGTCTCTAACCATGTTTTTGGTTGTGTGAGACCTTGATTGTGTGTTGTGTATTCTCAAATTTATGCACTATGTTTATGTTGAATGCACAAGAAAAATGAGAGGGGGGTGAATTAGTTGTATATTAAAACATCAAAACCATCATTAACATTTAGATCTTCATCAACTTTATTAGCCTTTAATTTTTTAGAATGATTTAGCATGAAATAAAATTAAAAAAAATTGAAACACATCAACACCATGCACAATCGAACACCAGATTTACGTTGAAAACCAAAGAAGGAAAAAACCATGGTAAGGATTAGCTCATAATATAAAGTAATTACAACATTGAATAGAATAGGCTGACCACCCAAAAGAAAGAAGGGCTCAATACTAATGGATCAATGCTAGATTACAAAGAAGAATAAAGAAGATTGTTACAATGAGAAATCAATCTCAATACAATAGAAAAGTATACCACAACATCACCAACATATACACAACCATTTTGAAGATTGTAGAAACCTTCTACTCAATGCTTCAAGTAGTATAACTCATTAAATCTTGCACTTTACTTCATAAATTCACACTTCACAGCTTTACAATTGACATCACACACACTACACACATCCTCTATCAACACACCACTTATTCACACCTTCTTCAACATTGAAAGTAGTTTCCAAGGTCAACTACACACCTCAACCATACAAATTCAATTTAGGCTGGAACCAAAGCATTCCCGCAGTGGAAAGGAATGGAGGAAGATCACATCAAGCCTTAACTCAAATCTAAACCCACTCATACATGGCATGCCATGCATCCAAAAACACCAAAGAAAATTTGCAATTAGTTTAAACACCCAAGGTCGACCACACCTATGTAAACACCAGTAAACATTTAAGTACATGCTCGCTTTGATCTAAAGAAAACTTACAAACCACACACAACACTTGAACACAATATAGAACATTCCATGAACACCTTGAAATTCAAAAATTCCTTCACAACAACTTTCACTTGAAGAAAAAACTCATCCTATACACCAAGTTAACCTTTTACATATTGTAACTCAAGAAACTAACTTGTGGAGATCCAAACTTTGAACCAATTCAACTAGAGATAGATATGAGCAATATGAACACATTTTCAAAACCACAACACTGGAAACCACATTGCAAAGAAATGTGGAGCAAAACCATTTCTCCCAGACAACATTGCAATACATAGTTCACACACTAATTGGACACAATTTTCACTGCACAATGATCCAAGAAAATAAATTATGAATATAATATTTTTGAACAATTCTGATCAACATATCTAAAATGTATAAGTAGATCTTTAACATAGAATAAATTTGGAGCAAAACCAAAACACTACTCTATCACACATAACATCTCTCCAACACATTGGTTTCTTTTTTCTTCAATTTTTCTCAAAATCACTTGGAAACCAAGCACGAGAGACATATTCTCATCATCTTCAACACTTCCTTAATAATACCAAACCAACTGCAATACAACAACAAAAACATACAACATCCACAAACAAAATATTGTCAAAGTAACACTAGAGGTTGACACCAATAACACTTACTAATGACAACATAATGAAACTAATCAAAGTATTATCATAACCTCTCAATCATCAATAGACTTCCAACAATCACCAATAATGTGAACCAATTGAAATCAATAAGAAAAAAAATATAAGCCTTTTTACATCAATGACAACACCAACTGCTCATACTTGCAACAATATCCCCCTTTTCCATTGATGGAAACACATGATGTGAAAAACCACCAACAACAAACACAATAGCTCTGATCACCAACACATTGCTCCATACCAACTCTTTCTCTTTTCCACTTTTACTTTCTCTCCCCCTTAGCTTATTACTCTCCTTTTTCATATTACTCTTTCTCCCCCACTGACATCAATGGAAAAGGATATCACATCTCTCTCTCTCCCCCCCTTTGAGATTAATCCCACTTGTACCTACTCACCACTACTTTGCTACATATTTTCCTTTTTACTACTTTGCATATTCCCATTAGGAGCACACAACAAACTATACCAACCTGCACCAGTACTTACTCCCCCTAACTACAAAAACTAGCAATTCCACTACCTACTTCCTTTGAGAGGTAGCCTCCAACATCAATCCAGAACAAGGAATGAATCTTGGGATCCACTGGACTGATGCATAGCCTTGTGCATCTAGTTCAAAGGAGGGGTAATAACCACTGAATTCTCCCAACAATACTCAAAATTATCCTGAAGAAGAGCCTTAGTAAATATATTAGCAACTTGATCCTTTGTAGGCACATACTCTAGCTTCACCTCATTCTCTGCAACCTTCTCTCTCAAAACATGATACCGAATTGAGATATGTTTTTTCCTTGAATGCATTACTAGATTCTTTGAAATGTTTATATCATTTTTATTGTCACAAAAGATAGAAATTGGTTCATCATATACCACTCTAATATCCTTTAAGGTTTTCTTCATCCACAGCACTTGTGCACAAGAAGATGCTATTGCATTGTATTCTACCTCTGTAGTAGATAAAGAAACTAAATCCTGCTTCTTGCTTAGCCAAGAAACCAATATGCATCCAAGAAAGAATGCACCACCATTTGTGCTTTTCTTGTCATCAACACATCCTGCCCAATCTATATCTCTATAAGAAATTAGAGAAAAATCAGTATCCTTTGGATACCACAAACCATGTTTTGGAGTGCCTTTCAAGTATCTGAATATTCTTTTCACTGCTACATGTGAATTTCTAGGATCTTCTTAAAATATAGCCACAAAAAAAATTGCATGCATGATATCTAGTCTAGTAGAAGTTAGATATAGCATTCCTCCAATCATTGATCTATACTTTCTTTGATCAACCTTAGGAGATTCATCATTCTTTCTGAGCTTGCAACTAGTAACCATAGGAGTACATACTAGTTTAAAATCTTCCATTCCAAACTTCTTTAACATTTCCTTGACATATTTTGATTGTGAAATGAATATTCCTTTCTCTTTTCGATTGATTTACAGTCCATGGAAGAAATTCATCTCCCCAAACATTGACCTTTCAAACTCATTTTGCATCTCTTCTACAAATCTCTTACACATAGCTTCATTTCCTCCAAAGATTATATCATCAACATACACAACCACAATCAAGTTTTGATCTTTTCAACTTTGAAATAAAGATTACTATCTGTGGTACCTTTATTGAATCCTTGTTGTATCAAGTACTTGTCCAACCTTGCATACCAAGCTTTGGGAGCTTGCTTTAGTCCATATAATGCTTTCTTCAATCTTTAGACCATATCTAGTTTTTCTAATAATTGAAATCCTTCTAGTTGTTCAATGTATACTTCTTCCAATTCACCATTCAAGAAAGAAAACTTCACATCCTCCATTTGATAAAATTTAAAATATTTATGTACTGAAAAAGACAAAAACATTTTGATAGCTTCCATTCTTTCCATTGTAGCAAATGTCTCCTCAAAATATATTTTTTCTATTTTTGAGTATTGTTTACACACAAGCCTTGCCTTATTTCCCACTATTTTTCCATTCTCATTCAATTTGTTTCAGAATACCCACTTAGTTCCAATAGCATTCTTTGTTTGATGGTCTTGGGACAAGTTCACAAGTTTGATTCTTCTCAATTTGCATTATATCTTCCTCCATAGCCTTGATCAAATACTCATCCTTGCATGCTTTGATCACCGTTTTGGGCTCAATTTTAGAAAGTAAACATAGATTTACCTGTTCTATTATTGCATCTTTTCTTCTTGTCAACATGCACATTTTCTTTTATCACCAATGATTTTATCTTTAGAATGATTCTTCTACACATACTTAGGAGTCTTAGGGATTCTTTCTGGAGCTTCTTCCTCTTCAATCTTAGCTTCTTTATTCTTACCTTTATCCATATCATTTTCCCTACAATAAGACTCATTTGATTCATACCCATTTATCATCAAAAAATTCTTATGCAAGTCTTCACCTATCTTGATGCTTGCACTCTCAACAATGTTTTTTAGCCTCTTGTTATAACACTGATAAGCTTTTATTTTAGTAGAATATCCAAGGAAGATACCTTCATCGGATATTGTATCAAACTTTCCTAAGTTCTCTTCATCTCTTTTGAAATAATATTTTCTTCCAAACACTGTGAAATATTTGACAATAGGGATCCTTCCATACCACAACTCATAGGTATTCTTTACATTTTTTCTCTTTCTTGTACTATATTAAGTATGTAGATTGTAGTGTGAATTGCTTCTCTCTAGTATAGTTCTAGTAGGTTTGATTCTTTCATCATGGTTCTTGTAGCTTCCTGAACAACCCTACTCTTTCTTTCAACAACTCTATTCTACTAAGGAGTCCTCGGGGTAGATAAATGCCTCTTTATTCCATGATTATCATAAAAACTATTAAACTCATTGGAGGTGAAATATCCACCTCTGCTAAACCTCAAAATTTTGATTTTCATAACCATTTCATTCTCAACCATAACTTTGAATGCTTTAAACTTATCTAGAGCTTCTGATTTTTCTTTGAGAAAAGTAACCCATGTTATTCTAGAGTAATCAACAATTAATAGCATGAAATATTTATCACCTTGAAGACTTCTTATTCTAGTAGGACCATAGAGATCTGTATGCACCAGCTCCAATAGTCTAGTAGTAGAATTTTCTTTGACTTTAAAACTTCTTCTTTCTTGCTTCTCAATTTGACATTCCTTGTAGAAAAACTTGATGGGCTTTGTAATCTTTGGTAGATCTCTTGAACTGAACTAATTCTTACTAGGCTATCAAAATTGATGCGACACATTCTTCTATGTCATAACCAACTTTTATTAATCTGAGTCATAAAGTAATGACCATAAACCCCTTTAAGTTGATAAGCATTTCCATCTTTCCTTCTTCCAACAACAACCATAGTGTAAACACTCAAGGTCGATCAAACTTATGTAAATACCATTAAACATTTAAGTACACAATTCCTTTGATCCAAAGATAACTTGTGAACCACACACAACACCTGAAGAACACAATCTAGAATATTCCACAAACACCCTAAAATTCAAAAAATTCCTTCACAACAACTTTCACCTAAAGAACAAACTCATCGTGTACACCAAGTTAACCTTTTACATACTATAACTCAAGAAAATAACTTGCGGAGATCCAAAATTTGAACTGCTTGAATTGAACATAGATATGAGAAATACAAACACACTTCAAAAACTACAACATTGAAAACCACATTGTATAGAAATGCAAAGCAAAACCATTTCTCCTAGACAACACTGTAATACACAGTTCACACACTAGTGAGCACAAATTTCACTGCACAATGATCTAGGACAAGAAATTATGAATATGACATCTCTAAACACTTTTTATCAACATATCCAAAATTCATAAGTAGATCTTCAACATAGAAGAAATACAAAGCAAAACCAGAACACTACTCTATCACACGAAACATCTCTCCAACAACCTATTTTATTTTTTCTTCAAATTTTCTCAAAAGCACTTGGAAACCAAACACCAGAGACATATTCTCATCATCTTCAACAATTCCTTAATACCACCAAACCAATTGCAATACAACAACTCAACCATAGAACATCCACAAACAAAATCTTGTCAAAGCAACACAAGAGGTTGAGACTAGTAACACTTACTAATGACAACATAATGAAACTAATCAAAGCATCATAAAAATTTTTAAATCATCAATAGACAAAGAAACCACTGAAAATCACCAGTAGTATGAACTAATTGACATCAATGATAACACAAACATAAGCTTGTTGACATCAATGACAATACCAACTACTCATACTTGAAACATTTTGGTGTGTGTATAATCCTTACTCTCTTGTTTGGTATGAGTGTGGGTTTTTTCCTTGTGATCATCTCCTAGCACACTAGGGTGAACCTATTGCTACCAAAAGGTTGTGTGACATGGAACCACTATTGGGGACCAACAATTCATTGGAGTAACTAAAGTTCCTTGTCAGCATTGAGAAAAATGGCTTCACATCCCATTTTTTTTTTATTGTTTAAAGTTTTAGAATGTATATTTCAAGACATTTGAGTCCTCTCATGTAATAGTAATATTATTTTTACAACCTAATATTTGAAAGGATTGTAAACCATAAACATAAGTGGTGATGGTGTGTATATATTTTACCACCTTTTGACATTAGTGTCAAATGCTCTTATTATTTTACATAATTTTTTTCATTGTAATTATGTTGGTTACAAATAACTTAGAGAACCTTTTCATTTGTATTTAAAATGAATAAAAATATGATATTAAAGTTTTGAGTATAATATCCTTGGTTTGTGGAGTCAATTTGGGTTATTCAAGTGTGTACATGGAGAAATTGATTGAATGACAAAATTTTAAAACTTACCCAAATAGAACTTGTTGTCATGTCAAAACTAGGAATTGGGACTCAAAAAAGGTTTAAGGTCTATGATAAAGTTTGGTTTCTACGTTTAAAAAATGTAGTTCCATAGGATATAAGTGTCAAGAAGGATCAGGTATTTGTATCATTTGTCCCATGTTGATAGGTCATGGGCATTGGTGTGGACATCAATCTTAGGATTAGGAACTTGGAACCTTGATCTCATTTTGGAAATCTATGTTCATGGATAAGGACCAACCACTTGAAAAATTGGTCCCATATTTGTAACCCATAGGAATTTGAGTATAAATTATACTTATGATTGTGTCCAAGTCTAGGTTTAAGTTTGAGTCCCACATTGTGGCACTACATGATAGGTCTTTAGAGTGGGGATAGACTAGGTAATAAATCCCGTGTGCAAATGGAGATCCAATGTTCAAATAGTAAAAGGTGAATTTTAGGTTTACCTAGTGTGTCATAGGGATATTTATGAAGTAGGTAATCATAATCAAATGTTCCAAGTCCTGATTGAGATATGATACCTGTAAACAATGATTTTGGCACTCTAAATGCTCTCTAACTCTTCTAGGGTTTTTCACCTAAAAGGAGAGAGATGGGCCAAAATGCTAATGTATACACTCAAGATTAATGTAATGAGGGATGAAATGTATCTAAATGTAATGTCCTAAAAATAGAAAACTAATGAAATAGATCAATTATTGAGTGAAAACTAGAGAAATGCAAGATGTTGGAAAACACATTGTGATATGCAAACATGAACTGAATGACCTAGAAATGCAAATAAAACCATCTAGAAAGTTGTAAGACAAAAGGTGTGCACCTGGAAGTGTGTTGTAGACTTGAAGCAACTCTAAAATTTTGGAAATTCTAATTTTTTAGCCTGGCAGGACACTAGGCCAGTCTGGGCGACTTAGTCTCGAATCTAGAAAAACTGACCAGAAACCAGTTTCTGCCAAATGGGTATCTGTATCTTCAAAAATCATTGAAATTCAAGTTTAGTGGGACTAGGCCACCCAAAGTGGTGACTTAGTCCATTTCTGAATCTCTGAAAATTCAGAAATAGAAACGGATATTCTAAGTTTGCACTTTGGTTTGCCATAGGTGTCTGCTTTTGAAACTCTGATCTCAGGCCTGAAGGTGACTTTTAGTGGATATTTTTGGCTTGGTCAAAAAGGAGTGGTCTTCTACAAGTCTTCAACCTTATCTTCAATGATCTTCAAACCCTTAAAGTTCCTAAATCTACAAACACACAAAGATAAAAGGCAAAAATGTTGGATGTTAGGGCATGGGGGTTTGCCTTGGTCAAACCCCTTTTTAGGTAATTAAACCAAATGAAGAAAGAATGTAATTAAGCATGCAACAATGGAGTTAGATATTTTCCATGATGTTTGATCTTGAATTTCTGTAGCAATAGATGGAGAATCTTGCTCTTGAATGCTTTAGGAAGCTAAACTCTAGCTTGCTTGACTTGAGAACATGATGAGTGATGAATAATAATGAGTTATGACTTAAGATGAGTTAGAAGGAGATGGGAGAGATGTAAAATGAGGAGAAAAATACTTATTTATACACTCTTGTGCCTTAGTAACCCGATGATACCTCATCATAGGCTGACATAAGGTCTTAAAGAATAAAAACCCGAAAGAAGTTTGAATTGATTTTAATTTTTGTGCCAAATAGGACTAAGTCACCCTTATGAGTGATTTGGTCCACCTGGGAAATTTTGAGTGGATGTTGGATATTAAGATGTATTAAATGTTGTTTATTGGGTTCTTCTTCAACAAGACACTTAATTAAGGCATGTAAGTGCATAAAGGGGTCATTAAAGCATTAGAAAGGCGTACATATTGATGACAAGCCTAGGAAAGTGTGAAAGTTTGTTACAATACTTTACAACACTTTGAAATAGGTCTTGGTAAGGTTATTTAGGTGAATTATAACATTATGGTCCTAGAAAAGTGTGAAGATGTGTTACAACACCCTACAACACTCTTGCA
Organism: Sequoia sempervirens; assembly: GCA_007258455.2. Classification (NCBI taxonomy): domain Eukaryota; kingdom Viridiplantae; phylum Streptophyta; class Pinopsida; order Cupressales; family Cupressaceae; genus Sequoia; species Sequoia sempervirens. The sequence continues at coordinate 176,889,309 of VDFB02256132.1, read as the reverse complement.
AGACATCAATAAATGTATTTTATTCAATTTTCAAGGGCCCAAGACCTAGTGTTGATGTGTAAAACACCTCACAACACCAAATCAAGGCCTTATTAAGTTCAATTTATCATCAATTATTCCCATATCAAGCAAAGTATACACTTTTTGGAAACACAATCCCCATAGAATTGTAAATAGATTTTGGTGTTGCATTGTGGAGTTTGGAGAGTATATGGGATTTAGGACTTGAGAAAAAGTTGCATGTCCATATTTGAAACCAAAGTATACAAAATAAAATTTCATGATGGTGTTCTAAGAACTAAAGATTGAGTGGAACTTTGAACTTGGAACCTATCCCAAGCTCAAGAATGACCTTGAGGTCTACATGCAAATTTGAATTTTTTTGGATAAAAAGAAATATATTAAGAAGTAGAAAGGAATAGGGAATTTTCATTAGGTTCCAAGTTCACATTGAATATATAAGTCCAAAATCTAACCCTCTTGTAGCTTTTTATAATAAAAAAAAAATGGTAGCTTTTAGCCTTTTTGTTTTTTCAACCCAATGGAAATTAGAGGGTGGTTTAATAGACATGTTAGGAGGGTGTACTAGTGGTTTTGGGAATCCCATCTTACTTACATGCCTAATTTTCTAATTCAACCATGATATTTGATCCACTTTTGTTTTTAGGTCTTTTACTTGTGTCACCATACATTGCACATTAATGTGCACGTTAAGTGTGTCATCAGATGTTGTTATGACACCTTGAGAATATAGTATTATTGTGTGTTCTTCTTAATATCATAATTTTTTGGGTCAAGTAGCTAATATCATGAGCATGTATCTTTCCTCTAGTGTGTGGCTTGGGGAATTACATTGCTCATGTGTTTCAATAACAATGTTGAACTATGATTATACTATAACAGATTTGAGAATAGTTACCATAGAACTGCAAGACCTAAAATGATGTGAATCTAGATGCATTAATATAGTAACATTTTGTAGCAAAGAGAGGATAAGAGGATCCGAAATAGTATATACAAATTTGGTGTGAGTTGTCATAAAATGAAGCAATATGTCCCTAATGTTGTTTTCAAGATCCAAATTTGATTATACAAATAACTGATACCTATCTAATAAGTAGAAATTTTGATGACCAAGGAGATGAGTGTGAAATTCATAGAGAATATAAAGTAATATATGGAGAAGATGAGATTTATATGAATATAGCAAGTGGAAGTGGTAGAATGGCTACAAATCTTGGAGGTGTAAAAGGATAAGAAATATGATAGGTCTTTGTGTCATAAGAATGTAAGGGTCTTTCTTAGTAAGTAATTTTATCTTTAATACCATCATCATACAAAGGATTCTAAAAATCATCAAGGGGGAAAAGTATCTACATAGTGGGACATTCTAAGAATGGAGGTTCATTGGTATCCCCATACATCTCTAAAAGTGTGGTCCAAAAAGAGCAATGAAACTCAATGTGTGATAGATCCCATGATGTGTGATTTCTAGCATTAAGAAAAATTACTCCTTAGACATGACCATTCTTATTTCCCCCCATACAAATTTCTATTCGTAAGCACCTAGTTTAGGAACAAGCCCATATAGATATAGAAAATGATGAATCCATTATTAGTTCTTTAGGATACCATGTGACTAGGAGTTATAGTTTTCTTCCTCCTAGGTGATAATAGAGGAATTACTTGTTATACAAATCAATGTTTTAGATTGATTACTCCCTTATAATTTTTTAGCTTTATGTTAGTTTATTTTTATAAAATTCCTATGTGTTAGGCCCTCAAGACTAGTACACAAAAAGACTCTTATAATTTGAGTGCACATGCATTCTATAACCCCCCAAGTGTTAGGGTTAGAAAGGTAGATATCTGAAAATTAAATGCAGATTTAATTAATAAACAGAGAAACTAAAACACACATAGAATAAATTATAACACAGAGAATTTAATGTGGTTCACCCAATCCGGGCTACATCCACCAAACTACAACCATCTAATGATTTTATTATCCAATGCAAAATCCTATTACAATCTTGCAAATAATTGCGGTTTTCATCATACTGTAACCCCCATTCGAACCCTTTTTTAACAAGCTTAGAAGCTTCTAGATTCGGGTTCTACAAAGTTGGTTTTTTTCTTTTTTCGTTGATTTTTCCTTTTTCAGTGATGACGCAAAAAAGTAGGAGGAAAATTTTTCTCGAGTGATGCCACCCCCGAACCCCCACCCGGGGCCCAGCTCGGACTGAACCCGGAAAGGATACATGTCGAGGTGTACAGTATAGCATGATCAGTCGCCACATACCAACAATGTCCCACTTGGAGACTGATCAGGCTCTACACCAACACAATCTCCCACTTGGAGATTGATCTTGGATAACACTGTTGCACTTACAGCTCCCACTGGAAATAAGTACCTTGGACCCCGCTGCTCTATTGTACTTAAATTCAACCTTGAAGGCCAATCGAAGCTGAAGCGGAGATCAACTTCTCCCTTGTCACTGCTTTCGTAAATATATCTACTGGATTGGCATCTGTATGTATCTTTTCCAACTTGACCTGTCCATCCTCCAACACCGACCAAATGAAATGATATCTCAACTGTATGTGTTTTGTTTTAGAATGCAAGGCAGAATTATTTGCAAGATGTATAGCACTTTGGCTGTCTGTAAACAAGTAATTTCCAGTCTATTGTTTTCCCAACTCGTCCATGAAAAGTTGCAGCCATATCATCTCCTTTTCCGCCTTTGTTGCAGCAACATACTTTGCCTCTATGGTGGATAAAGCAACCACCTTTTGCAATCGAGAAATACAGCTCACTATTATCCCACCAACTGTAAATACATAACCTATGGTACTCCGCCTAGTATCTATATCCCCTGCCAAATATGAGTCAATATAGCCTTTTAAATTAGTATTAGAGCCCCCAAAACATAAACATTTATTGGATGTACCTCTCAAGTACCTGAGAATCCATTTTACTACATTCCAATGATCAACTCTTGGATGTCTCAAATACCTGCTAACAACTCCTACAACATGTGCAATATCCGGTCTCGTGCATACCATGGCATACATTAAACTTCCTACAGCTGAAGCATATGGCACTTAGGACATTTTTCTTCACCCTCTTGTGTCTTTGGACACATATCCCTAGTCAATTTAACATGACTAGGAAAGGGTGTGCTGACAACTTTTGCATTCTCCATATGAAATCTCTGCAACACCTTTTCGACATAATTAGCTTGAGATAAAAACAATTTTCTATTTTTCCTATCTCTACAAATTTTCATACCAAGGATTTGTTTTGCTGCCCCCAAATCCTTCATAGCAAAATATTTTGCTAACTGTTGTATTAGCTCACTTATGTGATCCATGTTAGACCCTGCTACAAGCATGTCATCAACATATAAACATAAAATAATGTAGCTGTCATTATCCAACCTCTTAAAATAAACACAATGGTCAGAATTACACCTGTTGTACCCTTGCTCAGCCATAAAACTATAAAATTTCAAGTACCATTGTTGAGGTGCTTGCTTCAAGCCATATAAACTTTTCTTCAATCTGCACACTAGTTTCTCCTTACCTTTGACCTCAAAACCTTGTGGTTGTTCCATATATATTTACTCTTCCAAATCACCATGGAGAAAGGTAGTTTTAACATCAAGCTGTTCTAAATGCAAATCTTCAACAGCCACAATACTTAAAACAATATGAATATAAGTCATTTTAACAATTGGAGAAAAAATTTCATCAAAATAAATACCCTTTTTCTGTGCAAATCCCTTTACAACAAATTTGGCTTTAAATATCTTCTTACCTCCATCCTCCTCTTTCAGCCTATAAACCCATTTGTTTGGTAAATCCTTTTTACCTACAAGCAACTTGCATAATTCCCAAGTCTGATTTTTCAGCAAGGATTCCATTTCTTCTTCCATTCCATGCTCCCACTGAACCTTGGTACCCACCTGCATAGCTTCATCATAATATTCTAGTTCACTAGCATCATTTAACAAAATAGTATACAAAGAGGGAGAGAATCTTTCTGGAGGTCTACTTATCCTTGAAGATCATCTAACATTCATAGGATTTTGTGGTATTTTTTGTTGTTGTTGTTGTGAAGCATGAGGAACCACTGAAACATCATTGTTTGGAATATCATCCAACATTGCATAATCATTTTCTTTCTTCTCATGCTGCAACAACAAATCTTTGTACAACACTTTCTCATTGAATATGACATCCCTGCTTCTCATAATTTTTTGATTTTCAAAATCCCAAAGCCTTTAACCAAATTCATCAATGCCATATCCAACACATATACATTTCTTTGATTTTGCATCAAGCTTGGCTCTATTTTCATAATCTACATGTGCAAATGCTTCACAACTGAAGGTTTTGAGAAAAGAATAACTCACCTTCTCACCTTTCCATGCTTCCTCTGGAATACCTCAACCCAAAGGATTAGAGGGACCTCTATTAATTAAATAAAAAATAGTGTTTACAGTCGGGTATGTGCAGGATCATTGTGCAAAAAATAGGCCCTTAAGTGGCAAAAAATTCAGAAAAATCAGTGTTAGGCAACTTGACGTAAATATTTGAATAAGTTGTCTATATTATTTCAAAAATATGAAAGAATAGAATTTGTAGAAAATTGAATGTAGTTTCTAAAATACTAGGTTTATTTAAAAATAAATAAAATCTATTTGGTGAAAATTTGAAATTTCAATGCAGTAGTACTTAAATTTCAGGGAAAAAATAAGTAGGTGTCTGTCTGACCACCCTAACCATAATAAAATGATAATATTTTTTTGTAAGATTTTATATATAAGTAGAGGACTCATGTTAGGATGTGATGCATATTTTTTTGTAATTTTTTTCCAAGTAAATAATTAATTATGAATTTTTATTACAACTTTTAGAAAATATAAAACTCGTGTCTGACCACCTTAACTTGGTCAAAACTTCATGAAATTAATTTTTCTTTTTTAATCCTATAGTATGTGAAGCATAGAATGTGACACATGTTTTGGATTCAAAAAATATGATACCGTTGAAAGTTATAGATGTTTTTCAATCAGCCTATCGATCATGACTTTAGTCGAATTCTAATAGAAAATGAATAATAATTATTTATTAAATTCAAATTAAATCATAATTTATATTTTTGGAAAGCTGAGAATCTCCTCTAAAAACCCTTTTCGTTTCATTAATTTTGGGTGAAAAAAAAGTCGTCAGCCACATACCCTCATAATATTGCCACTTTTTGGCGCACCATGATCCTGCACATACCCAGTCTCTACCCACATTTTTAAAGGCAACCCAACATGCAATTTCATAGTCTGTGCACGCTCCATTATTGTTCTATTCATGCACTCAGCCACTCCATTTTCCTGTGGAGCTCTTGGAACCGTTTTCTTCCTATGAATACCATTAGAGGAACAATAATCTTCAAACTCTTTGCTGCAATACTCACCACCATTATTAGATTTGAGACATTTTAGCTTTTTACCTGTCTCATTCTCAACCAAGCTTCTCCATTTTTTAAAAGTTTCAAATACATTAGATTTATGCCTAAGGAAATAAATCCTTATACTTCATACAGAACTCTGAAGCTCAGAGAAACTGGATGGCACAATGGATGATTTATGCGCAAGATAATATAGATGACATGGAAGTAGATGTTAGATTTTCTGCTGATTTAGGATAGCTACTTTACACATCTTTACGACAACCAACAAAAAGATAGCTACTTTACACATCTTTATGACAACCAACAAGATTATGAGTCTGCCAGAAAGGTTAATGATTTAGAAATTAAGACTCTCTTGGATTTTGTTGTTAAAAAACTTGAAAAGATCAGGATGCTTACAAATAAAATAAGAGTATCCCAAACTGGTAAGGGTAGTTCAGAAGAGGAAGACAGAGAAAAGAAAGGAAAGTCTGTAGAACCTCCTAAGCCAAAGAAGGTATTTATTCAGAGAAGAAAACCTTTTCATAATGAAGAAGATAAAGCTTCAACCTCTCAAAGACCTTCTCATATGCCAACACCACATGTTCCTATGCCTAAAATCAAGGAACATAGTCTAGTCCACAAAGAAGAACAATTGAAAGATTGGCTTGACGAGCTAGGAGTAGAACAAGAGCAGCCAAAACCAGTATACATGGATGAGCCTGGTTTTGCAAATAAAGAGTCAAATGATGAAATTTTTTATGTAAATACTTTAGTTGTTTCTGATAATAGTAGTGATTCTGATTCTTCTGTAAATAGTAATTTTGAAGAAATAAATTTAAATTTTTCCCAATATAAGCAAATCGAAGGAAAAGAACCTTGGGAATCACTAAAGAAGATTACTATGGCATTGAGATGCAAGAACCAATGTCTGAAAATATGAGACCCGAACAATTGAGACCATATGCTTTCAGTGGTTACATTCTAAATATAGACAAGCTGGTCAACCCTTATGAGGCAATATGTACTTGGACTGATACATTAGAAAATATGTTTGAAAGAAGTGGTACATGGACTGAACCGGCTAAGGTTCTTTATGCAGTCAGACTTATGTTTGGAAAATTGAGAAACTGGTGGAATAATCTACCAGATACTAGACCCATGCCCAAAAATATTCCTACAAACTCTTCAGATCCAATCCTTGTGGATCCAAAAAATTTGGGTAAAGATGATATCTTCCAAGCTGGCTTTGATGAATTCAAATGGTTATTAACTAATCTTTTATGTGATGACATTTCCAACCAAGCATTAGAAGCAAATAAAATTTTGCAATCAATGAAGCTAAAATTTTTAGCTAAGTTTGATGAATACAATTGTATGTTTGAATCCTACATGGTTGCAGCTGATAAGATGCATGATCTAACCACAAAATAGTATTATTTGAATTCACTTCCATGTGGTTTAGGTGCTTGGGCACAAGATTATCTCATCAGAAAAGAACATAAGCCGCTTGATGATGTGAGTTTTCCAATTGTTAAAAGATTGATTAGATATAAGTTGGAAAAATAGTGCTTATTAGGAGCTTTGTAACTCAATAAGGAAGAGTACAATTATACATGCAACTTAAAATAATTTTGTGATCTTCTACCAATAAATCAGCTCAAAGACTTTCAGCAGCTAAAACAGTTCAAAAGAGGTGGTTGTGGCCGAAAATACAGATGAAAGAGGTGTTCCCAAAATAAATATCATGAAGGATAATACACATTCAGGCACATCAGGCATGGTAAGCATGGTTATAAAAAGAAATATATGGCAGCCCCCTATAAGAAAAAAAAATGGTCTAAATAGACACCACCATACTTACTGAAGAAAAGGAATAATAAGGCCCCCAGAGGTATCAAATGCTTTATTTGCAAAGGGCCCCATTATGCTACTAACTGTCCCAAAAAATTAAATCCTGGTACTAAGATTTATGCAATTTTTGAATATGATAACCTAGGATGGGAATTCATTGATAATAACAATCTTTCAGAAAATCTGAATGAACTTTATGAGTTAGTTGAAGAAGTTCCTGAATCTAGTTTTATGTTAAAATTTAAAGATGTTAAGGATCGATATAAACACCTGCAAAATCTTTTTGATCTAGAACCAGAGAGTTTAGATCCAGATGAGGATTTCCTCACTTCTCTCCTCAAAGATACATTAAAAGATCTACAAGTTAAAATACAAATAGAAAAATTCAAAGATCCTTATAAATTGGCAGGAACTAAAGAAAGAAAGAAGGTTGTTCACTAGCATTTGGCAAAACTCAAAAGTCTAGAACTAGATAAAGCTGAAGTGGAAAAATAGTTACGATTGCAGAAAAAACCCTCAAAAGGGGATGAACGAGATGTTGACCATGGATACAAAATTCCTCCATGGCAGAGGAAAGATAAACCTCCCTCTTCAAAAACTTCTTCTTCAAAACACAAATCTTCCAATACAGAATCTGATGTTATTGCAATTTTTAAAAAAATTGACTTTCTTATGGATGATGTTGTTGAGTTAAAAAGATTACTCAAGACTCAACAAAAAGAAATCAGAAATCTTTCTGCAGAAGTAGGGGAAATCAAAGACATTCTGTTCAAAGTAGACCAACAAGTTGAGTCTGAAAAAGAAGAAGAAATTAGCAACAGCAGTGGAAATAGTCTGATTGAAAAGACATATGAAAAAACTTGTTCATTATTGCTCTCCAATAATGGTAACTATGTCAGAATAAATTTATGTTTTCTAGGATATAAAAAGATTCCATTAGATGCATTTGTGGATATAGGTTCTTCCTGTTCTTTGGAATAAACCAATGCAATTCCTCCAGATTTTTGGAAGCATCGATCAGACCTTCCACATAGTTATGCAATAAATGGAGAAAGAATTCAGATGGGCAGGTATGCACAAGATGTACACATAGAAATAATGGGAAAAATGTTTGTCACTGATTTCATTGAATATAATGAATTAGAAGATGATGTTCTACTAGAATTCTTGTTCTTAACTAAATATGAGCCTCTTCAGTTTTGGAAACATAAAATTTCATTAAGACATGAAGATGGTCAGATTGAAATTATAGCATTAAAGATAGTCAATCATAAGTTTGACAATAGTAAGAAGAGAAATAAACAAGAATAAAACAAATAAATGGTAGAAGAAACAATAGATGTATTCAGAGAAATTAGACAAAGATTTGAGACAGATTGTTACAGTCTCAACCCATTACAATTCTGGTCCCAGGATCATGAAGAATGTGAAATACATATTCAACTAGAATGCATGTCAGTCATGCCTCATGAACCAGCCTATCTCATCAGTCCTACAGAGAGAAGAAAAATGGATGAGCAACTCAAAGAATTGTTAGATGGACAATTCATCAGGCCCAATAAAATCCCATTTGCTTGTCTAGCATTCCTGGTAAATAAAAGAGCCAAAAAAGTCAGAGGTAAAAAGAGAATTTGTATCAATTACAAGCCTCTTAATGATATCATTCTTCCTTTCAACTATCCCATTCCTCATAGTTCTGATTTAATAAGAAGAGCTGCTAATAAGAAATTTTTTTCCAAGTTTGATTGCAAGTCAGGATTCTAGCAAATTAAGGTCAAAGAATCAGATATATACAAAACAACATTCTTAGTACAACAAGGATTTTATGAATGGAATGTAATTCCTTTTGGATTATGCACTGCTCCAGCATATTTTCAGCGGAGAATGGACTAGGCCTTAAGGCATCTCAAAGAATTTTGTGTTGTTTATATTGATGATATTCTTATTTTTTCTGATTCAGTTAATGACCATTTGCAGCATCTTGAAGAACTTTATGCAGCACTAAAAAAATATGGGATATGCCTCACAACAAAGAAAATGGTGATTGGAGAAAGCCAAATTGATCTCCTTGGCTTACACTTGAAAAATGGAAAAGTACAACTACAACCTCACATCCTTCAGCGCATTCAAGAATTTCCAGATATTCTCCAAGATAAAAAAACAAATTCAAAGATTTCTTGGATGTTTACATTATGTTTCACCCTTCTATAAAGGTCTTACTGAAGATAGAAAAGCCATCCAGTCACACTTAAAAGAAGGAACAAAAGAATGGTCATTAAAAGCTACATAAGTTGTTTAGAGGATAAAAACAAAATGCCAACATTTTCCCTCTTTACAAACCCCTTCTAATGATTTACCTCTATATTTGTATACTGATGCTTCTGACAAAACCTGGTCTATTGTGTTAATTCAAGAAGAAGGAAATGGTAAAAGATATATATGCGGTTATCGCTCTGGTACTTTTACAGATACTGAAAGCCGATATCACATCTATGAAAAAGAAATACTAGCAGTCAAAAAAGGTATAGAAAAGCTTAAATTTTTTCTAAAGCTAGTAAAATTCACTATAAGAACAGACAGCCAAGCTATGAGGAGCCTACTCAAGAAAAAACCAAATAAAGATATAGCTCAGGGTAGAATTGCAAGATGGTATTTTTAATTTGTAAGTTATGATTTTGAGATTGAATGGATTAAAGGAGAAAACAATCCATTAGTAGATACTCTGACAAGAGAACTTACAGGTTCAATATATTTAGATCTAGAATTTAATGCTTCAGATTGGTTAAGGTCAGATGGTACTGGCATGTACATGATAAATCCTGGTAATATTAGCCTTCCAACTCTTCCAAAAGAAAATGTTCTAATATTGTTGGAATCTTACTTAAATAAATGGCTTTCAAATATGAAAAATCAGATCAGTTATTACCATGCACAAGGATTAATTGATTCAGATGAAGATGAAGATTTCAAAGAATCCATGGGACTAAATCATGCTCCTATCAGATATTGGTGTGGAAACAATTCAATCCAAATACGCATCAAAGGTTTGTTTGGTATGAATTGGTGAAAACAGAGTAAAATGAATATCTTGAAAAATCTGAAATTTGGTTTCATTACTAGAATTTGTTTTGATCAAGATACATTTGAAGACTATAATGATTTAATAGGAGCTAGATTTAATCCAAGTATGGAAGAATTCTTAGATCTGTTATATCCACAATTCAAAAGAACTATGACTGATTGCATGGTGCAATATCTGACACATTATCCTAGGATAGGATATAATTTCCCAAGAATTGAATTATACCCTCTTGAAGCCAGATGGAGACCTGAAGTAAGAATCGAAGATATGGAGATCAAGCTTAAACCAACATTACTAGCAAGAAGAGTTGAACTAGACCAAGCTTATTCTTAGGACTATGTAGTCCAAATTGACCATGCCTTTAATCCAAGGAACGATGATTGGGCTCAAGTTTATCAAGAGTTACCTAATGAATTATTGAATCTAGTACCATTCTGATGGTTAGCACATGGGCTTGTCTGTGTTGTGATGTCACCCACGTTAAGAAGTGACAACAGGATGCAACCCTATCATAAAAAGAAAAACTCCTGTAGCCACTTACGGGTATTAAGTGGGCCCTTCTCACTAATGGGTGTTTTTAAAGTGACTTTATTTCTCCACTATGTCAGTGTTTAGGACTTTCTGCTTAACAACTGTCTACTCCATAGTGCGGTAGGTAAATAGACACGCGTCACAAATGAATTGATGGATTCCAAAATTATTGTATCTTGCCATGAGGTAACAAGTTCAGCCTCTGCTATAAATTGTTAAGGACACCTCATTCTTGGCATTGGTGGTTTAGGATTGGAGTCTAGATTCTAGGAAGAGTCTCTAAGTTATATATCAGAATTATGCTCTCTCCTGCGCTTTGTGCGATCTGGATGATCAAAATCTGAATATATGTTTACATGTAATATTTTCAATACTATTTCTTTCTTATTCTGCAAATTTGGTATACACTTCCCATAAGTTCTATCGACTTTCAAGCCCATTTCTTCCATGATTTTTACTAGCATTACATTATTTGATGCTCCTGAGTCTATCATGCAATTTCTAAGACACTTCCCATCAATGATGAAGCTTAGAAAAAATGGATTGACTTAAATTGGGTTTGTAGTAATTGTAGTTCCCAAATATACCTCAGGATTTTCATTAATCACTGCTTCCACCTCAACATTCTTTTCTTGACTCTTGCTTGATTTGGGTTGAACAATAACCACTTTAACCTTGGCTTTAAATCTCTTCTTACCTCCATCCTCCTCTTTCAGCCTATAAACCCATTTGTTTGGTAAAACCTTTTTACCTGTAGACAACTTGCATAATTTCCAAGTCTGATTTTTTAGCAAGGAGTCCATTTCTTCTTCCATTCCATGCTCCCACTGAACCTTGGTACCCACCTACATAGCTTCATTATAATATTTTGGTTCACTAGCATTAGTTAACAAAATAGTATACAAAGAGGGAGAGAATATTTCTGGAGGTCTACTTATCTGTGAAGATCGTCTAACATTCACAGGATTTTGTGGTATTTATTGTTGTTGTTGTTGTGAAGCATGAGGAACCACTGAAACATCATTTTTTGGAATATCATCCAACACTACATAATCATTTTCTTTCTTCTCATGCTGTAGCAACAGATCTTTGTACAACACTTTCTCATTGAATATGACATCCCTGCTTCTCATAATTTTTTGATTTTCAAAATCCCAAAGCCTATAACCAAATTCATCAATGCCATATCCAACAAATATACATGTCTTTGATTTTGCATCAATCTTGGCTCTATTTTCATAATATACATGTGCAAATGCTTCACAACCGAAGGTTTTGAGAAAAGAATAACTCACCTTCTCACCTTTCCATGCTTCCTCTAGAATACCACAACCCAAAGGATTAGAGGGACCTCTATTAATTAAATAAAAAATAGTGTTTACAGTCTCTTCTCACATTTTTAAAGGTAGCCCAACATGCAATTTCATAGTCCATGCATGCTCCATTATTGTTCTATTCATGCACTCAGCCACTCCATTTTCTTGTGGAGTTCTTGGAACCTTTTTCTTCCTTCGAATACCATTAGAGGAACAATAATCTTCGAGCTCTTTGTTGCAATACGCACCACCATTATCAGATTTGAGACATTTTAGCTTTTTACCTGTCTCATTCTCAACCAAGCTTCTCCATTTTTTAAAAGTTTCAAATACATCAGATTTCTACCTAAGGAAATAAATCCATACCTTCCTAGTTGCATCATCAATGAATGTAACATAATATTGAGAGCCATTGAGAGAAGATACCTGAGTTGGTCCCCATACATTCGTATGCACAAGCTCCAATTTCTCATCTTTCTTTTGCTTCCCATCCTTGATAAAACTTACTCTCTTTTGTTTTCCATACACACAACTTTCACAGAAATCCATATTAACACATTTTAGACCTGGTAAAATAGTATTTAAATGAAGTACTTTCATACCTTTTGCACTCATATGCCCAAGTCTATTATGCCACAGTGTTGATTCAGAGTCCACAGCAGCTGTATGATCTTCTACCTGCTGAACTGCAGCAACTGTTCCTGAACATTGACCTTTTTCCATAACAATTAAAGTAGAAGGAATAGTATGACCTATACAAAGATATAAGGTGCCTACTTTCACACCTTTTTCTACACTAAGGCACCCTTTGTGACCTTCCAATTTTTATCACTAAATGTAACAACACAACCTTCATCATCTAGTTGCCCTGCTGAAATTAATTTTTTGCTTAACTTTGGAACATGCCTTACCTCATGTAGTAGCCAATGATTCCCATTCTGCAACTTAATCTTGATTCTTCCCTTTCCAACAATCTAACAGAGTTCGTTATCTCCTAAATAAACTAGCCAAAAATCCCCTTGGACATAATCAAGAAAATAACTTCTATGGGGGGTAGCATGAAATGAAGCCCCTAAATCTAACACCCAAGAATCATCAAAATTATCAAGGGAAAGAATCAAAGCATCCTCATCAGATTTATTACTTACCACATTTGCCTCTTTACTTCCTTTTTGTCTCCTTTATTTTTTTGAGACCAACAATCTTTCTTTAAATGACTCGACTTACCACAATACCAGCAATCCCTCTTGTCTCTAGATTGGGACCTTCTGTCCTTTGATTTTCCTTGTGACTTCCCATTATTTCTAGAATTGTTTCCTCTCTCCTTTGTTCTTCCCCTACTTTCTGCATTCAAAACACTACCTGATGTGGATGTTCCACCTGAGCTTTTCCTACGAATTTCCTCGCTCAAAATAACACCAACAACATCATCAAATTTCAATGTATTCGAACCATAAACAAAATTGCTAATAGCCATTACCAAGCTATTCCAGCTTTTAGGCAAAGAACACATAATCAAAAGAGCCCTAACTTCTTCATCAAAGTTTACTTTTATAGAAGTTAATTGACCGGTGACTGTATTAAACTCATTTAAATGATTAGTAACTGACCCACCTTCTACCATTTTCATATTAAATAAATGCTTCATAAGAAGTACCTTATTTGAAGCGGAAGGCTTTTCATATAACTTTGTCAGGGTTTTTATCAACTCTTGAGTTGTCTTTGCTATTGTAATATTGAACACCACTGATTGTGCCAAGCATAAACGAATACTGCCAAGAACCTTTCTATCCAAAATATCTCAGTCCTCATCAAACATTGTTGAGGGTTTCTTGGTTTTCCCTTCCAATGGCCGCGATAAATCCTTCTGATAGAGGTAGTCCTCCATCTACATCTTCCATAATTTGATATTTTTGCCCATTAAACTTCTCAACCTTCTTACCCTCATCTTCCATTACTCCCACTCAATTGTGAGACCTTCCTACAGATGATGATTGAAACACAACCCACTCTGATACCACTTGTTAAGGTTAGAAAGGAAGATAACTAACAATTAAATGCAGATTTAATTAATAAATAGAGAAACTAAAACACACATAGTATAAATTATAACACAGAGAATTTAACGTGGTTCACTCAATCTGGGCTACATCCACCAAACCGCAGCCATCCAATGATTTTATTATCCAATGCAAAATCCTATTACAATCTTGTGAATAATCGCGTTTTTCATCATATTGTAATCCACATTCGAACCTCTTTTTAACAAGCTTAGAAGCTTCTAGATTTGGGTTCTACAAAGTCAATTTTTTTCTTTTTTTTGTTTATTTTTCCTTTTTTCGGTGATGATCGAAAAAGTAAGAGGAAAAATTTTATCGAGGGTTGCCGCCCCCGAATCTCCACTCGGCGCCCGACCTGGCCCCGGACCTCGACAAGGATACATGTCGGGGTGTACAGTATAGCATGATCAGTCACCACATACTAACACCAAGTAGCTCTATTTAGACATAATTAACATGTTAAAAATGTTTGTCACTTTATAAATTAAAATGTTTACAAAGTTATAATAATTTTCTAGAGTCTTACAACATCCTATGGAAACAAAAAAGATGAATGTGTAATATAAAATAAAGAAAAATACCATGAACTAATGTGTAATGCTTAAAAATATGCACTTTAAAAAATGAGACTCAAATCCAAGTTTAATTATGAAAGTTAGAAGGATTTAAAACTAAAAACATTATAACTACATGGAGAAATAATATTTAAGAAAATATAAGTCATCATTAGAAACATATTACATCACTATGAAGAATGTAAAATTTGACACTATTTTTAAAAAAATGCTTAAAACTAGCCTCAATATGGAAAAGAAAATGCCTCCTAATGTTGGCCTCTAAAACTAAAAATTCTTGCAATAGGAGCTCGAGGAGTCTCCACTTGGTGGTGGTTAAATAGATGGAGAACAACATTTGAGTGGC
Organism: Sequoia sempervirens; assembly: GCA_007258455.2. Classification (NCBI taxonomy): domain Eukaryota; kingdom Viridiplantae; phylum Streptophyta; class Pinopsida; order Cupressales; family Cupressaceae; genus Sequoia; species Sequoia sempervirens. The sequence goes on along the minus strand of VDFB02256132.1, from coordinate 176,874,093 downwards.
ACAACTATTGGAACATGTATTATGGTGAAGCCAGAATAGTGGTTTACAATTGAAGTGAGGAAGAAAACTCACAGAAAATGAATGCATGGAAAAAAAAATGATTTTAGGGGTTCGTACGAACCTATTGGTTTGACCGAATCCATTAGGGGTTCGCTAGAACCTAGGTTCGAGCGAACTCCCCTAATACTTTCCTGCCAAAAAAACCATCGAAACCCCTTATAGAAGGGGGGTTCGAATGAACCCTGGTTCGAGTGAACCCCTAGGGGTTCACTTGAACTCATAGGGGTTCATTCGAACCCCCTTTATTCCTCATCCCCTCCCTGAGACACAAAAAAAACTTGAATTTTGGCACTTCGGAGCTCGGGTTGAGGATGAAAATGGAGGAATCTTCACAAACCCAACTTGAATCAGGTAGTCCTCAGAACGAGCTATCCAACGAATATAATTTTAATATGTTTTGGTTTTATTATGCATTTGTTTTTTAGTTTTATTAAACATAGGTTTTTCATCGAAAATGAAGGTCTTTGTTCTGCACATGTGGAAAAATAGCATATTATAAAAAAAAAATGAAAAATATGAGTGCCAAATATTGAAGTCCTTGATCTGACAAAAAAAAAAATTGAATTTCGATATATACAAAAAAAGTTGTGTTATACGGTCGCTATGTCTGAATTATAATTGGTTTGACTTCAAAACTTGATTAAAGAAAAAATATTCAATAAAAAACTATCTAACCAAGTGGAAGCACTAGATATCAGAGTTAAAAATCTAAATTCGAAAGAATTAGAATTTTATCCTTCATGGAAAAAAAATTATGAGTTATACGGTGTGCCACTTTTTAAAAATGTTGTTTTTTGAAAAAAAACAATTTTCGTGGGAGATGGAAAAAGAAGTGCAATCTGATTCCAAAAATTTTGAAAAAAAAAAAATTTAGAATCTACAGATAAAATGTGATGAGACTCTAGTTTTCATCATCTTCAAATTCTTCATGGTTTAGCCGCTATAGGTGCCTGAATGTGAAGATTTAGTTTTAAAAAATAATTTCAGTGTCTAGTTTGGCCAAAAATTGTAAACAACTATTGTGGGATCACCCATTATTCATAGTGTGTAGGTAGAGTAGAGTGGGGTAAATAGGTGGGTAGTGTAACTAATGGTGGTGGGGAGATTAGGTGATGCCATAGGGGTGGTGGTAGTGCAATGACTAGGTCATAGGAAGGTGGTGTGATTGGTGGAAATGATGAAATTTGGAAATATTATTGGTGTAGTGGTAGAGTAGCACTGTGGTTGTGCAAATATGGCGTTGTCAATGGCGGTGGTAGAAATTGGTGGCACTACTTACTGATAGTATCAGCGTCAGAATTGAATAGTTCTTTAGCATTTCCTTTCATGGAGGTTGTATGGTACCATATGATCCCTTGTCATGACATTGGAAAAAGATTAGAAAATTATAATTATGATATAGACAATCAATATCTAAAGATAAAAGGAGCAACAAATATTAAAGGTTTGGGACAATATCTAAAAATGGATGAGATAACATGTTAAATACATTAGAATGTGTGTAAATGAAAATTATGAAAAATCAAGAAATGATTAAATCTAAAAATGAAATCCTAATAGTGTAGCCAAGGGTGGAAACAAGATATAGCAAACAATGAAGCTTTAACACTAAAAGGAAAATATAGATCAATGAGATCACAAATAAATGCACACAAACCCTAATTGAATTTAAAATATGATTTATACTACTTGAAAGTACAAATCTACAAATGTATAATAATGAAGGTATAAACCCTAAATTGGAACTATAAGGTGTTGTAAGACATGACAAATTCACCAAAAACATGAAGAAAAATAATAAATTTTGGAAGTAAATATAGGTTATTCCAATAAGATGCATAAACATAAACATATACAAACCTTAATTGATTTCTTTCTACTATGGAATTGGTTACTAAACAATTAATTTTATTTTAAGAATGTAATATTAAAGGAGCAATATAATTAGCACAATGACCAATGTAGATGAATAGATTTGATGGTGTGGATTCTAATATGAAAAAGTGGTATCCTCAGTGTGTAGCTTGAAATTATATGCAAGACTACAATTATTTGTAGGTCAATTTTGTAGATCTGGATCACTTCCACCAACACAGATTTGTCCTATGACCTAAATATATGATCTAATAAATTACACTATTGTTCTTTAGTCCACCTCAAAATCTACTCTTTACTAATTGTTAAGGGTTTGCAATATTTAAAAATACATTGAGGTGCTATTAGATTTCAAGGGTCAAGTTCCATTAGATCAAACCCCTATAAATAACAAATTTTACAACCTCAATATAATAGTTAGAAAACAATAAGTATGCATATTTCTTAGGAAGACTTTTGATGCATATTAGATTCTTTTCAAAGTGTTCCAAATCGAAAAATTCCTATAATGAATGTTCTTAATATAAAAACATTGTTTAGAAAAATTTAAATAATATATGAATATCTGAATGAATATCCTTAAATATTACTACATAAAAACAATTTAACTTTTAAATAATATGATGAAATCATAGTCTGGTTATGGTAGGATAAAAAAATTTACATATATTAATTACATGATTGAACGTTCACCTTAATTGAAAAGGGAAATTCATAGGAAAAATAAACCTTATCCAGACTATCCAATGCATTGCCCAAAATTTCAGGGAGAATTGTCGGCAATTTTTGTGGGAGCTGTGAAGTTTCACGATGAAGACTTATTTCTACTATCTTGTGTTTACAACCGCATATTTTATTTATTTATTATTTTTATTTTATGAGGTCGCACCAAGTCATATAAGGGGGGCGCCTCGAGCCTTCAACCCCCAACAAAGAAAGATCACTTGACAGTGAAATAACCTAAATAGTATTCACTTCTACTTTGCATGTTTAGAGTTGTGTTTAGAAGATAAAAATATTTACATTTTTTTTTTGTTTTTGCTAGTTGTATTAACAAACAATAAAATTGTATCATTTGGATTGATCATATTTTATTATATTTTTTAGTTTTTATCACTTGTCATAACATTTTAATCAATCAATAATGTAGTATTTTCTTTTGAATGTAAAGGTTTAGAAATAAGGAACACAATAAATAAGTATCATACTTGTATGTGAATGATACTTGATGTCAACAACAATGAAGGAGATTCATAATAGGAAAAGAAGATGTAATGAAAGCTAATGAAACTTTTTAATCATAGAATAAATGGTGAGGCACAAGAACTGACTAGTGAGGCATGCCAACTCATAAAGAGAAAATGTGTCAACAACTCACCTAGGTTAGATAGTTTTCCCATTTCCAACTAAAATTAGGTTTCGAGGGGTGGACATATAACTGCAAAAGGATTATTTTTCCTTTAAAAATTAAAACACCATTTTATTTACTTTGTTTATTTCATATTACTTAATAACCACAAATCATAGAAATTATATAGAAATGTAATCCAAATAATTTGAAAGATGCTATGCTATGAAATTTAAAATTGATATTATTTATCTATTGTAATTATTTTAACATATTATATAATATGATAATAATGTATTATGTTTTGTTTTCAATATGTATGTTTTGATGAATATGTGTGTGATGCCTTCATCTTTTTCCTAAGACATTAACAGTATAAGAAAATAAAATAAAATTTTGTGATATAAATATGACACCAACATACCACATTACACACATGAACTAGAGATGGTGTAACACAACACAATGAAACTTGAACTACACAACATCAATGCACTAATCATGACAGTATAAACAAGATTGTTAACCTTGTTTTGCAAACAACTTCACCATAATGACCATACCAAAGGATATAGTTGCCTCCAATGACAATGTTTAGGTATTAGACCACAATCTCATTCTCTTATGATGAAGGGTACTCCCCTTACAATCTCAAACTCACAATAACAATGGAAACTTGCACAATCAGATGCAACAAAGAAACAACAATTTTCTTTTATTACTGAAATAAAAATGACATTACACCATTATAGTTTAACCACATGGGCTTTCTGATTACATGAATCTGCAAACATTCAAATCTGAGGAAAAATCTACTCTGCGCATATGCCTTTACCACCAAGCTGCCCCTACTTTTCCTTTCTGAGGAATTATATCTTCTTCTTTTGTCTCTAGCTTCTCCAACAAGAATATTCCTTTCTTCCATCATCGTGATCCCATCTAGGTTCATTCTATTTTCTATTTCTAGCTGACTATAACCTAGGGTTTGTTCTTTATTCAATGCATTGCCTTAGTACCATCATTTACATCCAATCAACAACAAAGCATAATTGCAGTTGTTATCTCTTTTTCCATACATCATTCCTTGCAAGCTATCAATCAAAATATTCACACCAAAACCATCTTGAAATCATCACCATTTGATTATGTGATTCAATCTAGCCAATCGCTCACTACCACATGTCACAACACTATGTTCCCATCAGCCAAACCAAGTCAACATACACTTCCTACAAAATGGTGGAATTCTGCCATTTTCCTTACTTATCAGGGATTGGGGGTCATCCATTCCTCTTACCATTTACACACAATGCATAGTAGCTCTTAAGCAACAAGATTGAACAATGAAGTCCAAATTCTATTAACTTGTCAGGGTTCAACCATTGGCCTTCCCCTCTACCTTTTATCATCCTTCATAACTATCACAAACACTCACTCAAACCTCCAAAGCTCCAAAGTGCGAAAACACAAAGTGTATGAGATTGTTGGATGTCAGAGTTCGCACATACATCATACCACTTACTATCTTTTGAACAAGGTGTAAGTCCCATCTCTAACTTGTGAAGCTTGAAGCATCTCTAAGCCAACTTCAACCCTTTCAAGTATTGGGGTTTAGAGATTCTTCATACCCTTTACATTCCTTTAACACTTAAGCTAAGATGTAAGCCTCAACATCGAAGCCTAATGTCTGACCCTTCATAGAAAAGAGTAAGCCACATGTTCAAAGTCTGAAATCTGATCAGACTTAAGATGAAAATGACTAACTCTTGTTTCTCTAGCAAGTGATAAGAGATAAGTAGAGGCCCGAAGCCAGAACTTCTATAATTTTTCTTACTTAGCAAATTCTAACCAACAATCCCTTATTGAAAAGAAACAACAACTTGTTTTTTGTTGATGTAAGATTGCTCTTACACCCTGGATGCTCCTGCATTAGACACCTCTAGGGTGATTTAAAAAGTGACCCTATCACTTCTCAGGGGTTAGAGGAAAACCAAGGTAGTTAACCTCAACCTCAAACAACCATGATGGATCTTCAACATTCCTTCCCTTCCATTTCAATAAGTACACTGAATACTACTTGTTTCTTGTGCTTCTACCCACACGACTATTAAAAATTCCTTTATCTCTTCCTTTTTTGAAGTAGGTGCTAGGATATTCCACTATGCCTCTTCCAATTCTTCTCCAACTCCTCCTTGATGATACTCTGTCAAATCTAAAATGTTAAACATAGGTGAAATATGAATTTCATTAGGCAACTCTTGTTGAACAAGACAACTAAGAGGAGGGGTGAATCAGTTGTAGCAATTTTAACCTTTAAAAATTTCACCAGAAGTTAGATCAATAAGCATTCATAAAACCTTTACTTTGTCAATGTGTTTAATCACTAAATGCAGAAATAGAAACTTAAAGTAATAAGACCATAAACACAATAACACTAGATCTACATGGAAAACCCAATGAGGGAAAAACCGCGATGAGGATTAGCTCACAATATAAAGAATTCCAAAACTGAATACAAAGGATCACTACCAAGAGAGGAATTACTTGCTCAATGAGGGCTCACTACCCAGACAGGACATGCTTGTCCAATGAGGGCTCACTACTCAAAATTATTGAAGATAGAATAAAATTGTTATTGAGAGAAAACTATCTCAAAGCAATAGGAAATCCACCATAATTTTCTCACACTCTTGTAGTCTCACATGAAAGATGTTAGATGCCATTAGCTCACTACCTTCGAAACCCTAACATGAAATTCACATTGCTTAGCTCAAATTTGCATCTTACATGCATATCTTACATCTATCTTGTCTTTATCTTGCTTCTATCTTACCTCTCACACACATCTCAACTTGTACTTATACCGTCTTCAACCTTGAAACCCTTCCAAGGTCATCCAAACACACTTTGCACTTACAAATTCAAATTAGGTCGACGTAAAAATATTCTATGGTGGAATTAGAATGAGGGAAACCCAAACACATACTTAATGAGGACCTAAATAAGTCCCAACATGTTTCTCCATGCTTACATAAATTTCCCCAATAGTGTTTAACACAAGGTTGGCCAACACCAATGTTAAAAACATAAAACAATTAAGCACACACATCCTTAACACAATCCAATCTTTCCAAACAAAAAATTTCACTCGAACACAACCTTATCAAATTATTCTTAGAACCGCAAGTCATGAAACCAAAATTTAGAGAAATCTAGAGCAACTACATTTCTCTTGGACCATAGCCAGACACATCAAAATTCATGGTTCACATGCCAGTGAAGATATCTCACACTGTACAACAATCCAGAAGCCCAAATTATAGAGATAGCAACTACCAACAACCATGAACAATATCTCAGATTTGTACAAGCATATAAACAAATTGGAGCACATCTCGGAGTATACATTGAATACCTGCAAACCTTCTTTATTACAATTTTCTCAATATCCTCAACATATACAATCAATAACCAACTTCAATGACAATAGCAACCAGTTGACATCAATAACAAAACCTTCATATTTGCAACAATCTCCCCCTTTTTCATTGATGGAAACACATGATGTGAAAAACCATCAAAGACAACACAACTCTCAACACATTTTCTCATGATTTCTCTCTTTTACTTTCTCTCCCTCTATATAGATAGACTTTTTCACATGATTCTTTCTCCCCCTTTGACATCAATGGAAAAGGAAAAAATATTTTACATTTTCTCCCCCTTTGACATTAAGATCATTACCAGTATTGAATATCCCCCCTTAGGAGTACACCCAATCAACTGTACAATGAAAACACAAGACACTACTTGCTCCCCCTAAGAGGTAGCCACCAACATCATTCCAAAAAGAGGATAGATCCATAGATCCAATGGACTGATGCATCTCCATATGCATCTAGCTCAAGAAAGGAGGGGCAATAACCCCTATCTTCTCCCGAAGATACTCAAAAGTATCTTTAGGAAGAACCTTAGTAAATATGTTAGCAATCTGATCCTTTGTAGGTACAAACTCAAGCTTTATTTCATTCTCCATGACCTTTTCTCTCAAAAATTGATACCTTATCGATATATGCTTTGTCCTTGAGTGCATTATTGGATTATTTGAAATGTTAATTATACTTGTATTATCACAGAAAATAGAGATGGGATCATCATACATTACTCTGATATCCTTCAATTTTTGTCTCATCCAAAAAACTTGTGTGTAGCAGGATGTTGTAGTAATATACTCAACCTCTGCAGTGGATAAGTAAATTGAATCTTTCTTTTTACATAACCACGACACCAATCTGCAACTAAGAAAGAATGCACAACCACTTGTAATTTTTTTTTCATCAACATACCCTACCCAATCTACATCTGTATAACCACTTAGTGTAAAATTAGTATCCCTAGGATATGATAAACTATAATCTAGAGTGCCATTTAGATATCTAAATATCCTCTTAACCGCTACAACATGTGTTTCTTTAGGATCCTCTTGAAATATACACAATTGTGAAATTGGTTCACAATTACTGATTTAGGGTTTGACACCAATTTTTTTCATTTTTTAGAAAATTTGATGTTGTTCGCTTTGTGCATGCAAGAGATCATTAGAATGCTCATCTCCTAGGAGTGTTGACCTAGTATTCTTTCTCACATTCACCATTTTAAGGATGATGAGAACTTCTTCCTTAGAGCTATTAGCTTGGGATTCGTCGCTCACATGTTAGAGATTAGGATATATTTAGTAATGATGATTGCATTGGTAGAGCGTCAACATAGTGAGACCTCCTCATTCCACCTTCCCCCTGAAGAGGCAACTATTACTCGCGAGGAAATATGGCACATTCTACAGGTCCCCATCTCATTTATGACATAGATGTGGATTAGGACACTATTTTGGATATTATCGAGGTGGACACCATCTAGGTTAATAACCACTAGATAGACCTACAAGAGTATAGAGGGTAGGTGCCAAATTTGACATTGGTTATTAGAGAATTGATCTCAGGAGTATTGGTGCTTGACAAACAAGGTAGAGGTTTCAACTTTGGTTGAGGACGCACTTGGGCAGGGATGGTTTAGAGGATGACACTCTATACTTGTGGCCCCATTATACTCACCTCTTTATACCATGGCATGCATCAGGTCATTTACTTGAGGGGGCGGGCTATAGGGGTTGGCATTACACTGCAATACATTTGGGCCTCAGAGCACATTTTTCATTCTCTAACCTATTATTAAACTTGTTGATACTAATCCTACTCAGCCTATTGTTTACAGATATGGATCCATGACCACCCTACAACACACAGGTACCATGACCATCACCTATTAGAGGCAAGTGATAGATGATATGCCATTTTTTAAATTAAGGCCATGGATCCAGGCACATCCCAAGTATGACGACCAGGATCAACTATTTTATGCTCGCCAAACCAGATACATTTTGGGACAAAAGCATACCATGGAAAAGAGGTTCCTACCTGATTAGGTAGCCAGGTAGTTCGGTGAGGTGCAAGACATAGTGCAACCCACATATAGGGCCATATTTGCATTAACTGTCTGAGAGATACTCTAGGGACAACAAGGCCCACCACAAGTGGTTATTTATGATTTTAGAGCCCTCATACCATAGCCATGGGTATACATCAATTATTTATATGATGTAGGGACCACATCTGCATATGATGCATGGTTCTTTTAGCATGCCCTAGTTCGGTTAGCTCTGAGTAGAGTTAGGGGTAGATACCTGGTAGATGAGAGGACAACAACAACCTCTTTGAGAAAAACATGATAGATAGGATCCTATGGATGGATACCAACAATAGTAGCGATAGAAAGATTAGGTTTCTAGAGATAGACACCAGTAGCAATAACAAGATCAAGGCATGGGATAGGTTCCAAGGTAGCCTCCCTTGATACACCCATTATGACAGGCACCACCACCAGCACCACCACCACACTAGCAGTAACAATAATAGGGACAAGGTATCAACCCATGGGATGCAGAGATCCTATCTCTTAACACAAAGAGAGACAACCTCAGATAGGAGTGTGGCCAGGTGCTTTAACAGGTGTAGCAGGTTACAAGTGAGTGATACTATGAGAGACAATAGCTACAATAGCTCAGCATCTAGCTGGCTCAAGAGACAGGTCGTAGGCATTAGTTTTAGGATACTACTCAGTAGTCACAAGGACAAGTCATCTCAACACACATGTATGGAAAGGCCATGATGGAGGTGACATATTATAGGAATTTATATTATAGATATTTTCTTGCTCACTGAAAAATACCAGATTTGTAAAGAAGCAAAGTGGCACCCAAAAACTCAGGAGATGCACCTTTAGTTCATCAACAACCTTCAAGTAGCGACCACTATCAGCCTTCGATGGGACATCAAAAACAGTCTCATCATGAGGACCAGTAGAGAAGAGGATAGCTCTTTGCTTATAGACACCTTTTTGATGTACAAACCTAATATGGATATGTATACACATTCATTGGCTAATTTTTGATAGCCTCATGTATAGCCATTTTTATGATATTACACATTGATTCAGATTTTTGTATCATGACAGATATATTTTGATGATGATATATGTATGAGATGATTCAATGTGGCACTTTATTGATGTGATGTTTTATTTTATGTGATGTTTTATGATTTATGATCATGTATGGATGCACATATGTTTATGGATGGATGCATACCTTTATTATGCATGTGATGTGATGTGATGTATGATGCGATGCTATATGATATGAAATGTATGATTTATGTTATGAATGCAATGCGATGGATGATTTACTTTATTTTTTAGCATCTTTTCTATATGATATGTGATGATGCAAAATTTTCATGCTATGAGCTGGATGCATTTATTTTTGTGTATTTTCTATGTGATGATGATTATGATATGATTATGTAAGATGTATGTATGATGATGGTTTTTGGATGCAGGATGGATGCATTTGTTATTTTGTTGATTTTCATGACACCATGTTAGCGTAGAAAGAAGATAGAAGAATAGGGTGGACTAACCATTGATTTCAAGATTGATTAAGAAGTCCAACAAGTCTATGTTTATTTGAGACTTTATTATATATGGTGATGAGATTGATGATTTTCTTGTTTCAAGGATTGGGATACTTCATCATTTCATTCGTTATTTTTGATATAGCACATAGACATGATGCATCATGGTATTGATAACCAAGATGGATTTGTATCTAGTGTGATGGAATTTGACTCTACAAATAGATGGGATAATCCTTGCTCACACCTGACATACAAAAACCTCATTGGAATGTAGTTTAGAAGTTTAGAGTATTTTTTACCAAAGCATACGTAATAGTCAACAATTTATTCAAAACAACCTCCCTAGACATAACAAAGCAAGTATTCGCCAAGGTTATTTTACAAGAACATCCCACACGCACATAAAATGAAAGATAATGATCAATGCCCCATTCCTTTGTCTCTAAATTGTTTTGATAGAAATCATCGAGAGCTCCTCGGAATGGGTCAATAGGATAAGTCATAAGAAAATATCAAAATGAACAAACTTTCAATGTTATTTATGTCTTGCCAAAGTAACATAACTAAAGTGATTTACGATAATGATTTCTACTGTAGGAAGGATACATCCTAGGACATGTTTATTAGATGTTTTGACTAAGATTAATTGTTTGATAGGTTGTTTATACAAATGTTACAAACTTGTTTACCCATGATCCAAACTTTATATTTTTACATTCAGGTTTACACTTTATGAATTGTGACACTTGTTTCCACTTGTTTTACCAAAGGTTGAAAGTGATGATTGATTTATTATCAATCAAAGTCTATTGTAGGTGAAAGCGAAATGAGATGGGTGGTTTTGGAATTTTTGGAATATTTCAATGTTTTTGATGTTTTTTAATGTTTTGAGGCTTTTTTTGGTCTTTTTGGGTGTATTTGAATGTTTAGGTTTTTCAAGTTATCTGAGGTTGTTTAGGATTTTTTAATGTTTTCCATTATTTTGGGTTTTCAAGTTTTTCAAATGTTTTTTTGTGTTTTATGAGTTTATACAAAGACCTAAGGGGAAATTGACCTAGCGCCTTGGGGGCTCATCAATGATGGCCTTGCCTACATTATACACATAGAGATGGCGCAGTCTGACTACCTCTGGACAATAACTATTTACTGATGATATATGTACATTTGATGGATTGTTAGTTTATTATAATAGACTCCTAAAGGATTGACCTAATTCCTTGAGGGTTCATCGATGATGGCCTTTCCTATGTTCAAGCTTAGAGACAGTGTAGTCTGACAACCATGTTTATTTTTTTCTAAATTTTTGACTTGTTTAGGGATTTTGATGTTTTTGGTGTTTCCAAGATGTTTTGGATGTTTTGGATATTTTTTTACTGTACAACTTTTCAAATGTTTTGGGATTTTTAGATGGTTTTACTAGTGTTTTTGGATTTTTATAAATAACCTTAAAGGAATCTACAAGAACCTAATCCGATGCAAGTATAGACAAATTTCCCCCAGTGTGATGCGATAGACTACCTTGATATAGGTAGGACAAACTAACCTTAGGAATGTGCCAAATATTACTAAAGGAGAAAATGATACGTAATATCTAGCTATGATACAAATGTGGATGGGTGATGGAATAAATAGGATAATAGGATGAAGGATGAATGTGATGGGTAGTGAAGCAAGATAAGTCGAAGAGTCAATGATGGATGGATAGTGATTATTTACACAAGGACCTTTTTCTAGGTTTTCAACAAGGTACTTGCCCAAAGTGCCACCGAAGTGGTTTTCACTAAAGGACAATTTTTTCCTTTACTGTTTTCAATCCTTTTTTAATTTTTCTAGATTTTATTTTTTATTTTTTGGATTTATACCCTTCAAGTCTAGGCATAAGAATTTTTGAGATGCAATCTATTGATAGTATCCTACAAGGGTTCTCCTTCAGGTGTTGACAACTTATATGCTCCCAAACCATAACTAGCTATGATGGAAAATGGTCCTAACAAATTAGGCTCAAACTTCCCTTTGATATCGAGATTTGGTATGTTCTTTTGATTCTCTTTTAGTACAAGATCTCCCACATGGAGGGACCAAATTTTTATTTTCTTATTATAGCTCCTTTTGAGTTAGTTTCGATAAGCTTGAAATTGATTCAAAGTATCAAGATGACACTCATCAAGTAGCTCTAGTTCGTTCAACCAAGACATCTCATATTCTTCATTGATAATGAGATTTTGTAGTGATATTCTCAATGATAGGAGCTCAACCTTGATAGATAGAATATCTTCAATTTCAGAGACTAGGGAAAAGGGTGTGGCACATGTAGGTATGTGGATACTAGTTCTAGAGTCCCATAAGGTGAGGTTCAATTGTAGATGCCAATCATGACCAACTTCATTTTTTTTCTTCTTGAGAATTTTGAGGATGGTTTTGTTTGAAGCCTCAAGTTGACTGTTTCCCTAGGTATAGTAAGGGGTAGAAAACTAGTGTTGGATATTGAACCTTTGGCACAACTTGCAAACATCCTGATTTTTGAAAGGTATTCCATTGTCTGAGATAACGGCTTGTGGAACACCATAGTGATAAATAAGGTAGTTCAAGATGAATTTAGAGATTTTTTCCCCATGATGTAGGTCATAGAGATCACTTCAACCCACTTCGTAAAATACTTAGTGGTTGTAATGATAAACTTGTGACCATTAGATGAGGTGGGGTGATCTTTCCTATGAGGTCGAGTCCCCACTACAAAAAATTCCAAGGTGTAACAATTGGTTGGAGTTTGGATGAGGTCCCCATGCTGTTGACACTACATGCACTTCTAGTGTAGGAGCACCTAATGGTGTAGACAGACATTTTTATAAAATTTGAATCTTCAAATGTAAAAACATCATAAAAGGTCTTGTAAGGTCAAATTTGATGTATTTAGGTCTCAAAGAGGTCTTTAAGGGGTCAAGGATGTTAAAATGCAAAAATTGTCATTTATTGTCCAAATACCAAAAAAGATGTAAAAGTGAGAAAAAGAAAGAAATTGGAAAAAATGCTAAAGGAAGATGAAGAGTCATCTCGTTGGAAAGGTAGTTAGTTTGTTGAATATGAAGGGGAAATTGATCTACATGATGTAAGAATCTATAAAATCATGTATAACACGAGGAAAAGGAAGATTTCAAAACTTGTAATCAAATTAGAAAATAAGAATTCCCTGCTTTTCTAAAAATAACGTTCCTCCGTGATTTTCCAATCCCTTTGGGTTTATACAGTACTTTCAGAATTAGATATCTATTACTTGAATTGTTTAAAGTGTAGGCTCTTCAAAACTAAGTGGTTTTGAGTAGGATAATTTGAATCTTGAGGTTGGTTGCAGACTTTTGCTTATAACTGTTGTAACCCTTAAATAGGGATTTGAGAGTCTTTTAGGATATGTACCACCATTCCACCGATGGAGTTAATTTGATCAATGGAATGGGATAATTTTAGGATGGATTTTTGGTTTTTTGAAAGTGTGTAGGTGCAGGGAATTCATGGTGCAAGGTTTTTGATGTTGTCTTAGGAAAAAATTATGAGTTTTCCTCTTGAAAATGGTGGCTACAAGCATGGTATTGATGATTCAGCATGTGTAAAGGCTTGGTGGTGATAAATTATGTTTGGGAAGACATAAAAAAACATGTTTGAAGTGGTGAAAAGAATAGTTGAGGCCTGCAAAGGTTCTTTTAAATAAACCCTCATTATTTTTGTATTGTTAAAGCCTATAAACAATGGTTTGCATTTTGTGATTCAAAGAATGGTCAAAAAGTTCAAGAGTAGATTGATTTTGTCATTTTAGACCCTGTTCTAATATTTTTTGTGGATTTGGAGGATTGATGAATTGTTTTAAGTTGACTTGCTTTGATAATTTGGCCTATTTGGTAGCCTAAATGCACAGGACAATGAATTGTTCTGATGATTTTTCTAAAGCAAAGATATCTAATTTTGAGATATGTTTAAATTGATATAAATGGGTCTCCAAAATAGTATTTGGTTCATGGATTTTCAATGTATATTGGTTGGTATACCCAATTTAGCCACATTGCCATGCTACTAGGGTTTTGGGGTTTGAATACTATAAATTGTGATTCTGATAAAACAATGATATGGGTGATTAGAGCGGCCTTGAATATGTCAAAATAAGGGTGTTAGGGATGTCTCAATACCTGTATAGAGTTTAGGAAGCATAATATGATGTTTTGGTGCATGGACAAAGTGGAACTATGGTGAAAGATAGTGTTTTGAGTACATGAAAATGAAGTCCTGATAAGATAGAGTTATGTAGCAACATAAATGGTTTGTTTTTTGTCAAATAATGGTGTTGTATGGTGTACAAAATAAGTTTGGTAATAGTTTGAAAGAAAGTGTGATGATTTGTGGTCCTTTTGCCTCATTTAAGCAAATTGAAATAAAGAGTGATATGGTGCATATTTTGGTGTTTTGGTTCAGAGTTTACTGAGAAAATTAGTGCTTTATTTTTGTCAAGATTGATGATGGTAAAGTTGTTTTTGAAGTACGATAATGATATGGAATATTGATGAAGTGATTTGGCTTATTGGTGCCTTGTGATTTTCAAGTGAAATGATGTGATTTAGAGGAAAAGATAACAGAATTTTGGGTGATTGTTCAATTCAATCTTCTCCATTTGAGTTGGGGTCAGAAGTACCCTGAAGAGTTGTGGTTTTTGGTAGATGCTCTTGCATCAACTTCTTGACATATTGGTGAGCTTCCTATTCCATGGTAGGCCAATAATACCCTATCCTCAATATTTTCTTAGCTAAGGTCATACCACTTGAATGTGATCCATAGATTCCTTTTGTTTACTTCTATTAACATAATAAAAGGTTCCTCTTGGTTAAGACATCGTAATAATGTTCCTTCAAGACTTTGATGGTAAAGGGTATCACCTAGGATAACAAATCAGGATTCTTTCTTGAAAAAGGTTTTCTTAAGGTTCAGAGTTATGTCAGATGGGATGATACGTCTTTGTAGGTAGGTAAAGATGTCATGATACTAGGGAGAACTGGGACCAATGATTTCACATAAAAACTCAAATTATAGTACCTCGAATGTTGCTATGAGAAGCTACTCGATGAGGAATTCACATTTAAGAATGTTATGCGGATTATCCAACGAGGACCCAATAGTTGCCATTGCATCAGCTACTCGGTTGTTGACTTAGGGTATATGCTCAAATGTGATGTTGATAAAGAAATACTTGAGACTTTCCACCATCTTTTAGGTGTGAGCTTTTCATCCTTAGTTTGATACTCATCATTGACTTGATTTCCAATCAGTTGTGAATCTCCATAGACCTTCAATTCCAAGATTTTCCACTGTATTGCAATTCTCAGTCCTATGATAAGAGTTCCATAGTCAATGATGTTATTGGGCATAGGAAAGATAGTTAATATGACTTAGCAATACAATCACCTTGTGGGGTGATGAAGAGAATTCCTACTCGAGATCCATGATGCATATGTGATCCATCAAAGTACATCTTCCACTGATCCACTATGTTGAGGATAAATACTAACTCATCAAGAAATTCAGATACCAATGGATTCTCTACATAGATAGGTGCTTCTTCCAATTGATCTGTGATGACCTACCCCTTGATAGCTTTTCACTCCACATACTCTTTATCAAACTTTGTTAGGATCATCACCCACTTAGCCATTCATCCAGTGAGAGTTGCCTTGGATAACATATATTTTAATGGATCAATCTTAGTGATAAGCTTTATTTGGTGTGAAAGAAAGTAATGTTTATATTTTTGTGAAGCGAACACCACTTCTAGGAAATAATTTTCAATGGGTGAGTAATTCATCTCATATTCAACCAAAGTCCTACTGATATAGTAAATTTCTCTCTCCTTCCTTGTTTCATCATGTTGAGTAAGAAAAGCACCCAAAGCTACTGATGTAGCCAAGATATATAGAATCAAAGGTTTCTTTGGTATTGGTGGAATAAGGATAGGAGGTGTTAGTAGATTATTTATTTATTTTTGGAATGATTTGTCACATTTCTCATCCCATTTACATGTTATCCCCTTATGGAGAAGGTGAGAAAAGGGATGAACCTTATCTTCCAGTTGTGCTATAAATATCCTAATAGACTATATATCCCTTGTAGGCCTCACATTTTATTCAGTGTTTTTGGTGGATCCCTATCCAAAATTTCTTTGACCTTAGCTATATATATCTCAATTCCTCTTGGTGACATAATGTACCCTAGGATTTTTCCTGATGTTACACCAAAGACACACTTTTTTGGATTCAATCAAACCTTGTACTCTTTGAGTTTGTCAAAGATTGGTCCTAATACTTCTATATGCTTCTTCCTCATTCTTGACTTGGCTAAAACATCATCCACATAGTCTTCTATAGTTATGTGGATCATGTCATGAAAGATCAAGGTCATTGCTTCTGATAAGTAGCTCTAGCATTCTTCAACCCAAATAGCATCATATTCCAGCAATAGGTTCCCCATAGACATGTAAACGTTGTTGGTCTTCCTTAGCAATCATGATCTAGTTGTATCTCAAGAATCCATCCATAAGTGACATCTCATGTCCAACATTCAAATATACAATGATATCAATGTTTGGAAGAGGAAAGCCATCTTTGGGACATGCTTTATTTAAATACCTAAAGTTAGTACATATTTTGATGCCCCTAGTGGGTTTTGAGACTAGCACCAGGCTTGAAACCCACTTAGGATAGTCTATTGGTCGAATAAATCCCACGTCAAGAAGTTTATGTAATTCTAGCTTAACTAACAATGCTATCTGTGGGTGCATCTTTCTCAACTTATTCTTTATTGGTTTAGCATCAAGATATACAACAAGATGGTGGAAAAACACTTCAAGATCAAGGCCCAACATATCTATATAGGATCATGCAAATTTTTCCTTTCGCTCTTATAAGAAAATTGCCAAGTTTGTTTGCTCTTCATCCAATAGTGATTCTACATAGAAGGTGATATGATGTGTATCATATGTCCCTACATTTACTAGATTATCTTTCTCTACAAGCATTATTGACTCTTCTTAGTGTATCTCACTAAGAGGAATATTGAGTCCCTCATCCTTTGGTGCTTCAGAGAGGTTTTCACCATCGGATGTGTCCTTTTTTCTTACTATTTTATGATCATAAAGTCTCATAGTGTGGTTTTCACTTAAATATCGACACGTGATTCTCATATCATTTCTTTTATGATTGAGGGACTCAATCATTTCCCCATAGTAAGCTTGTGTGTCTAATTCACTTTCAAATCCTGCTTTGTGATCCTCATATGGTATGTTGTCACGAAGTCCCTTGAACTCAGAGATAGCTTCATCATTTTTGAACAAATCTAGAATATTCAGTCCTTGTTGGTCCTAGTTTATGAGTTGAGGGTAGAAAAGCTTTAGTTAAGTGATTTGGCTATTTGGAGAAAATGAGGTAGTGGTTATATCATGAATATGGAGGTATCCACAAATAAATCTATGATATCGAGAGGAAAGTCATCAATAGTATAAGTACACAATGTAGGTAACCAAGATGAAGGTTTGACTCATTTAACCGAATTACCCTTTCCAAGAATGGTCACTTTGTTGGTGGTACATCCAAGACCAAGATTCTTAGGTCATTTCCTAGGAGCAAGGGGTTCTATCAAACCATTTTCATTTTACCCTAGCTTCTCATTGTTGTTGTATCCCCAACCCATCATTAGCTACAATCCCTTGTCATCTTTGGATATATCCTCCTCATCAATAGTTTTTTTGTTCAAACATCCCCACTTCACAAAGGTGGTAGATGATACCTTGTTAATAGGTTGAGGCTTCCCATGATATTTAGGAGAAAGAGGAAACTCTCTAAGTACAAAAGAATCCTTCTTCAAGTTATAGTCTCCTCAACCGTTATCTTTGATCACTGCTTTGATATCTAGTATTTTCTACATGATGGGTGTTTTGAATTCAAAGGTGGAAGCTAGGGAATATGGTTCAATGAATGAGGAGGATGTTTTCCCTTCATCATTTTAGGCACTTGTCGGATCTTGTACTATTTTTCTTCAAGGTTCCTACAGTAGTAGAATGGTTTGGGATCACCATGGATTGTAACTTATTTATCTTCATAGGGAAATTTAACACATTGATCATATGTGGAAGCTACAACTTTCATGGGATGGATCCATGGATGACCTAGAAGAATGTTGTATGGAAGATTAAGGTCCAACACTTAACAAGTAGTTTCAGAAATGACAGGTCCTACTTGGATAGGGAGCTTGATTGTGCCTTGAGAAACCCATTCTTGATCATCATATTCCCTTAGTGTAACACCTTTTTCCTTTTCAATTGAATCTTTAGAGAAACCCAAGTTCTTGATTAGCCGAAGGATACAAATATTTAGACCAACACGTCCATCCACCAAGACTCTTTTGACTTTTTTTGTGAACAACGTGTTGGAAACATAAGGGAAAACAACTGGTAGGGAGGGGGTGAATCAATTGTCACCAAATTTCAAACTTATTAAACTTACTAATCCTTATTCTCAAATTTGATCAATATCAATGAAAGCATGAATCAACAATACATCAAAAAGAAACATAAAATCAATATTTTTTACATGGAAACCCTATTAGGGGAAAAACCACGATGGAGGTCAGTCCACAAGATTATACCCTGTTAAAAGTATAAGAAGATAAATGGTGAATGTACATGCATTCAGGCACACTTCCTAGAGCTCACTACTCAATTACAAAGGAAGAAACACTATCTTACAAAGAGATTTGGATTACAACCATCCAGATTTTGAACTGAGAAAATAGCATCTTCCAATGCCTAATTAAAGTTCAAGTTAAGCACATGAACACTTCTTCACTCGTCTTCACTCTTCTTCACTCTTCTTCACACTCTAATCTACCTTCGAATGATTCAGAAATTATTCGCACATCTCATACACAAGCACACCTTCTGGCACACTTCAATTCAAATAAACAATCGCTCGTATATATCCGCAACATGAAATTACATCGCTACACATTAGCCACAAAGAAATAATAAAATGAATACAAACTGTGGGCCCAAAACAAAGATAATTTTCAATGCAAATTAACCAAGTTTGACCACAAAATAGTGAAGACCCAAATCAACATCTCCAACACAAAAACACTTCAATTAATTTCTCCTTGAAGATCCACAACACACTTCAACACCTTGTCAGCCAAGAACATGAAAAACATGAACACTCAAGAGAAAATATCAAATCATGAGCACAACAATCAACATGGATGTGCAACATAGATAGAGCACAATCTAGAAACATCCAAAAGCATCATGAATCACTAGAGAAGCATCTACAACAATTGAACTAACTGTAATCACATAATCTTCATTCAGGAACACAAACTGAAGTAACAAAAAAACTATCAAAATACAAATCTTGATAACTCGATTAAATATTCACATGGATCTCTGAAACTCAATGTGGATAAACTAGATATATTCAACAAGAAATCCTTTAGTCTACAACCTCTGATTAACAACGTATGAAACTCACTGATAGATAGAACATCACTTCACAACTAACAACTTACAACTCATTCCATTGCAATTTTATCAATATCCTCGACATATACAGCTTCAAATGCACTAGTGCTAATAGTGTTGACATCAATGACAACCAAATATCAACAACACAACCACAACATCCAACAATCTCCCCCTTTGGAATTGATGGAAACACATGATGTGAAAAACACCATCAACGCAACTAACTCCTGCTTAGGTCTTGACTCATTTTCTCCTCAACTCTTTCACATGATCTCCCCACAAGGCTCTTCTCCCCAGATAATTACCAGTTTTTCACATTACTCTTCTGCCCCTTTGACATCAATGATAAAGATCTCTAAGCTCTAAACCACATATCTGAATTTATAAACCATCTGACTACTCCCCCTAAGTAGTAGCCACCACATCATCAATCCAAATCAAGATATGATTATGAAATGCACGAACTGATGCAATGCATTGCTTTGCATCTTAGTTCTAATTAGGAGGGATAATTACCCCTAAATTCCTTTTGAGATACTCAAAAGTATCCTTAGGTAATGACTTTGTAAAGATATCTGTAATCTACTCCTTGGTAGGCACATACTCCAATCTGACTTCCTTTTCACTTACCTTTTCCCTCAAGAAGTGAAACTTGATAGATATATGCTTGGTTTTCTAATACACCACCAGATTCTTAGAAATGTTAATGGCACTTGAATTTTCACTGAATATAGCAATAGGCTCATCATATACAACTCTGATATCCATCTGATAAACCTTGTAGTCTTTGTAAGTAGCATAAGCAGGAAACAGTCTCACAGTTTCAATTCTAGCAATAGGGGAAAAAGTCTCTTCAAAATAAATTACTTCCATTTGAGAATATCCCTTGCAAACCAGTCTTGCTTTGTTTCTAACCACTTCACCTTGCTCATTTAATTTTTTTCTAAATACCCATTTAGTTCCAATTACATTTTTATCCTTAGGTCTAGGAACAAGAATCCGTGTATCATTTTTCTCAATTTGTTGTAGCTCTTCTTTCATTGCTTCAACCCAATGTTCATATTTGCATGCTTCATTCACACTAGTAGGCTCAATCTTTGAAAAAAAGCAATATTCTTCTACAATTTTTCTCCTAGTCTGGAAACCTTTATTCTTATCACCAACAATTTGATCTTTTGAATGATTGAATATTACATACCTCAAAGTCTTAGAACCTTCTTGAATTTCAAGCTCTTCTGATATCTCTTCTACTCTTTCACCAGTTTCTTCTTCCTCTTGATCTTCTTGATTCATTGGAATGATTTGAACTTGATTTGAAGTTTGACCTTTGTTTGTACTATCATTTTGATTATCAAAGTCATATCCATAGGCTCTAGATGGTCTAGTAATGTCTTCATCAACCTTCACATTTGCACTTTCAAACATTTTCTTCAATCTCTTATTGTAACACTGGTAGGCCTTGATTTTAGTAGAATAACCCAGAAAGATTCCTTCATCACTCCTAGCATCAAACTTTCCTATATCTTCATCTCTTCTAATATAGAATCTACTCCCAAATATTTTGAAATATCTAACAGTAGGCTTATGACCAGTCCATAGCTCAAAATGGGTCTTACCAATATCACCTTTGATTTGTACTTGACTAAGAATATACACAATAGTACTCATAGCTTCTCTCCAATAGATATGAGGAACATTTCCTTCTAGCATCATAGTTCTAGCAGCATCTTGAACCATTTTGTTCTTCCTTTCCACAACTCCATTTTGTTGAGGGGTCTGCAGTGTAGATAATTGTTTCTTTATTCCATGTTCTTCACAAAAAGAATTAAACTCGCTGGGAGTGAATTCACCACCTCTATCTGATCATCTCATACATTTAATCTTTAGACTACTCTTTGTCTCAACCATAGCCTTAAAGATCTTGAACTTTTCCAGAGCTTCAAATTTCTCCCTTAAGAAAGTATCCCACATCATTCTTCAATAATCATTAATAAGCAACATGAAATACCTGTAACCGTGCAAACTTATGATTCTAGAGGGACCACACAAATCAGTATGCACAAGCTCCAACAATTCATTTCAACAATGTTGTTTTCTCCGAAATGAAATTCTAGATTGTTTTCCCAACTGACATTCCTTACAAATGACATTAGTAGGTTTTACCAACTTAGGTAGATCTCTCACATCCTTAGTAGAACTTATCTTGACAATGTTATCAAAGTTAACATGACACATTCTCCTATGCCACAACCAACTTTCATCAACTTGAGCAACCAAAAAATGTTTACTAGCAACATTCAGATGAAAGATATTACCTCTTGTTTTTGTACCTGATGCAATCACATTTCCAGAACATCCCAATATTTTGTACTTTCCATCCTTGAACTGAAGATTGTAACCCTTATCAACCATCTATCTGACACTTAAAAGATTATGCTTCAGACCTTCCACATATAGGAAATCATCACTATTATTCTTACCATCAAGAGAAATGCATCCTCTTCCAAGGATCACACCATTTGTATTATCACCAAATATTACAACACCACCATCATACCTTTCCAAGCTTACAAACATAATTTTGTCTCCTATCATATGATGTGAACATCCACTATCAATCACCCATTCATCTTTCTCTTCAACTCGAGTAGCTAGGGTCTTCTCCACATTTGTACAACTAGCAGATTGAGTAGATATAGGATTATTTTCCTTGATACCAATAAAAACCAATTCATCATCACGTCTATTTCCTTTATCAGATTCAACGTCTATCACACCTTCATCAACAACATAGTAACACTTATTTTGAAATTTATGCTTGTTATGTCTTGGTTTAGAAGCTCTTTCCGGACACCTTGATGTAAAATGACCTATCTTATTGCAAGAAAAAAATTTAAGAGGAAAATTTTCTTCATACTCACCTTTTCCTCTTGGCACTCTCTTGACAATAAATGCTTCCAACTCTCTTTCTTCTTCTTCAATTTGTTTGATTTCATCCTCATACTTGAATGTCTTTCTAGATGAACTCTCACCCAGATCATATCTCTGTCTATCTCTTCTGGAAGTAGTAGCCTTAAATACAAAATCAGCCTTAGGAAGGGCATCACCAAATTCGCTCAACTCAAAAGCAGTCAGCTTACCAACCAACATATCTCTGGTTACATTTGTTATAGTCCAGAGTTCTTCAATAGCTATAGCTTTGACTTTATAAGCAAGAAGGAAATGATCTAAGCACTTTAGCAACAATCTTTGATTCTTCCAACTTTCCACCAGCACATCTAATACCACACACAAGTTCATTCACTCTTTGCTTGAATGTAGTAACATTTTCATCATCACACATTCTCAACATTTCATATTTCCATTTCAGACTCTGCAACTTAGCAATCTTCACATTAGCATCACCTTCATACAAAGTTTCCAACTTTTTCTAGATCTCATAAGTAGTCTTCATATTGATAATATTAGTCATTTCCCTATCAGTCACAACACTCAACAATGCTTCCTTAGCCTTGATATTATACTCAACATAAGTATCATTTGGTGGAATAATATACCGATTAATTGTAATGCTCCAGTAGGGTTCACCAATGCATCTTAGATGGCACTCCATTTGAGTCTTCCACAAAGAATAATTTGTTCCATAAAATCTCAGACTATCCTTCTTGTATGTCACCATCCCAGATCACCTCAAGTTGTTAAACTTCTTCCAAGGACCTAAGCTTTGATACCAATTGTTGGAAACACAAGGGCAGACAACTGAGAAGGGGGGGTGAATCAGTTGTCAACGAATTTCAAACTTATTAAACTTATTAATCAGTATTCTCATATCTGATCAATATCAATGAAAGCATGAATCAACAACACATCAGAAACACACATAGCATAAATATTTTTTACATGGAAACCCTGTTACGGGAAAAACCATGGTGGAGGTTAGTCCACAAGATTACACCATGTTAAAAGTATAAGAAGAATAAATGGGGAATGTACATGCATTCAGGCACACTACCTAGAGCTTACTGCTCAATTAAAAGGAAGACACATTGTCTTACAAAGAGATTTAGATTACAACCATCCGGATTTTGAACTGAGAAAATAGCATATGCTAATGCCTAATTACAGTTCCAGTTAAGCACATGAACATTTCTTCAGTCTTCTTCACACTCTACTCTTCCTTCGAATGATTAGGACATTATTCACACATCTCATACACAAGCACACCTTTTGGAACACTTCAATTCAAATAAACAATCATTCTTATTTATTTGCAACATGAAATTACATCGCTACAAGTCAGCCACAAAGAAATAATAAAATGAATACAAATTCTTGGCCCAAAACAATAGATAATTTTCAATGTGAATCAACCAAGGTTGGCCACAACATAGTGAGGACCCAAATCAACATCTCCAACACAAAAATACTTCAATTAATTTCTCCTTGAAGATCCACAAGATGCTTCAACACCTTGTCGGCCAACAACATGAAAAACATGAACACTCAAGAGAAAATCTTGAATCACGAGCACAATGATCAACACAGACGTGCAAAATATATAGAGAAAGATATAGAAACATACACAAGCATCATGAATCACTAGAGAGGAATCTGCAACAACTGAACTAATTGGAATCACATAATCTTCATTCAGGAACACAAACTGAAGTAACAAAAAAACTGTCAAAATAAAAATCTTCATAACTCAATTAAATCTTCACACGAATCTTTGAAACTCAATGTGGATAAACTAGATATACTCAACAACAAACCCTTTAGTCCACAACCCCTGATTAACAATGTATGGAACTCACCGACAGACATAACATCACTTCACCACTAACAACCTACAACTCATTCCATTACAATTTTCTCAATATCCTTGACATATACAACATCAAATGCACTAATGCTAATAGTGTTGACATCAATGACAACCATGTATCAGCAACAAAACCACAACATCCAACACAACGAACTCAAGGTGCAATGTGTGATTGCAGCTGCATTGGGAGGTCTTTCTCAGAAAAGGTGAGAAGATGGGGAGTGGTGATGTTTTTGATCATAGCTTGGAATTGTTCGGTATCAAGATTCGCAGGTACACAAGAAGTTGAAAAAGCCTTTTCTAAGATATTCCTCTATGCTAATGATAGTTTAGTAACTCCAAGAAGGATATTTGGGTAGGGGTCTTCTTCAATTGGTCTAAGAGACTATCATCACTAGGGTTTGACTTCAAAAGTGTGGGTGATGCCCTGGGATGTGATGTGCTCCTTGGATAGTGACCTTTCCTCACTGTGTGGTGAATCCACACTTTGCACTAGGCCCTTTTATTGTGATGATGGATATGAAATTATCACAAGATACCACCACATTGTTATAGACATGACCCACATTTTTGGAATCCTTCCCTTTTACATTGTTGTTCCCCTTGTTATGATTAGGCATCAGGTTCTTGTGTATTTTAAGATCTTGATTTCCTAATTGTTGGTCTACGATTGCATCTCCATTTTCTATAAAATATTGAATGATGTTTTTATAGTTTAATGAAACCCACTATCTTGTTTCCCTTGATCTTATGGAAATCACAAAGATCCTTCTCATTATACCATAGTGTTTGACTTGAGGTTCTTCGTAATTTTTATAGTTAGGGAGTGTGATGAGATTGGATTGCACTAAATTTTTCATGACCACTTCAATAGGCTCTCCCAAAGGTGTGTACTTACATCATTGAGGGTAGGTGTTTCTAGGGGGTGGTCCTCTTTGTGTGTTGGCATTATTGACTTGGTTGTTTTGTGGTTGCATGTTTGTTTGTTGTGTGTTCATTGGTTGGGTGTTTATGGCCCAAACGTAGGGCTTGTCATCGAAACTGTTATTTTGAAGTTGTCCTTGTATGCTTGTGTGTTTCCTTGCATGATAAGGGCTATTTCCATGTTAAGGGCCCTATGAATGAGTTCCTCATATGATGAGACACATTGCACTTTTAGTTGAAAGGATAGATCTATTTCTACATTGGAAATAATGATCCCTATTTTTTGCTCTTCAAAAATTATTATTTTTGTTTCGCTAGCTCTATGCCTCCATCATTGCAAGAAATTTGCAAAGTATTCACCCTTGTTCTATTTTAGGGTGTATAGTTCTTCCATGGTTACGTCCATGTCTAGGTTGTAGGAGAAGTGATCCACAAAATGATCTATTATTTCTTAAAAGTTTTGAATCTCATGAGGCAAATGTGAGAACCATTCTATTGATGGGCCTCCCAAACTACGTGGGAAAAGATACATTAGATAGGAGTCATTGTACGCAAATTCCATACATTCCACATAAAACTCCTTCATATGATCTTTTGAATTTTCCTACAATTTATATTTGTCAAATTTGGGGATCTCAAATCCTAACGGGAATGGTATCATTGCAATGTTTCTATCAAAGGGGTATGGACACAAGTCCCTTTGTGCATACGATTTCTTCCTTTTTCTAGCTTGGATGTCTTGGATTTGTTCTGTAAGCATTCAGATTTGTGAGGAAAGATCATCTTGAGAGACGCTTGGGGGTAGAGCATACATGTTATATTATGGAATGGTAGATGATTTATATATGGTATTTTGATAAGGGGGTATGTTATATGGTGTATATGGTGGATTTTGATATTGTGTATGTAATAGAGATGATGGTGGAGGTGTGTATGATCCTTATGTGTTTTGGTTCAATATGTTTTGTTGTGTGCTTACGTATGATTGTTGTGGGTTGTAGTACAAGCCTTGTTATTGTTATTTTTATTGTTTTTGGGAAAGAACTTGTTGTTTTTTAGCATATTGTTGTTCTTGTAATTGGGCTCATTGTTGTGCTTGTAATTGTTGGTCTTGTAATTGTGATTGTTGTTGCACTTGCAATTGAGATTGTTGTTGCACTTGTAGTTCAACATGCAATTGTGATTGTTTTTTCACTTGGAGGTTATGTTGTTGTTATTTGGCTTGTGATTGATCTTCTTGTTGTTGTTTCAGCAATCAAACTTGTTGTTGTTTCACTATAAATTGAGCTTGTTGTTGTTGATAAGACAATGCATTTTGTCCTTGATATTGTGGAATAATGTTTTGGTTTAGGAAAAATTAATTGGCTTGAATGTATTGTCTTGAGATTTTTTTATTTTGTGGAAGGAGTGGTGGGTTTTGGGGGATTATGTTGTGAGTGATTTGTGGGTTGAGTTTATTTTGGGGTGGTTGATGGGTGATCAAATTTTGAGGGTTGGAAATTAGATTTGGATTTGGTACATTTTTTCCTTGATTTTTTGATATCATTCCTTGTAAAATTTGATATTGGGATGGACAAATGTAAGCTTGAGGTCCCATTTGATTTTATACTATTTTGGGGACCAAAGTTTGAGATGGTGTCACTTGGTGTTGCAATGTTTTTGGCATACTTGGACTTTGGATCAATTGATTAGAATAATTCCCTTGATTGATTTATTTTGGAACCAATTGATTTGATGTGCCAATTGGGTGGTTCAATGTTTGACCTTGTTGTATTAAGGATTGACCTTCACATATGGTGTTTACTTTTCCTTTTTGATCCACTTTGGGTATTTGAATCACTTGAATTTTTTGAACAATAGGAATAATTTGGTAACTTGTTGTAGTGGAAGCATATGGTTGGGCATGAAACGTTGGTGTCTAATTTTTGTTTTGTGGGATAGTTGTGTCTTGTGTACCCAAATTTGTGTTGCTTCCTAGATTGGGAGTGAGACAAAGGTTGGATCCTAGTTGAGTTGCAAGGCTAGTAGTCAAAGGTTGACTTGGCACATGTGATGAAAATGGTTGAGTGATAGATTAAGAAATACCTTGTACCAAAGGTTGTGTGATGGATGTCTGAGGAATAAATGCCACATTTCCCAAAGGTTGCTCACTAATTGTGTCCAAATCAAATGTTGAAGGGAGTTTAGCTCCTTCTTTAGACAAGGCTAGCATGTATTGTGTTGGGTTCAACTTCATCAATGTGTTGATGAGATGGTGATTTTTGGGATCTTGTTGTGCTTCAAGTAGTTCCTTTGTGGTGAGTCCAAGTGGGTTTTTGGTAACATCCTCTACTTCATACCCCATGTTTTGTGAAGTTTGAGGTGGATCTTGTGACAGGGGTTGAGTAACTTCTAGGATAAAATTCTTGTTGGTTGGGAACACTCATGGTAGATGAATTTTTGTTTTGCTCCATGTCTTTCTTGTACTGTGACCTTGTTTCTATAATAAATTTTGGATCAAATTTGGGAGTAGTGTTGGGATTTGTATTGTTGGAACTCTTGAGTTGATTCAAATTTAGGTAGAAGGGAACCTCTTAGTTGTTTAGGACCAATGGTGTGAATGGATGATGAAAGGGGTGAATGAAGAGCTTCTAATTTTGGACAACACTAGACTTAAAGGTTTGATTTTTGATGTTTTGATAAGGATGCTAATGAACTTGTGAATCCAAAATGTAGACTTGTGACCTTAGGTTAAATTTTTTCAAAAGGAGTTTTTTTTTCTAATCTAACTAAATTCATGAAAAAGGATTCATTTCCAACATATAGCTAAACTAGGTGATTGGTAGATGATAACCTAAGTCTAGGATGTTGTTTTGTCCAAAATTCAAATTGTTTGTGAGATGAGATTTCAAATGTTTTTATGTGAATGTGATGGTTGATCCTAATATTTTGAACCTAAAAGGGAATTTTTTACAAGATCAAGGTGTTGAAAGACATGTTTTTCCCTTGGAGTGATTAAACCTAAGAAATCAATGTTTTTTTGATGGTATAACTTTGGTACAATGTTTTGGTATGCATTTCTTTGTTTTCTCTTTGCTGTTTGGAAGTCAAGATGTTTGAAATGAAACCAAGGTGTATCTACCTTTTGGGTTCAATTGAGTTAACCTTTGATCAATGAAATTTCTTTTACCACATCAAATATCTTGATTAATTTTAAACTAAGAGTGTTTATGACAAGGTAAAATGTTTCCACAAAAGCTTGACATTGTGGAAATCAAAGAGATAAGCTATAGTTCCCTAGGCTAAATTTTATATACTTGAGTAGAGATATGGTCATCAGGAAACTACTAATATATTATTTTGAAAAGAACAAGATATATTTAGAGGTATGTAGCAATATACTGTCCTTGAAGTGCACTCACATATAAACAAAGGGTTTAAATTTTTTGATCATGTTGATGTTTGTTTGAGTTGTTTGAATTACAAGCAATGTGTTTAACCAACTCAATGGGTATGGGAGATATTTTGCAAGTATTCTTTCATAAGAATTTCTAGTTTGGCACCAAAAAATCATTCACCTAACAATCTAGAGGAATAAAGGTACATCACTTCTTAGTAGACCTACCTCACCCCAAAGGAATGATTTTAAATATGAAATTATATCTAGGGGTCAAATATACATATTAAGGAAATGTACCATCTTGATATTCCTAGCTTTGTACAAGAGAATGAAATCTTAAGCTTTATACCTCAACTATAAATTGGATGTGGTAAGTAACTTCTCAGAACGGTGCTATTCTGATGCACTAGTTCAAAGAACATTTCAAGAAACTTGGTTGGACTCTAAGACAATAGTGTGTAATGAAAATCATGAACATCGAAGGTATGCATCAAGCATGAGACACTTAAGTCTCTATCCATTCTTGTACAACCCATTACATTTGTACGAGGATTTAGGCACATCATGGCATTAACGCTATAGATTTATGCTACTTTATTTTGATTTTTCATACTTTATGTAGCCCACTGGTAAGCGTTATTTTAGGACCACTTATGAGTTCTCCATAGCGGGATTTGTCTCATAGGTAGGCCCATATCTAATAAAGAAAATGAATGCTATTTCTCTTCACCCAAGATTGCACAAAGCGTAAGTGGAGAGGATACGTAGCAATCCTTTGGGTGACTCAAATTTTTTGTAAACTTAGAGTGTTTTTATTCACCCAACATCACACGAAGCGCAAGGGGAGAGGATACGCAAAAAAAGTCTACACAATCATGGCAAGAAAATAATACACTAATTCATTTTAGTGCACCAAAGTAGATGTTATGTTCATTTTAATTGCACCGAAACTAAATGTAAGTTTTTTTTCAATTTTAAACCAAATCACAATGTGAGGATGTTTGGGGTTCAATTTTAAGCCAACTTTGAAAAACTCATAGTATTTTATGTTTTAGAACCCAAATTGAAAGTTATCATAGCATTGTAAGTTTTAAAGCCAGCTTTGAAAAACTCATAGCATTGTAAGTTTTAAAGTCAACTTTGAAAAACTCATAGCATTGTAAGTTTCAAAGCCCCAAATTGAAAGATATCTACTCTAAAGCATGACATGTGTTAATGAAAACTTTTCTCCTCCACTTAAAATCTGCAAAATATTTAGCCTTACACAAACAAACTAGAAGTTAGTAAGTGATAAGAGAGTAGATAAACTGGAAAATTCAAAGTGAACATGAAAATTGAACTCTCCATTTTTTTTACCTGATAATTGTGTCATTGTTTAGACAATTGCATTGCTCTGGTTCAAAAAATTACATCACTATTTAACAACTGCGTCATTTTGGTTCAAACAACTGCATTGTTTTCTAGCAAATGTGTTGCTCTAGTTCAAGGCAAAGGCATCACTATACAATTGTGTCACTCTGGTTCAACTAAAACATAAAAAGAAATAGAAACGTCAACTTTGTCAGTGAAACAAATGCATCACTATGGCTAAATAAAAAACGCGTCACAATGCAAAAAATAGCATCATAATACACAATTTTTCCACTCTATTTAAATTAAAATTGTGCACCAATACAAACAATTGTGTTGTTGTTAGCAATTGCACCGCCCTATTCTAGAACTATTGCATTCTAGGAATTGCAACCAGTAAATCATGGAAAACTCAAGGAAAATTGATCAAATTTGGTTAGTATATCCCTCTTTCTAGTGCTAGAATGTGAGCATGATCATAACCCAAGATAAACATGGTTGATCCACAAGAAATTAACCAAGATCTACCTAGTTAAGTCAATCTCCCAATGAAATTCTTGAAAACATGAAACAAAGAAGTCATTAAACATAAAAGAAACTAGAAATGCTTAATGGAAACTAATCTAATGCCTCAAACCTCATCCCATTGGGGAATTGGTGTTGCAATGATGTGGAATGTCAACCCTCTCCCAATCCCTAGATTGAAACAAGCTTTCAAATGGATGCAATATAAGCTAAAATGGATGGAAAGCTTAACTAAAATGAATGTTAAATGATAAAATGCTTGTGAGGAATGTTCTAAAATTAACTATAGTGTAGTTATTTAAAATGAAATTGGATACTTTTCTTATAGAAATGAGGAAAATTTATGGGAAAAAATAGTTGAATCAATGGCAAAGATTGGTTTGATCAATCAATGGATGAAAATCAATAAGAGGAGTGTTGGTGTTCCAAGTACACCTAAGGAATCTCTAAAGAGTAGCCAACTCCTATGTTTAAGACCCTTAAAGTGAATGGCCAATTGACAAGATTTAGTTGAAGAATGAAATCTTCTACAATTTTGGCTCTATAGGACCAAGGCGGGTCAACCTATACAATTCCTAAACACTTAATTCACTCATAAAACGACATTGCTTTTTATAGCAGATAATTCCCAATTCAATTACACCAAAGAAAGTACTAACAACTTCAAATCTGGCTAAATTCTTGGTATATCAACACTTACTCAGCAATTGGGAAGAAAAACACTAAACTTCAACCAAACAACATGGATTTAAAATGATTTTAAATTTAAACTTGTTTCTAAGATGCATTAAGCTGCAAGACAAATCAGTACCTAATTATGGGCCATGGAGTCAAACACATAAAAAGAATTCATCAGCAAATAGACTTCAACCAATGGATTTACAACTGTTAATGTATTACATCAACATATCCTCTCCTGTTATCAATCAAATTCTTCTTATAGATCCAACCTGCACACTTGAAAGAACAATTATCTGCTCAAAGTATTCTAACCATTTCATCGAAATAGAACCATGAACAGAAAAAAAAATCACAACAAATATGAGATGAAAAACTCAAACATACTCTGTATTATTGAATTCATATGATCTAAGATGTACAAATATGGAGACAATTTGATGAATTCATGATTTTCATGATTTATTTGCACAAACTCGCTGATATTTACTCATGAAATCAAAATTTACAACTTACAGACTCAAATTATGACTTAGACTCAGACTTGCTCTATCTACCCAACCCCAGACAAGAATTGAGAACCCTTTACAATTGAGAAAAGAAGAGAAGATATAGAAGAAAGAAAGCTCCAAAAGTTGATGTGGAGATGCCATCTGGAAGCTTCATTCACCATTGATTAAGAAAAATGCAAAGCTTCTCTCATCTCTCTTCTCTGTAATAGATTTTGCCTCCAATTCTGCCTTTTCTCCAAGTTGTTCAACAACAAAAAGTTTTCCCATGTGGAGAATCTCCATCTCAAACTCACTAGCAACTGAAAAATAACTTTGCTCGTGAAAGCATTCACATTGCCCTTTTGTTTGCTGCACATTATATTTGCATATTTACTTTACCTTCAAACAAAATATTTCACCAGTGCTATTTTATTTCACTCTAAATTTTTATATGCCTAGCCAATAAAATATTTGATTGACATTCCCCCATGCACTTTCACTCGTTCATTTTATATTTTCACTCCATGCTCCTTTGTTGTTCACTTTATAGTGAAATATTAAATATTTCACTTTGGGCCATTGAAAACATATACCCATGCCATTATTTAAAATCTTCCCACTTTCACCTTTAGCTCATACTTAAAATATTTGGCTTTAAAATAAAGCCATTCAAGTATTGCATGGGACAATATTTAATCCACGTGGGGGGTGCACTTTATATTTTGCATTTTAAAATGCTTGCCTCTTAAACGAAGGTCTTTCAGCTTCACTAGGTAAAAGATTTTACCCATTTCCCATGTTTGCATTTTATATTTATCTCCAGCAAAATGATGGCCTCCCAGATAGTGAATATTTATTCACCCCACAAATATTCACCTTACTGTGCTTCACTTTCTAGTAAAAAATAATTTTCTTTTACATTCTAAAAGAATTACTTCTAAATATTAAAGGCCTTCGACTATTTGATGGGACAATTACCCATGCATTCACATTTAAATATTTATTTTTTTATTTTTTTCTCAAAGTATTTAAATTCTTCACTAAATCGGGCACATTTATCCTTTTAAATGCTTTTCTTTTGTGAAGAGCAAATGAAACACTAAAAAAATTTATCATCAGGCTCCTTTAATATTCTTTACTCGTGCCCCACACACTTTTACAAAATATCTAAAATGTAAAATTATTCTCATTCCTTCAATTCTTGTCGGGCCCACACTTGCCACGTGGTGAGATTTCGCCAATCCCATGGGAGTTAAAGAGTGAGCAACTTTAAGTTGTGAGCTAGCAGGTCGAGGTCTAGATTTTGCTGCATTTCCTTGACTTAGATCCCATCCATCGATCTCAACTTTGGTATTTGTCGTTTCCCTAACTTCTCATTACCGTATCCTCTACAACTTGAGCAAACTCTAGTCATGGCGACATCATCTTTTAGCTTGCTAAGTGGCACCCCTCATCATGCTCTCCTTTTCATCTACTTGGAGCTTACAAATGCATCTACCCCCTGTTTACCATTGATTTGCTTTAAAGTTTCTAAAGTCATTTCAACAGATCCATTTTCATATACTTTGCATGTGTGGTGTTTCATTTTAATGTTGGCGCCTCATTCTCCCTTGTATTCCTCCTGTGCATGAAGTTTCTAAAGTATTTTAAACAAAACCTACCAATCTTTTGTGTGTATGCAGCTCCATGAGATCACATTGAATCTCCTTTACAATATGAAAACAAGCCCATTTTTAGTTGGTAATCTATAGATTTTGATCCCTTTATTTGTCACGGATTACTCCCATTCAACATTGTTTCCCTTTTACCATACCAACACTTGTCAAAGTGAGGCTCAATCCTTTTCAACATATCTATTATGCGTATAACCTAAAATCCCTTCTCTTGACTAGCATGATGACTACAGATAGAGACCCTTTGTTCACTACATTTGATTGAAGTTTCTAAAGTATTCTCAACATTTTGTTTTGTGCGCTATAATGGTATTCCATCAGATTACATTTTGTTGAGGTACTCTGCCTAGGAGGTTGTGTGCCTTGTCTTTGCTGAAGTTGCGCACCTTGTTCACTCTGCCACCTCCTTTATGTTTTAATGGCTTATCATATGCTACGCCATGACATTTCCTTCTTTATTCAATGAAAAGTTCCATATTTTGCAATGAGTTTCAAGACTATGTTGGTTTCTCTTTCATATTCCTCATATTACTTTCAAGAAAGCGGAATTCCCTTTTATCATTAGTAAATGATGAAGAAGAAATAATTTCTTGGCTAGATTCAAAGGTTGTCCATGATGTTAGCATGCTAGCAGTAGCAGATTTTGTATTCCATTAATAACTTTAAGTTTTGCTTGCTTGTGGGCATGGTCTTGTCAATCTTTTATTTTCACTTTGTACTTCATCACAATAGCTCTCTTTTGAAGTTACCCTTCCTCAAATCAATTAGAACTTGAGTCACTGCTTTCTACAACCAAAATAAGTGGCCACACAATGAGATGGCTCTCTGAGAGGTTTAGGCCAATGAGGGCTAAACAAGCAAATGACACTTTATGTTTTTGCTATTCTTTGTGCAAGTGGGCTTTGACAAATCATCATCCATAAACTGACTTATTAGCTTTGATGATCGATGGGACAAAATATTCCCAAATTCCATAATTCTTGACAAAATTAGATGCTATTGGTTGGTTGAGCCTGCTATACTATGGCATGTCCTCATAACAATGGCATAACACATGTTAGGTCCTCTTGTGGGCCCTAGTAAAAAAAAATTGTTTTCAAACAAATTTTATGCTCAAATTGACTTGACACTACTTCTGAATACTTCAGAGATAAACAGATGAAATGGGTTGTCGTTGAAACTTGTTTTCTAGCACATTTGAAAAATGAGCAAAACTGGCCAAGTGGGCTCCATAATCAACTTGGGAAATTGGTCAAATGACATCCTAGAGCCATGAAAACTTGCAGGCATGTAGACACTCAACTCGAGAATGGAGTATAAAAGACAGTTCAGAAAAAGAGATCACGAGGTGAAATTTATTCACTGTCAAATTTGCTTACTCAAACTTTCTACAACAGCCTGTTCAGAACCAATTAAAACTCACGAAATCACCTCATTGAAAAAATACCAAATCAACTCTTGGTGAGCTTCCATTGGACACAGTAGATCATTTTGGTATAGTGAGCATGTGTGCAAGAGGAATTTTCCCAAGTCATAACTCATCAAAAGATATTGAAGGTCGAAATTGACCTCCCTGAAAGGTTTCTGAAAATGCAAGTGCAAAACTGAACAAATTGCATTTGGTTTTGACCTGGTAAACATAATAAATCATCTCATGAAGCTCTGAAACCTGACATGGGAGCACATTTTGGTATGGAGAATGGATAGAAATAATAATTTTGACTTGACAGTCATCCAGTTACAAAATGCAAGCTTGAATAGGAGGCTACTTTGAAAAATTAGAAGTTTGCAAACAACAAAAAAGTGCCAAAACCCTCCAGCTTCACTTTTCAAAACATTGTCAAAACTCATCGTGGGAAGCTAAAAATTTACATGTCTACTCATATAGGACACATGAGTGGGTTGACAAAGGGGTTTTGCACGAAAATCAACTAGTTTCAAGTTATGACCCTCCAAAGTAGGTCACTTCGACAGATTTATCAAGTGCACTTCCGAGAGTGTAGAGGAATTTTTTTTGAAATGTTCACTTCAAATTTGCAAGATTTTAGAGCACCAACAGTGGCTCCAACTAGGGATGTATGCCCCCTATGGGCATAGCAATATTCCAGATCTCTAGGGAGTAGACCAAATACTAAGTTCATCAGGTGCCCTCAAACGGCTCCTTTATTCAACCTCTTTTTCAACTTCATCTGGCGACCCTAGGACACCAAATGAAAAATGGGAGTCAATATTTACCTCTTTCAAACACAATTCTATAAAAAGAGTTGATCTCCCTCAACACATGCTTGCACTTGTCAAACCATAACAACATGAACAACTGCATTTGTGCAAACACAAGTATCAGGCCACCTTCATGCAAGAGGAAACTTGCTCTCTGTTCAGCTTTGTCATCAAGTGGCAACCAAATCATATAAGCCCCATTGGTCGTGCCCACAAAAGGATATGAAAATCACGACAAAACCTATCCTGGGAATTGGACATTCCAGTAGGCGACTAATATCTTTTCATGGTCGTTCATTTACTTGTCAAACCAGGGAACGCATACTTGAAATGGAGCGGCACTGTATGTGCACTGAGAACCAGTTTTAGTCACAACCTATCAGAAATAAATACTTGGAAAGAATTCTACCTACGTTACAGGAAGGTAATGCAACGTTCTCTTAACTCAACCATAATTTAACCAAAGTAGAAATCATAACAGCTACAACTGAGAAACAAACTATGAATTGGCCTTATGTTGCAGGAACAGACACAGGGATGGACTCCTGATGCTGCAGGAACAATATAAGACTAAGTTTGCATAGAAACTTCAGGAATGAAATCTAACTTATGATTAACAGAAAATGAATGACTAACTAACTAACTACAGATACTTACTAAGTGGGCCCCCTTAGCAAGCATCAACTAATTATGTCAGTATTGAACTCAGAACTTCATCAAATTTTATTCATAAACTCAGAATGGTGTACATTGTTCTACTTCAGAAATCTAACACAAAACTCTATCTCTTATCATGCATACTCTGCTTTTTATTATCATACTAACTTTTACATGATATCCTTCCTATCTTGTTATGCTTGCCCACTTGCGCAGGAGGAACACTTATTTAAATCAGGAAAACAACTAACTAACTAACCCTAATAGAGAAAGACGTGGATGTAAGTGTATCCTGGAATTGAAGAATAGACTAAATAAATGAACTTATCCACTCAACTCGGTTAAGAGAGAATTCAACATTCCACTCTTTCCAAATTAATTGACATTTACATTTCTTCCCAACAATTTCGGTCAAAGAGTCTTCGCCAGAATAACTTCCTCAAAGTCATGCAAGAAATGGACTTTACTGCAAGGCTGAGATCAGCTGCGCTTGACTCGTTCATACTTTCTTCAACAACCTGTGAAACACAAGGCAACAGAAGTGAAAGGAAACATGCATGGAAACTACACGATATTCATTTATTAATCACATATCAAATTTACTTCATTATTCAAAAACTACATGCATTATACTAGTCATTTGGGAAGTCAAATAGGGTAATAAATATGGACATATCAACATGATAGGCTGCAGGAATATAAAAGTGTATTGCTACATGATATCCCCCAATAAAAGGTTTCTAAAGAGTTTAAACAACCATGAACAACAAAAGTAAGGGTATTAAAAGTACACCATGATACCCAAATTATGAGCATATTTTGGGCTCATCATTTTGCCCCCTACTTAACCTAATGCTGGTCCTCCAGCATTAAACTTTCTAGTGGTTTCTCTGAAATCAGTGGTTGAGGCATGACCCTGAAATGAAGTTCCAAATTTGTAATAAAAACATCTGAAACTCTACCACCTTTCATACCTACGAGCTTTTGTATCTTCATTAATATTTGTAGCTCGGTAGGAATAAAGAGGCCACATCAGCACATGAGGTCTAAATGTCAAGGGCAACCACAATTCAAACCTCTTTTGAAGGCCCAACTGTATGTATCTGTTTGATCTTTTGAGAGCTGCCGTAAAATTCAGGGGACTGTGAGGCTCAGACCTTCTTAACCCAACAGTCAATCTCTCCCATCTCTTCTCAATTTTGGAGTATGACAGCTTCCAAAACGAGTATGTCTGTTCTTGAAACTCATCATACACCTGTTTTCTGAGATCAAATATTTTCATTCTGACTGTATTATTATTATGGCCATATGCAACAGTAAGCCAGGTTTTCAACATTGTATAGGGGTCTGAACTCTCAGAGCGCAATGGAATAGGCTCATCCCTTTCGACGTCTTCATATGCTTCCAATTGCTTGCCATAATTAGCTTCATTTTCCGCCCAAGACATGAGTGATCTTAAATGAATGTCACCAATGTACAAAAGTGGATTCCACTCTGTTTCAAGGGGAATTATAAAGCCATGTAAATAAAATTTGCACAAAGAATTCCTTAGCCAATTAGGAGCTGCCTGGTATGCATCATAGAATTCTTTAGCAGTGTGAATAACAAGATCAAGATTCTTGGAAATTCTCATTAACTGAAACCACAAAAATTGTTCCTTGAGACACAGAGCATAAACCCTAGGCGGTGGTCTACACTCCATAATCTTACCAGTTATTGTCATCATTTCATTCATTTTCTCCTTTAACTCCTAAATTTCCTGTTTTTGCATTTCAATTTCTCTTTTCAGTTTCTTCTTTTCTTCCTCCCAAAGACTTTGTTGCATTTCAATCTTGGTAAGGTGGCAGAAACTCAAGGTCTACAATGTGACCAGTCTCCATGTGATTCTAAGATATTCCAGGAATTCAATCAAAAATGTATTTTTGTAGACAACCATGGCTTGACAAGTTTCAGGGGGTAATGAAGCTTCATTGGCCACTTCCAAATAGTCAAGTTGTTCTTCCTCTTGCTATAGGATGAATTCCTATTGCTGTAGTGGAGAAGACTGTGATTCCTCCAAAATTTGCATAGCCGCAGCAGCCAAGTCATCGAGACTTGGTACCCCCCTTTCATTATGCTCAACTTCCCTTGTCTCAATTTTTTCTTCTTCAGGAATAACAAATGAACTCTGTGCAACATTCTCAGATACATCCTGAGAGACATTATGTTCAAAACCTACAGATTCGTCTGAAATTATGATAACTTCAGGTTGAGGTGAAGCAGGGGAGACTTTACATTGTTTTCTTGTTGAAACTCTTCTTGGCAATGTTGCAGTTGTCAGAGGTGCTCTCATAGCTTTCCTCTTTCTGAATTGCCTAGAGGGCTCTGCCTTATCAGAAGATGATGGTGAACTTGTGGTGGCAACATGCATTGTTGTAGGAGAAATTGCTGCAGGAGTAGAGCGTTGCCTTTTTTGAGGATGAGGATCAGATTCTGGCGTTTGTTCCACCCCAGATGACTCTCCTGCCTTTGTTTTTCCTTTTTCTCTCCTACTAGCAGACCTAGTTTGCACCCAGGCAGAGGACTTTGGTGTGAATGCTGCAAGACTAGGTGCTGCAGGAGCAGATGACCCTTGCCCTACTTTCCTACTGGTAGATGCTATTTTCTCTTTCTTTTTCTTAGGCCGTGTAGCAAGTGCCCTAGGGGGTTTTGGAAGTTGCAGGCTCTTTAGGCAACAAATTCTTGCTAGGAAAGAGGTGACACATCCCTCAGAGAACATTCAATCAACAGTTTTATAAGGACATGGTGGGCAATAGAGTTATCCTTCCCCTTCTAGGTTTCATGGGCACATTGTTCCAGAAATTTTAACAAAAAGTTTGGGACATTAACAGCTAATCCATGCCTCATATGACTCAGCAATTTAAAATGGTAGGAATGTAGGTAAGAAAAATGGCCTTCACATGTTAAGTACCTGATTATAAAAGCAGCATATTCTGGATATGGGGGAGGCAACGACACTTGCTTGCATCCTTGCTTAGAGACCTCCAAGGGTCCATCAGTTGGTACTGTAAATTCTGCCCTAGCAAAAACAACGTCTGAAGAAAAATTCTTTCCTATTGCTGGAAGCCTAGTTACCTCTGCAATTTGTTCCTCAGTTACAGCTACTGTTAAACCCCATACTGTAGCCTCTCCTTCAGAAAGGGTTCTTAAAAATTCGCCTGTGGCTTCCTCATTGAAAGTATCTAACCTCAAAAAGTAGTTCAACCAACCACAGAGGCTGAATGCTTGAACTGTTTGAGGATTCTGTGTCAATATCTCATGAGCTACAGGCTCATGTCTTACCAGTTGACCACCCATATTCACAATTGTCTCAGCTGAAACTTAAACTCTTTTATGAAAATCCAAAGAAAACTTTTTTATTTTCTGCTCTACTTTTTCTGACCTGCCGTCACTTCTCTTCTTTTCCAAGAATGAACTCAAAAGAAATTTTCATGTAATGATTGTTACAACTACTTAAACAAGCAGTTTTAATTGCGATTTAAGATGAAACATGCAATCATATTTGGAAAGTACAAGAAAATAATAAAGAACAATATCTGAACAGTTGTGACAGTAGCATAAGTGAAATGGATTATCCCGCCCCCTACTTAAAATATGACATGTGTCCACACATGTACTAAAGAATAGGCGGAGATTGGGTAATAATGACTGATATAGACATAGTAGTAAATGAATAAAATGAAATAAATCAATGATACGACAACAAAAGATATCGCGTACCTTTCAATAAATGTGCGTACGTGCTGAGAAAGATGACGACTTCAGCTTGAGATGACAGTTGGGAATGAAATCATAATTAAGGGTGGTGCAGATGAATGAGGTGGATGGGTGACGTGGACAGATGAGATGTCTGGATGGAATGGATGGATGGGATGGAAGATAAGGAAGTGAGATGTGGCGATGAGTGGGAACGAAGAAAAAGGGTTTCCTTAAAAATGAAACCTTTATTATGAACATGCATTGTAACATTATGGTGAAGCTGTAGGAGAAAGGCTAAAGCCTTTTGCTGTAGGAAGATTAGTGGCAGGATCCTAAACAAACTGCTGCATAAATTCTTCTTTTGAGACAGACTTACGATACAACCGAAGATGGTGTCCGTTAACCAGTAGCTTGAATCGAACAGGATCAATTGTGACTTATTGAACTGAACCATTATCAAATACATTCTCAATTTCATATGGGCCAAGCCATTGGGTGGTGAGTTTACCTTGATTTTCTTTATACCTCGAGTCATAGAGCAGCACACAATCACCGGCAGAGAATTGCTTAGTTTTGATATGTCGGTCATGCCACTTTTTCCTTTGCTGATGTATGATTTTAGTATGCTGCAAGGCTGATTTTCTGATTTCATCTAGTGCATTCAGCTGCAGGAGACGTTCCTTTTGGGCTTCAAAAATGTTAATATTAAGCTCTAAAGCAGTCCTCAAGGTCTTGTGCTCAAATTCTATTGGTAACATGGCAGTCTTTCCATAGAGTAATTCAAAAGGAGTAAATCCTGTAGTTGTCTTCCACATTGTCCTATAGGCCCAGACGGCTTTAGGAAGTCGATTGCTCCAATCTTTCTTGTGTAGCTGAACTATCTTTGTAAGTATCACATCAATTTCTCTATTGGTAACTTCTGCCTGACCATTGGCTTGAGGGTGATAGGGGCTAGACTTCCTGTGTCTGATCCTATAATCATTCATTAGTGCATTGATTAAATTGAATGTAAATTGAGCTCCTTGATATGTGACAAGTTCTCTTGGGACTCCAAACCGAGTAAAGATCTTCTCATACAGGAATTCAACAACCTTGTTGTCATGGGCATGAGTCATTGCTTTCACTTCCACCCATTTGGTTACATAATCAGTACAAACTAAAATATATGATTTCCCATTGAATGGAGGATCAATAGGTCCAAAAAAATCCATGCCCCACTTATCAAAGGGACTGACTACCACTTGAGGATACATGGGAATTTCATCAGACCTTGTTGGTCTTTCCATGCGTTGACATCTGTCACATTTCCTGGTATAGGCTGCAGCATCTCTGTGTAGTGTAGGCCAATAGTATCCAGTAGTAAGCACCTTCATAGATGTTCTTTTGGCTGCAAAGTACCCACCACATGGCTTATCATGACAAGCATGCAGTATGTCATAGGTTTCATCTTCCCTTACACATCTTCTCATGACTTGGTCAGGTCCTGTGTAGAATAAACAATCTGCAATCCATGAAAAGTTAAAACTTTTCTCCACCAACAATTATTTTTCCTTTGGGGAAAAATGGGTTGGAATCTGGTTGACTACCAAGTAATTTGCAATATCTGCATACCATGGGGTGTGAGCAGCAATAAAAAATAGATGTTCATCAGGAAATCTGTCATCAATTACCTCTAGTGTGTCAGGTGTAGTCATTTGAAGCCTTGATAAGAAATCAGCCACTACATTAGCCCGTCCTAGTTTATCAATGATTATTATATCAAATTCCTGCAACAATAGGAGCCATTTTGCTAATCTGCCAAATCTGGCAGGCTTATTCATGAGGTACCTTATTGCTGCATAGTCTGTATGAACAAAGACTTGGTAACCAGTGACATAGTGTTAGAACTTGTTTAAAGCATACACAACTGCTAACAATTCTTTTTCTGTGACAGTATAATTTAATTCAGGACCTTGCAAGTTTTTGCTAATAAAATATATAGCATGCTCAATAGAATTTTCTTTTTGTCCTAAAACTGCCCCTATTGCATAATTAGAAGTATCTGTGTGTATATGAAAGGAAGACTCCACTTCAGTCCTTGAAGAATAGGTGCCTAAGTAAGCAAGTTCTTAAGTTGCAGGAAAGATTTGTCACAAGCTTCAGTCCAACTAAATTCAGAATCCTTAGTCAACAAGGCATACAATGGACTGGCTATCTTGCTGAAATTTTTGATGAATTTTCTATAATATCCAGCATGTCCTAGGAACCTTCTAACATCCTTTTGTTTTATTGGTGTTGACAAAGTTAGAATAACTTCTATTTTTGCAGGATCAACTTGAATTCCTGCTTGAGAGATATGATGGCCTAAAACATTTCTCACTATTCAAAAACAAATTTTGCTCCTGACATCTTTTCAACACTTTTTCCAAATTGGCTAATTCTTCTTCATAAGTAACTCCATAGGTAGTGAAGTCATCCATGTAAATTTCCATAGACTCATGATAAATGTCAGCAAAAATACTGATGACTGCCCTTTGAAATGTTGCAAGTGCATTACATAGTCCAAAAGGTAAAACAGAGTAGGCAAAAGTGCCCCATGGACTGGTAAAAGTTGTTTTGTCTTGATCTTCAAGGGTGATTCTTATTTGATTATAGCCACTATATCCATCCAAAAAGGAGAAATACTTTTTCCCAAACAATGAGTCTAATACTTTGTCAACAAATGGCAGTGGAAAATGATCATTTTTAGTTATGTTAAGCTCCCTGTAGTCCACACAAACTCTCCATTTTCAACCTTTTTTAGGGACAATCACCAATGGAGATACCCATTGACTGTTTGAAATGGGGTAGATAAAACCAACATCAAGCAATTTTTGAAGCTCTATTTTAACTATTTCCCTAAGTGCTAGATTTATCCTTCTTTGAGGCTGCCTGACAGGTGAACAATCTTCCTTAATATAGATCCTATGAGTACAAAGTTGAGGATCTATTCCCTTCATATCCCCATAGTCCCATGCAAAAGCTCTATGTTGTTCTTGCAACATTGTGACTAGGGCAGCTTGTTGAGATTGAGGTAGCTTATTATTGATATTTAGACAACGCCTGGAGATACTTCTACTTGCTTGATAAGATCATTCATGGAGGCTGCTGATAATGGTGGTGTTTGTATTTCAGATGGAAGAAAATTTTGATAAACGACAGGAGATTCAGGTGACAGGTTCTCAGAATTCAGTTGCTGCAGGAAACACTGTTGAAGACAACTATTTGTAGCAGATGGGCTACTCGGACCAGGATTGAACTGTAAAATATTGAAAAGTCGATCATCCTCACTCTGAAGCTGGGAAAATGGATTAGTTTGCAGCATCATTAGCTGAGCCAATGAATTGACTTCTTCAGTTTCTTCACCTAAATCTGGCCAAATTGGTTGAGACAAATCTGGTTGAGGCTGAGTAGGTGGGTATAAAGCCAATTTATTTCTTGACTGACCATAAGAAATTTTCATGTCTCCAGAACGACATCCTATAAAAGCATCAGTTGTGGCTAACCATGGTTTTCCTAGGATGATAGGATATCCTCCCAAAGTGGCCTCAGTGGACAATATGGTAAAATCTGTTGGGTATTCCCAAGACTCAAGGATGACAATAACATCTTCTACCATTCCATTAGGTTTTATTGTGGAACTATCAGCAAGCTGTAGGACAGTAGGTGTAGACCTAATGTTTAGAATATTTAAATACTCCATTGTATTCTTGGTCATTACATTGATGGCTGCACCAAGGTCAATCAAAACATTCTTTATTATTTGGCCATTAATATTTATTTGTACCACAGGACTCCCAGGGTCAGTATATTTTGGAATGACTACCTTCCCTAACATAATACCTGCTAACTATCCTAGAACATGGATAGTTTGGGGATCCTTTTTCTTTCTTCCTGGTTTCTTTAAACATGCCTCCTTAATGGCTTTTCCATAAATTGGGACATCCTTAATGGCTTGAAAAAGGAGTATTTGAATGTGTACATTCTTCAGCTGATCCAAAATATCAAAGGTAGGCTCTTCCATAGAATTTGATTTAGTAATTTGCAATCTTTGAGGAAAAAGCGGTTTGGCTTGATGTTGCAGGATAGTCTCCTTAAAGACAGTATTTGATACAGGTATATGTTCTGCAGAATCAGTTGGTTGTTTAGAGGCAGAGTTTGGAATCTATGTAATTACAGGCAGTTGTGGAGCAGGAAGTGTGATTCCAGATCATAGATGGATATCATGAATATTCAGAGCATAAGCTAGATACTGATTGACTTCTGCAGAATACATAGGCTGTTGTTGTTGCTGCTACTTATTATTAGGATTTGGCAATGGTTGAGCAGGCATAGGCGTTTGTTTTGGTGGGCCAGTATTTGCTGCAAGTGTTGTAGGAGGTGGCATGAGGGCCTGTGGTTGTGGCTATTGAGGCTGCAGGAAGGCAGGGGATTGGTTCTGCCATTGCTGTGGAC
Organism: Sequoia sempervirens; assembly: GCA_007258455.2. Taxonomy (NCBI): domain Eukaryota; kingdom Viridiplantae; phylum Streptophyta; class Pinopsida; order Cupressales; family Cupressaceae; genus Sequoia; species Sequoia sempervirens. Next base: position 176,829,302 of record VDFB02256132.1, on the reverse strand, counting down.
TTCTCCATTGAGGGTTCTTGCTACCAGTTACCTAGGGGTGGAGTCCATTGTCCTTGTGGCTGCTACCAACCTCCTTGAGGAGATTGCCATTGAGGATTCTGATAGCTAGGCCAGTGGGGTTGAGAAGTATTCCAAGGTTGTGATGGGCCATATGTAGGTTGCCACTGGTTATTGTAATTAGAATAAGGATTACCAAAAGTCAATGGATCTTGAGGCATACCTTGTCTTTGAGCCCATGGTCGCCTTTGTGCGATGAAGAATAATTGATCATCATCACTTTCTACCACCTTAAAGTCAGTAGGTAGCTGCTTAGCCTCCAGGTTAGCCACCATCTTGCATCTCCAGTCACATTTCTTTTGTCTGCAATGTGGACAGAACTCAGCCAAGATTGCTTCAGCTTCCTCATGTTTCTTCCGAGCTTGCATAGTATCCAACTGTGTGGCCATGTTGTTTATGATATCCTACTTGAAATCAGACAACAAATTTGTGATCTCCATCCATGAAACTCCATTAATAGAGGACTTTCCCACTGTGGCTTGATGGCCTCTACCCTTCTTAACAATTGCTCGAGAGTAGTTGAGACATATCTTCTTGATATCATCCTAAGGCAGTTGGGTTATATCACCTCCTCCCATCAGGTCCAGGGCATCTATACAGGCATCACTGATTCCTCTTAGAAAAAGTAGTTTCTGAGATTCTTCATTTAGAGAATGGTCTGAATTCTTTTTCAGGGGAAACAAGAATCTTGAGATATAGTCTTCCAGGCTTTCATCCTCCTTTTGTTGAATCCTGAATATATCATCTCCCTTACTACCACTTTTATAATATTCCTTGTACTTCTCAAGAAATTTTGTTTGGATGACTGCCCAACTATCGACAACATCCCTTCCCAAACTCATGAACCATCTAAGAGCTCCTTCCTTCAAATTAGAAGCGAACAACTTCAGCTTGTGAGCATCTGAAGTGTAATCATAGCTGTGACAGAGGATGTCAAACTCGAACAAGAAAGTGTCTGGGTCCTCTGTAACTAGTCCATAGAACTTGGGGAGTAATGAGGAAGGAATATTTTTAAGGTTATCAGTATCTTGTTGAGCAATGATGGGAAACTCAAAAGTAGGAGGTCGATTAGGTGGATTCTGTGCCATATTTGCTTGATGGAGTATCAGAGCAAATGGATTTTCCTCAGATTCCTTCGTCAGCTAGGTCAAATGGAAATTCAACAAACAGTTTTTTCAGCGAATGGATTGATATCTTGGTATCCTTCTTCCTCAAATAGATTATAAGTTGGTTCAGGATTATTATCAATGAATGGAAGGTCAGGAAGGAATCTTCCCAGAGTGTCTCTTCTTCTATGCATGCAATAAAATGAATGGTGAATTGAAGGATTTTGAAAATGCTTGAATAACAGACTAAACTACTGCTAAAAATGACTTTTGACAGATTCTTAGCTTGACACCATCCCCGACAACGGCACCAAAAATGGTCGCGCCCACAAAAGGATATGAAAATCATGGCAAAACCTATCCTGGGAATTGGACATTCCAGCAGGCGACTAATATCTTTTCATGGTCCTTCATTTACTTGTCAAACCAAGGAACGTATACTTGAAATGGAGCAGCACTATATGTGCACTAAGAACTAGTTTCAGTCACAACCTATCGAAAATAAATACTTGGAAAGAATTCTACCTACGTTACAGGAAGGTAATGCAACCTTCTCTTAACTCAACCATAATTTAACCAAAGTAGAAATCATAACAGCTACAACTGAGAAACAAACTATGAACTGGCCTTATGCTGCAGGAACAGACACAGGGATGGACTCTCGATGCTGCAAGAACAATATAAGACTAAGTTTGCATAGAAACTTCAGGAATGAAATCTAACTTATGATTAACATAAAATGAACGACTAACTAACTAACTATAGATACTTACTAAGTGGGCCCCCTTAGCAAGCATCAACTAATTATGCCAGTATTGAACTCAGAACTTCATCAAATTTTATTCATAAACTCAGAATGGTGTACATTGTTCTGCTTCAGAAATCTAACACAAAACTCTATCTCTTATCATACATACTCTGCTTTTTATTATCATACTAACTTTTACATGATATCCTTCCTATCTCGTTATGCTTGCCCACTTGCGCAGGAGGAACACTTATTTAAATTAGGAAAACAACTAACTAACTAACCCTAATAGAGAAAGACGTGGATGTAAGTGTATCTTGGAATCGAGGAACAGACTAAATAAATGAACTTATCCGCTCAACTCGGTTCAAAGAGAATTCAACATTCCACTCTTTCCAAATTAATTGACATTTAAATTTCTTCCCAACAATTTTGGTCAAAGAGTCTTTGCCAGAATAACTTCCTTGAAGTCGTGTAGGAAATGGACTTTACTACAAGGCTGAGATCAGCTGTGCTTGACTCGTTCATACTTTCTTCAACAACCTGCAAAACACAAGGAAACAGAAGATAAAGGAAACATGCATGGCAACTACACGATATTCATTTATTAATCACATATAAAATTTACTTAATTATTCAAAAACTACATGCGTTATATTAGTCATCTGAGAAGTCAAACAGGGTAATAAATATGGAAATATCAACATGATAGTCTAGAGGAATATAAAAGTGTATTGCTACATGATATCCCTCAATAAAAGGTTTCTAAAGAGTTTGAAAAACCATGAACAACAAAAGTAAGGGTATTAAAAGTACACCATGATACCCAAATTATGAGCATATTTTGGGCTCATCACCCATCACTGCCGCCCTCTTCATTTTTTGGATTTTGTATCAAGTGGCAACATTTGAAAATGATGATCAAGACCATATGAAAACATAGCCCGATCACAACCATCTACCTGACTGAACATGTTGGTACCTCCCAACAGGCAATCATATACAACATTATCAACATGTTCATAATCACTATGCATCTGAAATTTAGGCACACTTTCAAAATGTCGATTATCATGTGGCAACAACTAATCATATTCATCATTTAAATCACTCTCGAGTTGAAAAAAAAATTCTTCAATACTTTGCACATTGCCACACTTTGTGAAAACTCCTTCTAGCTGACAAAAATAGCACTCACATTTTTCCATATGGCTAGTACTATTGAGCTCAATCATGGCTAGTACTATTGAGCTCAATCTGGTCACTAGTTTGCATATAAATGGTGAAACCATCACAAGAACTTACCAGAAGATCTTGCTCATCATCCAAACCATCTCTGAGTGTATGCAAAGGGATACACTCATGCATTGGTACACTTTGTAACTGTCCTCCATCATGCTAGTACAGAGAATCATCAGCTATTTTTGACTTTTCCTCATCTGTATTTATCTTGTCATCCTTTGAACATAAGGTATCAACACTTTCAACATCCCATGCTTGCTCCAAAATGAGCAATTCTAGTTCAGAAGGATAATCTAATTTCTCATTGAAATCAATATCCACATCCACATTCAAAGACTCGTGACTAGGCTCATTCAGGTCAGCAAACAGACACTTGTCCAAATCTTCATTAAAATCTTCAATAGTTGACTCATCAGATATGCAATCCTCATGGTCATTTACTGCTTCAAACTCATCAAATAAAATATATGAGTTAGCATCAACATGCACATGTTCATACTCATCATACAATGCATCATTACCGTCAAATGGCTGCTTGTCTTCATCCTCATCATCATCATCAGCTAGTTCATAGTTGGAACGAGAATAGAAAAAACATGGATCATCCCTTGCACCATGAAGATCATGATTGCTGTCAAAATTAATGTGAGAAGCACAAAAAAACTAAGAGTTGTTCTCATGTGCACTTTTCTGATATTCAGTGGTTAACAAATTTGGAATTTTTTCACTGTTCAACAAATCTGATACACTGATGTTCTCAACAAGATTCATCAAATAAGAAAATTCCAATGTCTCATTATGAAGACTTGTATCAAAGCTACACTCAACATGTGTAGAATTGGCATGGTCAATTGTATCAGACAAGTGAAATTAGCATCGTGCACTCAATTAATGTTCACCCACTCATTAAATAAATCAAATTCACATTCATCCATTCATTAGGTAAATCAATTTCAATCACCTAAAGGTCATCAACTTTATTTAATTTAATCTTATCATTATAACCCTTAGCTAAATAAATCAAATATTTATTTAACTAAATCTTTATCATCTTTCATCTCCTTTTTGATTTAGTTTAATCTTTAAATCTGAAGCAAAAAGGTCAAATCACCTAATCCTCTTTTTAATTAACTAAATCAAGATTAAATCTAATCTAATGTTAATCCTAATCACTTGTATTCTCTAAATTTTTCCACTTGCACATATAAATCAATTTATTGATTTATTAAATCAACATTTTCCATCAACATGGCATCTTTGAGGAGTATTCCCTCAAGTTTGAATTCAAAATCAAGTGGACATGTACATCCAACAAAGAAATTAATAAGCTCTTACATGTCTCTTGCACAAGTCAAGCTTAGCATTTAACTCATCTTGTCTCCCAAATTCAAATTTGAATTTCCCCCTCTTTGGCACATTGACCAAAATGTGCTCATCCCCCAACCTATCACAGGATGACAAGTGTCCTCATCTCACTGGTCCACTATTTATCCCACATTGCTCTCTCATAAGAATTCTTTCAACTTGAGAATATTTAAATAGAGAGCTTCATTCATAAACAAAATCCTCCACAATCTCCACAACTCCACAAATCCACAAATCCTATGCAAAGTCACTCTCTTCATTTGAGAACTGATTTTTCCCATCTTACTCCATCATCATCATTGGCATTATATAATTTAGCTTATCTTAGCAAGGGTTGGGAAAGGGCTATTTTCCACAATAGCACCAATCCACTATGGATAGGGTTTGGTCATGTTCTTATATGCTTACTTTTAATTGTTTTTGTTCTATTTAGTTTGCATTATTTTAGCATGGCTAAATATTTCATAGAGATACTAGTGTTACTTGTTTTAATTGAACTAACAATACTAATGTGGTTCATTGTTTGAGGTTTGTAAAAATTAGTGTCTACATTATCATAACATTTTTTATCACATATCTCTTCTTCAAAGAGTAAATCCAATTCATATCCCTCTTTAGGTTCTTGGTTCAGAAGACCTGGAATATCATTGTTCTTCACAACATCACATTCATTGATTGAAGATCAAGTATCATCTACACAGTTTTAACTGAGAGGATCATTCAGGGGGTTATCTACATCATTGCAACCTTCAATTACTAAAAAAAATCTACTCTTTTTTTTTTCATTTTCAAAGGGGATAGAAGAAACTTCAAATGTTTCATTCACCTCATCATGTATTTTATCATCACAACTACTACTTTCATTTGGGTTTGTTTCTTTTGTAGGTTGCTCAAAGACAACTTCCTCATCACTAGATGATGCATCATTCTTATCTTTTCCCTTCTCTAGTGTGCTTTTGTATTTATTCAAAACTACATACATCTAATCATTTGGACTCACATAGCTACTGATTTCATCATGTTTTCCCACAATTGAAGACAAAAAAATTTGTACATATTCATTCCTTCTCTTATCCAAATCATCTAGAAATGTGTAAGCCATTTGCATACTCAATATTTTATAATACTTCAAAAATGCACTAGATCCCTCCTCAAAGGCTTCAAAGTACATATGAATACAGTCTAGAGTACTAGGTCTAAAATTTGGAGGAATTAGTGAAAGTGCAATAGCAAACCTATGACTGAAATCAACACTTGACTCTTCATTTTTATTTTTAATATCCTTTAACCTTGTGACAAGGTGAGAAGGGTCTTTTGTAAATTCTTTTCTGTAAGCATCCACTAATTTTTCCCAGCAAGGAAAATATTTCTCAGGAAAACTCAAGTACCAATCCCTAGCTCTTGCTTCAAGAGATCTGACAAAATATCTCATCATGTCTTGATATCCAAATGAATGCCTCTCCATGAAGCTGGAAAAACTTTTTACATGAGCATCTCCTTCACATACATTGTATCCATTAAATCTAGGCATCTTCTTATAGACTTGAGTTGACATACTCTCAATTTTGTAATCAACCCACGACAAATCTAATTGATTATACAATGGATCAAAGAAATTGAAAAAAAGGTGCATCAACTTTGCAAGTAGATACAGTATGATTGTCTCTTAACTTTTGTTGAAATATCTAGTGCCTTTCAGCCATCTCTTTAAGTCCCCTTTCAAACACAACTTTCCATTTCCGACTAAACCTAGGCTTATGCACTCTTGGGTTCATGCACTTTGGGGTGTCAAATTTTTGAGGGTTATCAAAATTCTGACACTTCTTGACAAGTTGTATCAAAGTTTCTATAGGTATGGCTATTTTATCTTGATGATCCATGGATATTTGCAAATCAAGGCTCAGCTGATTGTGCATAATGAAAACCATGACCAAATGAAGCATTACAATGACAATTGTTGACATGGTAATAACTTGGGCTTGAAACATGTGATAATGCAAATGGATGGGAATCCCTAGAATATACAAATACATTCTAACCATCCTCACTAGCAAAGATTTGAGCACTAGACAAAATTCTTTCAATGGAACTGCAATTACATTTAATATGATAGATCCAACAAATGGGAGTGTGCAAACTCAATTTATTACTATCCTTTCCCTTTGTCAGTTCTAATCAATACATAGGGAACCAAATTTTTTCCTAAAACATTCAAATATGGTTTTCATACAATATTTTCTTGCAAACCAAAGGTGAAGAATACTTGGAAATGAAGCAACTACTGCAAATTGTTCTAGAAATGTTGTAAATCTAGAATTGCATTCACCTCTCCAACAGGTTCTTCTGACAGAGTTGCCACCTCTCTTTGTAGAGGAGTGAACTTCAAACATCACGAAGTTCTTTCACATGTAAATTTCTTTATGAGTTGCTTCCACCAGTAGAGCACCACAAATCAAGAAATCTTCAGGTTCACTACAACAAATTATTTCTCCAAGTTTGAATTCCTTCAATATTTGAACTAAATTCAGCATGGAAAATAATATGACTCTTTGAAATGACTCTTAAGGCTAGTTTTTTTAAGATTTGAATGACTCTTTGATAAGGAAATTTGCAACCAAATTTCTAAGTGCATTCCCCAGCAGAGTCGCCATTCTGTTGGTGTTCCCAATACACCTTAGATATCTCTAAAGAGTAGCCAACTCCTATGTTTAAGACCCTTAAAGTGAATAGCCAATTGACAAGATTCAGTCAAAGTCTAAAATCTTCTGCACTTTTGGCTCTGCTGGACCAAGGTGGGTCAACCTATACATGCCTAAACACTTAATTCACTCATACATAGACATTACTTTTTATAGCAGATAATTCCCAATTCAATTACACCAATGAAAGTACTGACAACTTCAAATTTGGCTAAATTATTGGTATATTGATCAACACTTACTTAGGAATTAGGAAGCATAACACTAAACTTCAACCAAACAACAAGGATTTAAAATGATTTTGAATTTAAACTTGTTTTTGAGATGCATTAAGCTGCAAGACTAATTAGTGCCTAATTATGGGCCATGGATTCAAACACATAAAAAGAATTCATTAGCAAATAGACTTCAACCAGTGGATTTACAATTGTTAATGTATTACATGAACATATCCTCTCTTGTTATCAATCAAATTCTTCTTATATATCCAACCTGCAGACATGAAATCACAATTATCTACTCAAAGTATTCTAACCATTTCATTTAAATAGAACCATGAACATACAAAAAAATCTCAAGAAATTTGAGATGAAAAACCCAAACATACTTTGTATTATTGAATTCATATGATTTAAGATGTACAAATTTGGAGACAATTTGATGACATTCATGATTTTCATGATTTATCTTCACAAACTAGTTGATATTTACTCATGAAATTAGAATTTACAGCTTACAGAGTCAAATTATGATTTAGACTCAGACTTGCTCTATCTACCTAGCCCCACACAAGAATTTAGAACCCTTTACAATTGAGAAAAGAAGAGAAGAAATAGAAGAAAATAAAGCTCCATAGGTTGATCTAGAGATGCCATTTGGAAGCTTCATTCACCGTTGATTAACAAAAATGCAAAGCTTCTCTCATCTCTCTTCTTTGCAACAAATTTTTCCTCCAATTCTGCCTTTGCTCCAAGTTGTTCAGCAACAAAAAATTTTCCCATGTGGAGAATCTCCATCTCAAACTCACTAGAAGTTGAAAAATAACTTTTCCTGTGAAAGCATTCACATTGCCCTTTTGTTTGTTGCACATTATATTTGCATATTTACTTTACCTTTAGACAAAATATTTCACCAGTCTTATTTTATTTCACTCTACATTTTTATATGCCCAACCAATAAAATATTTGATTGGCATTCCCCCGTGCATTTTATATTTTCACTCCATGCTCCTTTGTTGTTCACTTTATAGTGAAATATTAAATATTTCACTTTGGACCATTGAAAACATATGCTCATGCCATTATTTAAAATATCTTCCCACTTTCACCTTTAGCTCATACTTAAAATATTTGGCTTTAAAATAAAGCCATTCAAGTATTGCATGGGACAATATTGAATCCATGTGGGGGGTGCACTTTATATTTTGCATTTTAAAATGCTTGCCTCTGAAATAGAGGCCTTTCAACTTCACTAGGTAAAATATTTTACCCATTTCCCATGTTTGTATTTTATATTTATCTCCTTAAAAATGATGGCCTCCTAGAATATTCACCTTATTGTGCTTCACTTTTCACTAAACATTAAATTGCTTTTACATTCTAAAAGCATTACTTCTAAATATTAAAGGCCTTTGACTATTTGATGGGGCAATTACCTGTGCATTCACATTTAAATATTTAAGAAAACATGTTTCTTAAAGTATTTAAATTCTTCACTATATCGGGCACATTAATCCTTTTAAATGCTTTGCTTTTGTAAAGAGAAAATGAAACACTAAATTTTTTTATTATCAGGCTCCTTTAATATTCTTTACCTGTGCACCACACACTTTTAGAAAATCTCTAAAATGTAATATTATTCTCATGCCTTCAATTCCTCCTGGGCCTTCACTTGCCACATGATATTTTTCCAATCTCATAGGAGTTAAATAGTGAGCAACTTTAAGCTACAAGTTAGTAGGATGAGGTCTAGATTTTGTTGCATTTCTTTGACTTCTCCCAACCGTCGATCTCAACTTTGGTCTCTGTCATTGCTCTATTTTTTGATTTTTTTCTCTTCCCGTCGAGTTAAGCTCTGCATAATACCATACCACCAAGGATTTTTTGGACTTGGGTTTTCCAAGGTTGAAATATACGATTGTTAGACCCGTTTGTGTTGCTGAGGATGGTTATTTGCATTACATACGATGGAGGGAAGTTTTTAGTGTTGTTTACTGAAATAAGTTTTTTGGAATTAATTTGCTTTACTCTGCAATATCTATTTTCTGACTACAGATGGCAGATCGGTCTGGAAATGATGGCCTCAGAAGACACAGATTTCTTTAACTCAGATAAATTATAAAGTCAGGTTTTAGCGCTTATGGGGGACGCTAAGAGTTCATATGCCTTGTCTGCACTTCATATTTCTTCCAAGGATTCTGTCAAATGGTTTGCGTTAAAGTTCTAGCTGATAGCAGCTGCTCTGCCGTATTGATTACGCTAGTTCATTTCTTGATTTATCTATTTTTAAGTACAAAATGACAAATATGATGATAGTTGCAGGAAACTATAATGGAGGAGCCCGAACAAATGAATGATGGTTGTTTGGTGTAAAGAGATTGATTAGTGGGGAAATAGGAATACACATTCTTTTTACCATTTCTAACTTTTATCTCTTTTCCACAAATTTTATTGAGTTATAACTATGGCGTTGGCAAGTTTTAGTTTAAATTTCAAACTATAACAATTCAGATTTCCATACCAATCTATAGCTGTGTAGACTTGAAATAGGGTGCTCATCTTGTTGCTCTTAAAGGCGCGGTTGGCACAGTTTGTGCTGGATCTTCCATCACGGGTCAACACATACTATTTACAAAGGTGCTTCCTTTAGTTAAATCTTTCAAAAGACCAAGGTTCACCGTTGCAGCTCATAAATTTGGAAAAGTGAAAGGTGCTGCTTCCTCGAACCGTTGCACAAAGAACATGGAGAATGTTGGAAAAGAATGCAAGATGGCATTTTCCTTTGAGTGGTGCTGATTCACCCAAATGTTCTTTAATAAATCTCTCATTGTCTACATCGAGCAGTTCATGCAATGCATCCAGCCTGGCATTTACATATTTGATAGCGCTACACCTTGGTCAAGATGCAAGTGTCGTGCAATCTGACGAATCATCTGCAATTTATTTATGGCCATTTAAGTCGAATGTTTTGTCTGGAACACTACATTAATTTTTTTTTTTTATCATTTAATTTCAGTGGTTGGAGGATCACAGTCGGCTGGGTGCAATCTAGTGTCTTCTAACGTATTTATCTCTTGCAGGAAAACTTTGCTGGCCAATCAGAATGATATGTTGCATCTGTGAAAATTTTTGAATCTGGAAAATACTCTACAACACATTAAGGCACATTTCCAGATATTTTATGATTAAATTTTTTAAATTGGTGATGCTCATTTATTAGAGTGTTTTAAATGATTTATTGCTTAAACTATTGTGCTCTTAAGCTGATCAACAAGTTGCTTTTACATTTCTTCACATAACTTGACTTGGCTACAACATCTGTGAGAGTCGTGGAATTTAGTCTTTATAGTGCTCTATCCATCACATATGAATTAATACATCTGCATGTATTAAACATTAAATATCATTGTTGCCAATCTTCTATAAAACCACCATAGAAAGATTGTATTTTTTGAGAAGGGATTTGTGAATTGGAAAAGAGGATATATGTCTTACCAAAAGGGCGTATTGTTATTTATTGAATGTTGGTAGAAACCTCTTCATGGTGGGCACTCATTTTTATTTTTTAATAACACCACCCATATGTCATTTTATTTAAAAGAAGTTTTTGTTTTTTTTATGACTATTGCAGTGTGTGGCTTTGCATATTAAACATCTCAAGCTTTGAGATCATTTTTTTCTTTTATGAAAGAAAATATAAATTAAAATTGTATTGACGTTCATTTGAATCAATAATGAATTTTAATTCAATTTTATTTCTATTCCTCTCTTTAAAAAGATTCCTCAAATGATTGATAAATCTTGTATATGTTTTTATCAATTTGTGATACATACCTAACTTTCATTTGTGGTATTCATAGGAATAGCGAAGGTGAAAATGAAGAAAAGCAAAAGGTGAAGGTTCAAATCAAGCATTGGAGTTGGACAAAAACAAAAGCGAAATTGGAGTTAAAGATTCAAGCATCAAACTTAAAACCCAAAAGCGTTTTTAAATGCTTTGAGCTTTCGCCACATGCCTTAATTTTCTGTTTCATTCTAACTCATCTTTAGTTTTGGGTTTTAAAACGAACATTTCAAAATGCTTGGAGAGTTTTTCGTATGCTTTGATTTTTTGTTTTCGGCTAACTCATATTTCGTTTGGTGCTTTTAAAAAAATTCATTATTGCTTTGAGGCTTAAAATGAACATGTGTTTTTTGTGTTTCATAATCTCTTATTCAAAGTAATCTCATCTAAAAAGGCGTATGCACTTATCTCACACTTCACGACGATCTTCAAAACCAAAAGTCTTTTTGATGACATTAAGTTGCATAAAAGATTGCCTCCACACTTTTTTTTGGGTTTAAAATTGAACAAGATCTTGTGCGAGTGTGAGTGGGGGAATTTATTGCATATATTCTCTCTCTTTGTTGCCATCAAAGATTGATCGAGTTACATATTTTTTCTTTACTTTCTTTTGTTTATCCTAGAGGGCCTGCCTTGGGGAAAAATTACTCACCCAAGGGAACGACTCAACCGGTAACACTCTAAAGCCAAGAGTATTTCCAATCGGGATATAAATGCGGGTATTGGAGTAAATGCCAATATCATGCGTTCATTCTGAAAAGATGGATCCAAAAGGGGACTCTCGCCATATGGGCCAATCTCCACGAACGGAAAGTCTGAAATAGAACCCTTGTTTTGTAGTGACCAATTGATCCATTGAGCAAGTTTATCAAAGTGGTGCATTGGAACTTAGATTCCAAGAAGTTACTTGCCATGTCCGATCTTGTTTAAAATATAGAGGTTAAGACTTCATTCTTAACATACCTATATATTTTTTCCTTGGTTGCATGTAAAATCTTCTTCTTCTACAAAGGGCATGAGGCAAGCCCACCAAGAAAAACATATCAATTGAGCTAGGATGTTATATTGCTTGTGAGTCAATTTGAAAACACAGTGCTTTAATCGAAAACATTGGAAAACCAACATTCAACATGAACATCAAATATCAAACCATTTAGGAGAAGCAAATATCCTTGAACAAATTCACATGTTATTGCTTTCCCTTGGGATTTGGATCCTTAGAGGCTTCTAAACATTTGGATTTCATCTCAATTTGCTTCTACTAAAGTCAACTTTAGGTAACCTTTTCCTTGATTTCCTCGATTTCTGCATAATGCACTTTGTGGGATGAAAGAGAATTAGGACATTGGACATTCAGTTGAAAACCTAATCAAGAGTGTGTTTGTGGTAAAAAGAATCCATTAAGCAAAGATTGAATCAATTGGACCCCACACATGTGCTTGGCATCTTTTGGTCATATGGTTTTCATGCAAACTTTGGTCTTTTGATTTTGAATTACTCTTAGAGAAAGGCATGTTCTTCACTATCTTGGTCTTATAAACAAATCCTTCCTAGGTCCATTTAGGAGCAAAACAAACACTTCATCCATCCAAACACTTATCATCTTCATCTAAAACAACTTTAAAACTTTGGAAACATCATTCTAGACTTGGTTAAATCATCAAAACCAAAATCACCTTGTTTAGTTAGGAGTATGGGAATGCATCCTTTCTCATAACTCTAATTAAATCAGCAATCCTTCAAAAAATTTCATCCTACGATAACATCCAACATCGTAGGGTTTACAAGTTCATTATCCAAATCAAACAAGCAAAATCAAACCCTAAGTCTAGTATTGATTCAAAATCCCTAAACATTCAACACTCATATCATTTCCCCTTTTCATCCTTCATCTCGTCATTGGTCCTAAGAAACTTAGAGGTCACTTTTGCAACAAGGTCAAAACAAAAGAGGAACATGGAATATAAACTTGATCCATACATCATGAGTAATCCAAGTCAACTAAGCTATCAAAGCCTTATAATGTCGATTGATTATCAACACTCACATCTATAAAAATCGTACATGGGATCATTACCTTCTACAAATGTCAATGGCACAACAAGTATGAGTATGCCCAAATCAAAGATTGGAACACATTTCCCGATGGTAGATCTAAATCCAAACCCATAAGTTTGTCAACCGAACAATCAATGCATGATCCTTCAAATGAACAAGGTCATCCCACCAAATCCCTACATGCCAAATGAGAATGTACCAAGTAAAAGTTTTCCAAACATGAATCTGGAAAACTTTGGGATAAATATGTTTGCAAATCATACGAATATTGTTCAAAACCCAAACAAGATGTTAACGACTCCAAGTCAAGGTAACACCATGCAAAATCAAAGTTACCTAAAACAAGGCAATGTGATTCCCAACATCAACAATGTTCAATCTCAAACCATAATGCCAAATTTGAACATCATCCCAAATCAGAACATTGTCCAAAATCAAACACAAGTACACACTCCAAATCTGCTTAAACAAAAGCCAAATCAACTATATCAAGGGAGTCAAGATCAAAATCAGGATCAAATTTGGTGAGATCAAATTGCTACACTTACCAAGATAGTTGATTCATTGCACCAAGAGACATTTCCACCACCATTACCCATATCAACATCATTCCTTGGTTTAGGGCTCCCCCCTTTACCTAGCACCAATCACTCCATCCAAATCAATCCACCTAACATCAATCAAGACATCACATCAAATCCTTTGAATATACCATCAACATCGCACCAACATATGGTATCTAATCAAATGACAACATAAATCCTGAAAAATCAAAATATGGTCTCCCAAAGACCTATCACCTCGATCAATCCCATCATATCTCAACCACTTGTCACTACATCCAACATGATTACAAATCCACCACCACTACCACCAAAACCAAACGCAACAAGACAATATAACATTGGCTAAAAGCTCACCAGGCCTACGAAAAGGCCATCCAACAATATCTAGCCACACAACAAGCAAGACAAGCCTCTCAAGCTACCCAAAAAACACAAGCACAACCACGAAAAATGATAACTATTGGGGATAACGATGAACATTCAACCATTGGTGATAGCATTGACAATATTTTTACCACAATTGCTGAGAAAAAGGATCAAGATCAATCCACCACTAAACACCTTGAAACTATATCCACTTCATCCAATGATCAAATCAACATAGGTCAAGAGTCACTTTTCAATCATGATCAAAATCCACCAACAATACTCGACAATGATCCAATTCAAGAAATTTCAACATCATTTGACCCTATGGTTGAGGACATTGGAAATCCCTCCATCAAAATTATTGAAAACAATGATCAAGATCTCTCCATCGATGAGCACCTTGAAGATGTTTCCACCCCATCCGATGATCAACTCACAATACATCAAGAGCCACTTTTTACTGATCTATTTCAAGCAGTGTTAGGATTATTTGATCCTATTAACATAATGCACGATCTGTTGACCTATGATCATGTTGAAAATGTCTCTACATTTCCTTATGATTTAGAGGACATATCTCAAGAATTTATCCCAAAGCATGATCAACATCTTTCACTAAGGTCTAGCAATGGTCCTTCCCAAGACATGTTGACCCCCTTCGACCTCATGGTTACAGATATTGAAGGAACCCTGAACTCGACAGTTGAGGATATTGAACCACTTACCATGTCTAATGACGACATCCAAGAATCCTTTGTAAGAAATCCATCCTTTGAAACTCACCCATGTCAAGAACTTGATCCAAGGCATGTCGAAAGCAACCCCGAAATCATTCAAGATCAAGAATTTGTATCTTCAAGATACTACAATAATCTAATGGACACTCTCCTATCTATGCAAGATGATCATATCCATGTAGAATATACTCCTCCATCTACCCATGAGATGCTTTATGTAGATGGACACGTAGATGATCTTCATTCAGAACATGATTCCTTTACTCCTGATATTATTACACAAAAAGAGTAGATTATTGATTCCTACAGTCAAACTGAGTTGTCAACATCAAGATCAAATATATCCAAAATCCAGACTGAAGACATCATGTATGAAGATATCCAACATTATCCACTCAAGGAAACAAGTCAGATAGAACAGGATATTCTAGAGTTAGCAGAGCAACAAATGGAAATAATGTCATCTACAGTGATCATTGATCAGAGAATGCATTCTAAACAAAATCTCTCAGAACAAGAAGAATCAAAGAACAAAGGTACTACTTCCACAATACTGGGGGCAACTATGTCTCAAGCGAACGTCAACATAGGGAGCACGAAGAATCTTTATGGTGAAACCATTGCCAATGCTACAACCAGCCACGCCATGAATCTTCATCCACCTATCACCCCATCCATGAATTGGGACCAGCGTCAAAAGAAAGAATTGAATCAAAGTATGAAGAACGTTATCAAAGAAAAAGAAGCTGAGAAGCATAATGGACAAGTCAAATACAAATGGATACCAAAGAATAAAAAGAAAGATCATCCCTATCAAACTCCATCAGTCAAAGAAACTATGGGGCAAAATAAAAAAGGGAAAAGTATCCATCAAAGATGTCCACAAAAGAAAAAGAAAATTTTTCAAGTGACATACAAAGTGTATCAAGCAGTTGGTCCTAATTCCATGCACAATTTCGTATCGACCCATCATTGCTCATCTTCCCAAGTTTGAGAGTCAAAGGTTCCAAACTGTCAACCAATCCATCTTTTATCCCTAAACACACTCCATCCATGCCTCCACGCATGATATCCAACTCTCATATTGACCATGTATTGGCAACAACCCTTCATCATAAGGATTCAGAAGGCACTCTATCATGATGTGCGCACAAAGACAAAGTTAACTCCGGTATCGACGAAACAGATTAGAAATCTCAAAAGTTGTATTCAAGTGCACGTATCTTAGCAAAGCAACTTCTTCAAGTAGGATATCGATGGCACATTATGACAGGGGCATCTACATCAACAACACCTTGAGATTCAACATGAGCTTAAAATATTTCAGAAAAATAAAAAAATATCAAAAAATATGAAAATCCAAAAAAATTAGAAAAAGGATTGAAAACAGTAAAGAGAAAAAGTCGTCCTCTAGTGAAAACCACTACGGTGGCACTTTGGGCAAGACCATGATGAAAACTTGGAAAACAAGCGTCATGTGTAGAATCGAGCATCTACGTGCGCCATTTCACGTGAAAGCATCTCATCCCATCCATAATAAATCCAACAAGCCATCCATATCATCCATAATAAATCCATTCATCCATAAACCATTTATCAAATCCATTTTCATCCATCTGCATCCATCATCCAAGTTATCTTGATCTTGATGAAATTTTGGGGCACACTTTACGCTTGCTTACGATAAACATCTTGACATGGGTCATTTTCATTGATCCTAACCTATCCAATATTATCTGAGCCATGAAACATTAACCAAATGAGCATTCTTTATCTAAGCATCTTATCTTATTGCAAGATAATCCTTGGCATCCTTAGCGTACTAATTACCATATCCATCCATCCACATGCCTATCCAAGCATCTATCCATGACATTCCATACATTGCTAGACACTGGGGGTAGATATTTACATCTTGCTTTGAGAATAAATCTTGATCTATATACTCCAACTTATGTGGCTATACAAACATTGGAAAACGTGAAACCAAATTGGTCGAAGCATTTGTGATGCAAAATCCAAATCACTAGCCCATGGCATATTTTGACGAGATAAAATTCCATATCAATCTTCATCATTCATCGAAAATCAATCCGAACAATCAATATCAGTAGCATCTAACGCATCCTTCAACGTCACATCAAATCATCCAAAACCTGGAAAACATGCGTCATGTCTAGAATCAAGCATCTATGTGTGCCACTTCAGGTGAAAGCATCTCATCCCATCCATAATAAATCTAGCATTCCAGCCATAATAAATCCATTCATCCATGAACCATTTATCCATTTCATTTTCATCCATCTGCATCCATCATCCAAGTTATCTTGATCTTGACAAATTTTGGTGTACACTTTGCGCTTTCTTATAGTAAACATCTTGACATGGGCCATTTTCATTGATCCTATCCTATGCAGTATTATCTAAGTCATGAAGCATTATCCAAATGAGAATTCTTTATCTAAACACCTTATCTTATCACAAGATAATCCTTGGCATCCTTTGCATGCTTTCCATATCCATATGTCTATACACCTATCCAAGGATCCACCCATCACATTCCATACATTGCTAGAGATTAGGGCCAGATATGTACATCTTGCTTCGAGAATAAATTTTGATCTATATCCTCCAACTTATGTGGCGATCCGAACATTGGAAAACATGAAATAAAATTGGTCCACCACTTGTGAGAAAAATTCTAAATCACTAGCCCATGGCATATTTTGACGAGAAGACATTCCTTATCAGTCTTCATCTTTCAATGAAACATTGATCCAAACAATCAATATCTGTCACATCTAACACACCCTTCAAACGTCACATCAAATCATTTGAACAACTTTTGTTCCAAAATCAAGCTTTATCAATCCTGATCAATCGAATCCAATCAATCCATAATCTTGGGATATCCTTCCCGATCATTGTGTTGCTTAACACTATCCTTGAATTGTTGTGCATCCTCAACAATGTTATCATCATCAATCTTTCAATTCGATCAATCAACCTTAGCTTGGTTTTCAACAAAATCCAAAACAGATCACTGATATCATATCCATATCCAAATCGTCAAAATCATGCGAAAATCCAAAAACATCAAAACATCAAAAAATCCAAAAACATTTAAAACATATCAAAATCCAAAAAAAAGTTGAAAACAAAAAACATCAAAAACATGGGATCCAAACTACGTCGTCTCTGAGCTTAAAAGTAGGCAAGGCTAAACTTTGATCAGCCCCCGAGACATCAAAAATCTAAAAAAATTAAAAAAACCAAGAAAATCCAAAAACATCCAAAAATCCAAAATCCAAAAACATTCATAAAATCTCAAAAAAACCCCAAAACATTCGAAAAATAAAAAATCAAAACATTTGAAAAATCTCAAAAAATGCCAAAAATAGCCTCAAAACATCTCAAAAGATCAAAAACATCCAAATATTTGAAAAAATCCATCTGTCTCATCTCGCTTGCACCCGCAATAATTAATCATCCATAATAAACTGATCCTCACCTTCATCCTTTGGCAAAAAAAATAGAAACAACCACAACAATCAGGAAAAGAAAGCTTCAATCGTAAAATCAAAAGCAAACAACAAACCATTAAACGAAAAAATCAAACTATGATCATTTTTAAACATGTTAATCGACCTTATATCAACAGCCTATCAATCAACTTATCAAATCATCATCATCCTATACAATGCATGTCCTAGGATATATCATTCTGACAATGGGCATCATTTTGGATATCACTTTGGATTCTTATCCTATCAAAACAAATCCCTTTGGCTGAAGGTATGAAGAACATTGGCTTGTTTGCGTACTTGATCTTTTCTTTTGATTTATCTTATTGCACTCATTCCAAGGACCTCTCGATGATATCCGAATGAAGGATTTAGAGAGATAGGAATGGGAAAATGATCATTACCCTCTTGTCTACTATGCTTGTTGGATGTTCTTGTAAAATAACTTGGTGAATACTTGCTTTGTTAGGTTAGTCCTAACAAGGTTTCTAAATGTCAAGTGTGAACAAGAATACTCCTATCTGTTTGTCGAGTCAAAGTCCATCG
The DNA here is from genome assembly GCA_007258455.2 of Sequoia sempervirens. NCBI lineage: Eukaryota > Viridiplantae > Streptophyta > Pinopsida > Cupressales > Cupressaceae > Sequoia > Sequoia sempervirens. Next base: position 176,810,223 of record VDFB02256132.1, on the reverse strand, counting down.
CACTAGGTACAACGCCATCTTGGTTCTTTATACCTTGATGCATCGTACCTACATGTGTAATCAGACATAAGGTAAGTAGCCCTTTTAAAATCCCAATCCTTGATAAGAAAATCATCCATTTCTCATCATCATCTATCATCATCATCATCTTTAATAAAGTCTCATTAGATCATGGACTTGTTGGATCCTCTTGTCATCATATCATTCCTAATTTTTTCTTTTCTACACTAACATCGCGTCATGAGTAGTTTATCATCATCAATAGTGCATCCATCCTGCATCCACAAATCATTAGCATTCAACATATCACCTCACATGCATTTTCATCATCATAATATAGATCTTTTAGTCTAAGCATCTACATAGAACATCCATTGCATAATCATAGCATATCACATCATCCATCTCATCCATCTCATACATCATATCATCATTTAAGTTGTTTAAAATAATATAGATTTGTTATTCTAAGCATCTTAAAACCATCTCATTTGCATCATCATCCATAACCATCCATTTTACCCTCTTTATTGTGAGATCGGCCCTCAAATTCAATCTTTTCGCTCGATCTCTTGAGGGGGAAATGTACCAGTGTACTTCTTTCCGCTGGGGCATCCGAAAAATTAGAAATTTTTTGAATTTTGATTGCGGCAATTTTATTCTTTGAACCAACGCAACAAGTACATTGCTTCAAAGAGGGGAAAAATGTAGACATGTGAAATTAGCATCGTGCACTCAATTCATGTTCACCCACTCATTAAATAAATCAAATTCACATTCATCCATTCATTAGGTAAATCAATTTCAATCACCTAAAGGTCATCAACTTTATTTAATTTAATCTTATCATTATCACCCTTAGCTAAATAAATCAAATATTTATTTAACTAAATCTTTATCATCTTTCATCTCCTTTTTGATTTACTTTAATCTTTAAATCTGAAGCAAAAAGGTCAAATCACCTAATCCTCTTTTTAATTAACTAAATCAGGATTAAATCTAATCTAATGCTAATCCTAATCACTTGTATTCTCTAGATTTTTCCACTTGCACATATAAATCAATTTATTGATTTATTAAATCAACATTTTCCATCAACATGGCATTTTTGAGGAATATTCCCTCAAGTTTGAATTCAAAATCAAGTGGACATGTACATCCAACAAAGCAATTAATAAGCTCTTACATGTCTCTTGCACAAGTCAAGCTTAGCATTTAACTCATCTTGTCTCTCAAATTCAAATTTGAATCTCCCCCTCTTTGGCACATTGACCAAAATGTGCTCACCTCCAACCTATCACAGGATGACAAGTGTCCTCATCTCATTGGTCCAATATTTATCCCACATTGCTCTCTCATAAGAATTCTTTCAACTTGAGAATCTTTAAATAGAGAGCTTCATTCATCAACAAAATCCTCCACAATCTCCACAACTCAACAAATCCACAAATCCTATGCAAAGTCACTCTCTTCATATGAGAACTGATTTTTCCCATCTTACTCCATCATCATCATTGGCATTATATCATTTAGCTTATCTTAGCAAGGGTTGGGAAAGGGCTATTTTCCACAATAGCACCAATCCACTATGGGATAGGGTTTGGTCATGTTCTTATATGATTACTTTTAATTGTTTTTGTTCTATTTAGTTTGCATTATTTTAGCATGGCTAAATTTTTCATAGAGATACTAGTGTTACTTGCTTTAAACAGACTAATGATACTAACGTGGTTCATTGTCTGAGGTTTGTGAAAATTAGTGTCTACAGTATCATAACATTGTTGATCACATATCTCTTCTTCAAAGAGTAAATCCAATTCATATCCCTCTTTAGGTTCTTGGCTCAAAAGACTTGGAATCTCATTGTTCTTCACAACATCACATTCATTGATTGAAGATGAAGTATCATCTGCACAGTTTGAACTGAGAGGATAATTCAGGGGGTTATCTACATCATTGCAGCCTTCAATTACTACAAAAAATATACTCTTTGTTTTTGCATTTTCAAAGGGGATAGAAGAAACTTTGAATGTTTCATTCACCTCATCATGTCTTTTATCATCACAACTACTACTTTCATTTGGGTTTGTTTCTTTTGTAGGTTGTTCAAAGACAACTTCCTCATCACTAGATGATCCATCATTCTTATCTTTTACCTTCTCAAGTGTGCTTTTGTCTTTATTCAAAACTACAGACATCTGATCATTTGTACTCACATAGCTGTTGATTTCATCAACGTGTTTTCCCACAATTGAAGACAACAAAATTTGTACATATTCATTTCTTCTCTTATCCAAATCATCTAGAAATGTGTAAGCCATTTGCATACTCAATATTTTATAATACTTCAAAAATGCACTAGATCCCTCCTCAAAGGCTTCAAAGTACATATGAATACAATCTAGAGTACGAGGTCTAAAATTTGGAGGAATTAGTGAAAGTGCAATAGCAAACCTATGACTGAAATCAACACTTGACTCTTCATTTTTAGTTTTAATATCCTTTAACCTTGTGGTAAGGTGAGAAGGGTCTTTTGTAAATTCTTTTCTGTAAGCATCCACTAATTTGTCCCAGCAAGGAAAAGATTTCTCAGGAAAACTCAAGTACCAATCCCTAGCTCTTGCTTCAAGAGATCTGACAAAAAATATCATCATGTCCTGATTTCCAAATGAATGCTTCTCCATGAAGCTGGAAAAACTTTTGACATGTGCATCTCCTTCACATACATTGTATCCATTAAATCTAGGCATCTTCTTATAGACTTGAGTTGACATACTCTCAATTTTGTAATCAACCCATGAAAAATCTAATTGATTATACAATGGATCAAAGGAATTGAAAAAAAGGTGCATCAACTTTGCAAGTAGATACAGTATGATTGTCTCTTAACTCGACTTGTTGAAACATCTGGTGCCTTTCATCCATATCTTTAAGTCCCCTTTCAAACACAACTTTCCATTCCTGACTAAACCTAGGCTTATGCACTCTTGGGTTCATGCACTTTGGGGTGTCAAAATTTAGAGGGTTATCAGAATTCTGACACTTCTTGACAAGTTGTATCAAAGTTTCTGTAGGTATGGCTATTTTATCTTGATGATCCATGGATATTTCCAAATCAAGGATCAACTGATTGTGCATAATGACAACCGTGACCAAATGAAGGATTACAATGACAATTGCTGACATGGTAATAACCTGGGCTTGAAACATGTGATAATGCAAATGGATGGGAATCCCTAGAATATACAAATAAATTCTAACCATCCTCACTAGAAAAGATTTGAGCACTAGAAAAAATTCTTTCAATGGAATTGCAATTACATTTAATATGACAGATCCAACAAATGGGAGTGTGCAAACTCAATTTATTACTATCCTTTCCCTTTGTTAGTGCTAATCAATCAATAGGGAACCAAAGTTTTCCCTAAAACATTCAAATATGGTTTTCATACAAGAGTTTCTTCAAAACCAAAGGTGAAGAATACTTGGAAATGAAGCAGCTGCTGCAAATTGTTCTAGAAATGTTGTAAATCTAGAATTATATTCACCTCTTCAACAGGTTCTTTTGATAGAGTCGCCACCTCTCTTCGTAGAGGAATGAACTTCAAACATCATGAAGTTCAATCACATGTAAATTTATTTATGAGTTGCTTCCACCAGTAGAGCACCACAAATCATGAAATCTTCAGGTTCACTACAACAAATTATTTCTCCAAGTTTGAATTCCTTCAATATTTGAACTAAATTTATAATGGCAAATAATATGAGTCTTTGAAATGACTCTTAAGGCTAGTTTTTTCAAGATTTGAATGACTCTTTAACAAGGAAATTTGCAACCGAATTTTTGAGTGCATTCCCCAGCAAAGTCGCCATTCTGTTGGTGTTCCCAGTACACCTAAGCAATCTCTAAGGAGTAGCCAACTCCTATGTTTAAGACCCTTAAAGCGAATGGCCAATTGACAAGATTCAGTTGAAGTCTAAAATCTTCTACACTTCTGGCTCTGCTGGACCAAGGTGGGTCAACCTATACAATGCCTAAACACTTAATTCACTCATACATAAACATTACTTTTTATAGCAGATAATTCCCAATTCAATTACACCAATGAAAGTACTGACAACTTCAAATCTGGCTAAATTATTGGTATATTGATCAACACTTAGTTAGCAATTGGGAAGCAGAACACTAAACTTCAACCAAACAACAAGGATTTAAAATGATTTTGAATTTAAACTTTTTTTTGAGATGCATTAAGCTGCAAGACTAATTAGTGCCTAATTATGGGCCATGGATTCAAACACATAAAAAGAATTCATTAGCAAATAGACTTCAACTAGTGGATTTACAATTGTTAATGTATTACATCAACAAATCCTTTCGTGTTATCAATCAAATTCTTCTTATAGATCCAACCTGCACACATGAAATCACAATTATCTGCTCAAAGTATTCTAACCATTTCATTTAAATAGAACCATGAACAGACAAAAAAATCTCAAGAAATTTGAGATGACAAACCCAAACATACTTTGTATTATTGAATTCATATGATTTAAGATGTACAAATTTGGAGACAATTTGATGACATTCATGATTTTCATGATTTATCTTCACAAACTAGTTGATATTTACTCATGAAATTAGAATTTACAGCTTACAGAGTCAAATTATGATTCAGACTCAGACTTGCTCTATCTACCCAACCCCACACAAGAATTTGGAACCCTCTATCTACCCAGCCCACACAAGAATTTAGAACCCTTTACAATTGAGAAAAGAAGAGAAGATATAGAAGAAAATAAAGCTCCAAAAGTTGATCTAGAGATACCATCTGGAAGCTTCATTCACTGTTGATTAACAAAAATGCAAAGCTTCTCTCATCTCTCTTTTTTGCAACATATTTTTCCTCCAATTCTTCCTTTGCTCCAAGTTGTTTAGCAACAAAAAAATTTCCCATGTGGAGGATCTCCATCTCAAACTCACTAGAAGTTGAAAAATAACTTTTCCCATGAAAGCATTTGCATTGCCCTTTTGTTTGTTGCACGTTATATTTGCATATTTACTTTACCTTCAGACAAAATATTTCACCAGTCTTATTTTATTTCACTCTACATTTTTATATGCCCTACCAATAAAATATTTGATTGACATTCCCCCATGCACTTTCACTCGTGGATTTTATATTTTCACTCCATGCTCCTTTGTTGTTCACTTTATAGTGAAATATTAAATATTTCACTTTGGGCCATTGAAAACATATTCTTGTGCCATTATTTAAAATCTTCCCACTTTCACCTTTAGCTCATACTTAAAATATTTGGCTTTAAAATAAAGCCATTCAAGTATTGCGTGGGACAATATTTAATCCACGTGGGGGGTGCACTTTATATTTTGCATTTTAAAATGTTTTCCTCTTAAACAAAGGCCTTTCAACTTCACTAGGTAAACTATTTTATCCATTTCCCATGTTTGTATTTTATATTTATCTCCGGAAAAATGATGGCCTCCCAAAATATTCACCTTATTGTGCTTCACTTTTCACTAAACATTAAATTGCTTTTACATTCTAAAAGCATTACTTCTAAATATTAAAGGCCTTCGACTATTTGATGGGGCAATTACCTATGCATTCACATTTAAATATTTAAGAAAACATGTTTCTTAGAGTATTTAAATTCTTCACTATATCAGGCACATTAATCCTTTTAAATGCTTTGCTTTTGTAAAGAGAAAATGAAACACTAAATTTTTTTATTATCGGGCTCCTTTAATATTCTTTACCCGTGCACCACACACTTTTAGAAAATCTCTAAAATGTAAAATTATGCTCAAGCCTTCAATTCCTCCCGGGCCCACACTTACCACATGATGATATTTTTCCAATCTTGTAGGAGTTAAATAGTGAGCAACTTTAAGCTGCAAGCTAGTAGGCTGAGGTCTAGATTTTGCTGCATTTCTTTGACTTCTCCCAACCGTCGATCTCAACTTTGGTCTCTGTCATTACCCTAAATTCTCATTACCGTATCCTCTACAACTCGAGTAGCCTCTAGTCATGGTGGAATCATCTTTCAACTTGCTGAGTGGTGCCCGTCATCATGCTCTCCTTTTCATCTACTTGGAGCTTACACATGCATCTACCTCCTATTTCCCATTGATTTGCTTTAAAGTTTTTAAATTCATTTCAATAGATCCAATTTCATATACTTTGCATGTGGGGCATTTGATTTTAATGTTGGCTCCTCATTCTCCCCTATATTCCTCTTGCACATGAAGTTTCTAAAGTCTTTTAAACAAAACCTGCCACCATTTTATGTGTATGCAGCTCCATGAGATCACATTGAATCTCCTTTACAATATGAAAACAAGCCCCTTTTTAGCTGGTAATCTATAAATTTTGATCCCTTCATTTGGCGTGGATTGCTCCCATTCAACATTGTTTCCCTTTTACCATGCCAACACTTGTCAAAGTGAGGTTCGAGCCTTTTCAACATATCTATTATGTGCATAACCTACAAGCCCTTCTCTTGAATAGCATGGTGGTTGCAGATAGAGACCCTTTGTTCTTTGCATTTTCTTGAAGTTTCTAAAGTCTTCTCAACATTTTGTTTTGTGCACTATAATGGCATTCCATCAGATTACATTTTGTTGAGGCACTCTACCTAGGATATTGCATGCCTTGTCTTTGTTGAAGTTGGGTGCCCTGTTCACTCTGCCACCTCCTTTATGCTTTAATGGCTTATCATATCCTACATCATGGCATTGCCTTCTTTATTCAATGAAAATTTGCATATTTTGCAATGAGTTTGAAGACTATATTGGTTTCTCTTTCATATTCCTCATATTACTTTCAAGAAAGGAGAATTCCCTTTCATCATCATTAAATAATGAAGAAGAAATAAGTTCTTGGCTGGATTCAAAGGTTTTCCATGATGTTGGCATGCTAGTAGTAGCAGATTTTGTATTTCATTAATAACTTTAAGTTTTGCTTGCTTGTGGGCATGGTCTTGTCAATCTTTTATTTGCACTCTACACTTCATCACAATAGCTCTATTTTGAAGTTACCCTTCCTCGACTCAATTAGAACTTGAGTCATTTCTTTCTACAACCACAATAAGTGTCCACACAATGAGATGGCTCTCTGAGATGTTTAGGCCAATGAGGGCTAAACAAGCAAATGCCACTTTATGTTTTTTCCATTCTATGTGCAAGTGGGCTTTGACAAATCATCATCCATAAACTAACTTAAGAGCTTTTATCATCGATGGGAGAAAATATACCTCCATTCCATATTTCTTGACAAAATTAGATGCTATTGGTTGGTTGATCGTGCTATACTATGGCATGTCCTCATAACAATTGCATAACATATGTCGGGTCCTCTTGTGGGCTCGACTAAAAAAAAAAATCATTTTCAAACAACTTTTATCCTCAAATTGACTTGACACTGCTTCTAAATGCTTTAGAGATGAAAAGATGAAATGGGTTGTCGTTGAAACTTGTTTTCTGGCACATTTGAAAAATGAGCAAAACTGACCAAGTGAGCTCCAGAATCAACTGAGAAACTAGTCAAAAGACCTCCTAGAGCCATGAAAACTTGCAGGCATGTAGATATTGGACCCGAGAATGGAGTGCAAAGGACAGTTTGGCAAAAGGGATCATGAGGTGAAAGTTATTCACTATCAAAGTTGCTTACTCAAACTTTCTGCAACAATAGCCTATTCAGAACCAATTAAAACTCATGAAATCACCTTGTTGAAAAAATACCAAATCAACTCCTGGTGAGCTGCCACTAGACATAGTAGATCATTTTGGTACAATGAGCACGTGTGCAAGAGGTATTTTCTCAAATCATCACTCATCAAAAGATATCGAAGGTTGAAATTGACCTCCCTGAAAGGTTTCTAAAAATGTAAGTGCAAAATTGAACAAATTTCATTTGGTTTTGACTTGTAGAAATAGAAAATCAGCTCATGAAGCTCTAAAACCTAACATGGGAGCACATTTTGGTATGGAGAATGGAGACAAACAATCATTTTGACTTGATAGCCATCTGGTTGCAAAATGAAAGCTCAAACAGGAGGCTACTTTGCAAAACTAAAAGTTTGCAAATAGCAAAAAAGTGCCAAAACCCTCCAACTTCACTTTTTGAAACACTGTCCAAAATCATCATGGGAAGCTGAAAATTGACATGCCTACTCACATAGGACACATGACTCTGTCCACAAAGGGGTTTTGTATGAAAATCAACTAGTTTCAAGTTATGACCCTCCAAAGTAGGTCACTTTTTATCAAGTGCAAAGTGCAGAGGCAAATTTTTTGAAATGGGCACTTAAAATTTCCAAGATTTGAGAGCACCAACAAGGAGATTTTATGGATCAAATATTCCCATCAATGGATGAGAATGCAAGTTGACAAGGATCAATGATTTTAATCAATGGCTCTCATTGATTTGAAAAAGCACACTTCCTAAAAATTAGGAAGTTGTTACAAGATATTTCCCATTTTGGAGGAGTGGAAATGGAGGGAATATTCCCTTGCAAGTGGGAGGATGAGAGAAATTAGCTATTTAGATAATTAAAACATTTTTTTAATTGTGGATGATGGATGAAACTAGGATTTTAAATAAATAATTGACTTAATTAATTAAAGGGGGATAAAGTACATTCAATTAAATAATTAGGATTATTTAATCAAATAAGAAGACTTAAGGGGTTCAATTTAAATAATTCACATTATCTAATTAAGCAGGATGAAAATTAGCATGAAAGGGGATGAATTAACTTGATAAAATTGATTATCCAATTAATAGCCGAAAGTAATGAATTTAATTAAAAAATTAAGATTATTTAATTAAACGGTCAAAAAGAGGTGATTCAAGATGAAAATGGTGTTAATAATCAAATTGAGAGGTATAATATTGATCTTGGGATGATTTTAAGTGTCTATGGAAAGGATGAGACAATCTTGATGAAGTTCAAAGAGCACAAAACTACCACTTCATCTCATTTGTGAATAAGGATTCATGTATTATTTTACACCTAAGGAGTTTGATGTAGGGGCACAATAGGTTGGATAATGAACATTATGTAAAAGGATAGGGTGAACACATGAGAGTATATCATATTACAAGGAAGGAGTTATGGACAAGAACAAGGGATGGAACCCACACGAGAAATAAATGAAAAGTAGAGAAGAGAAGAGGTGCAAGGGAAAACATGATTGTGTAAAACCACATAAAATGAGGACATGACTAATGCCTTAAGAAGATAGTTATCTAAAATTTATAATGATTATCTAAAACACACTAGGTGAAGTGAAGCATATGTTTACAAATTTCATAGTACATGTTTGTAGGTGCACTTAAATGATCCAAAATTGTGGGTCCTTGTATGTGTACACCATAACCCAATAACCCTAGTTCTCAACCATATTTAAATAAAAAATAGTGAAAACTAACTTCAAATGCACCCATGAAAAGAGTGACATAATCAATTATAAGTTGAAGATCAATGTACCTTAAAAAATAGCTCTTCTTTTGTTGAAATAAGTTTTCCTTTGTATTTTCTCAAATTTCCTTCAATTTAGAAATATATATATATGATTTTTCGGCCTTACATATTTTGGCCAACAGACTTTCGATCAAGTACATTCTAGTCAAAAGGGTTTTGACTAAAAACCTCTCGACCAAAACATGCTCAACCGAAAATGTCTAGTTGACATCCTACTTGGTAGCCAACTTAGCTTTTTTAAGAGTTTTCTGAAACATTCAACTTCATCTGAGTATTTCTTTAATCAAAATGATTTAAAATAAAAATAAAAATTGTAGAGTGCGAAGTGGCGAATCCAAATATGTATTTTTTTTATATTTTGATTATTTTATATATACATATATATATATATATATATATAATAATGCAAGTAGGTTCTTAAAGTTAAGAAATAGGCTGATTAGAAATTAAGAAAAAAAAACATATTAAAATTTTTGAAAAATATATGGTGTAGTAGAGGAGAGAATCCTCTTCAAAAGGGTATATTTTTTTTTTTTGAAAATGATAAAAAAAGTAGATAATAGTTGATGTCAAATGAAAACTATAAAATTATGGTAAGTTTGACTTTAAAACGTTATTACAAGAAAAATGTACATCAAAATTTGATTTTTTTCCCATACACTAGATATTGAAGTTACCTATTTGGAGAAAAAAATTAGGGGAAAATGAAGTTTTTTCAATTTGTTTCTTGACGTCAACTAAATGTCACTTTTTCCTAAAATTTTTAGCATTACAAAATCTATTTTTAAATTGAAAAAAAAATAATGAAAACAATTTTTAAAAAACCTAAAAAATTACACAAATAAACTTCATCAAGAGTTCTACATTTCATTAGTTTACATCATTTTGAAATTCAAAACATAAAAACCACTTTTATGTGGTCGAAGTTCAAATTTTGTTGTTGTTGGTCAATTCCTTTATAAAGTGTGACATAAGTTTGTTCTTTTACCCATATGTCTAATCTTGGTAGAGTTCATTGAGATGTAGTTAAAAGGGTCTTCGGATATTTGAGCAATACCTTAGAGTATTCCTTGTGTTATCATAGTAATTTGACTGAAGACGAGATTTCCCTTGATATTCATGGTTATGTGGATTCAGACTGGGTAAGTGATATTGATAGTAGATTATCCACCAGTGCTTATGTTCTTACTTTATTTGGTGGTGTAATTAATTGGGTGAGTAAGTGACAATATGTGGTTTATTTGTCCACTACTAAAGTTGAGTATAATGGCAACTACTCGTGCTTGTAAATAATTCATTTGGGTTAAGAGACTAATAAGTGACAATCTGTGGTTTATTTGTCCACTACTAAAGTTGAGTATAATGGCAACTACTCGTGCTTGTAAATAATTCATTTGGGTTAAGAGACTATGTTTAGATATTGGAATAAAACAAGGTGCGGTGATAATTTACTGTGATAGTCAAAGTATGATCTATCTAGCTAAGAACCGAGCATACCAAGACCAAGCACATTGATGCACAATATCATTTTGTTAGAGATATGGTCGAAGATGGTAGGGTGAATTCGGTTAAGGTAGAGACTTTGATGAATATTGTTGATTATTTAATTAAGCCTGTGAGCATAGACAAGTTCAGATGGTGTACGGAGTTTATGGGCCTTTTGGTCCCAAGCAATTAAGAGATGATGTTTATACTCCCTCCCATTTCTCTTGCAAGGTGTTTGACAAGTGAGAGATTTGATGGAAAAATGTGTATTGACCTTACAATAGCATAAGTTTTATTATTAATAGGTAACCATGAGGGGTGCAGGGGGTACCCCTGTGCGAGGGGTCTAAAAGTACCATCCCCCTGGTGGAGGGTCCGGGGGTCACGTGCCTCGACGAGGACAAGGAGGAAACACCCCCGAAATACAAATTTTATGTATATTTTATTATTGTAAATCTAGACCATTCATCATTAGGTCTCAGATCTAATGATTGATATTTTCTTGGCTTGAATTGCCCTAGAAGGAAACCCTATTTTATGAGGGCATTGTATTACGGTTGTGTATTGTGATATATTCTAAGAGTCTAATAACAATCATGTTGCTTCTAGATCTCTGGTTGGTGATACTCCTATGAGAAGTTTTCTCTACAAGTATATTGTAATCTTTGTGATTTTTGAATAATATAGTGGGCAGTTTTTTGAGTGTGAGGTTTTTCTATTGAAAGAGTTTTCCCCACATAAATCATTGTGTTGTGGTATACATGATATTTATGCTTATTTATGTTTATGTTTCTATAGTTGTTGAAAATATCTATAAATTTTTGAATTATCCTCCTCCCAAGATTAGTGTAGGAAGTTGTTCCACTACCTTAGCTTCCTAACAGCTTGTTTCAAAAAAATTTAAAAAAATTGTATATTTTCTAAAAAATGTAATATTGGTTAAAATAGGAAATAACCAATGGTTGTTCATTGATATTTATCTTATTGGTTTTTTTTCCTTTAATTTTTAGTTTCTTATGTAGATATAGCTACTTTGGATTTTATATTTCTAAGATGATTGGGGGGATTTCTTATAAAAAAAATTAATTTGTAATACCATTAAGTATTTCATATTGACATTGTTATGCATGTCCATCGATTAAATGCGAATATAAGATAATGCTAAAATGATTTCACTACCTCATTTCTATAATATAAGTTTTTTACAATTGGCTAATCCATTTTTAGTTCATTTGCATGTTTTTCTTTCTACACTAATTAAATTCTTATTTTTCTTTAGAATGGTACTAAATGTATTTTTTTAATGCTCTAGAGGCCCAAATGAGAGAAGTGGAGTGTTGATGAATGATAATCACAATAAGAAAATTATTTTTTATTATTTTATATTCAAAGAAATTTTATAGTAACATCACATAGTGTCATCTCATGATCATACACATATATAAAAAATAAAACGTAGTTGATATATTTATTTAAAAAATATAAAATAACTTAAGTAAATGAAAATAACTCTTTAAATAAAAATAGATTAAATAAAATTAAATAATTCTTTAAAAATTCTAAATAAGTATAACTAATATGTTAAAATGATAATAATGATTTCAATATTAAAATTATGTTTTGAGATGATTGTGGGTCTAATAAATTTATTATCTATATTCTACACATGATTTGTTATACTAATATAACTCAAGTCTGATGTGTTTTTTTATTTTTAAGATAAATATATTTAATATATGTATATTAGTTTATAATTTAGATCACAATAGATAATGAATGATTGGCTCATTTTTCAATGGTAAATGTTTGAATGAAACAAGTTTGAATTTATATCTTGAATATTTTTTTTGGTAGTATTACAACTCATTCTTTCTTCTCCTAAGTGCAATGTTATAAGTACCATTGTTTAGTTAGGCTCATTGTCTCCTTGCCTATTGGTGGGTTACAAGTGATTTTCAAGGATTTTTAGTTTTTTTTGGTCTAAATTATGTTAGTAAAAATATTTCTATAATTGAATTGAAAAAATAAAATATTATTTTATTTTAATTATTTAAGATCTAATCAAGAAACTTTAGAGAAAAAATCACAGAACATACTATAAGTATTTGTGTTTTTTTTTGGGTTAGTAACACGCTAAAGCGAAAATTATATTTAATATATGAAAAGTTTTACAAAGCAACCTATTGCAGAGAATTTTTTGTAAGACTTTTCATATATTAAATATAATTCAGCCACCCCTATGACTAATAAGTCCAATATGGATTTACATAGAACCATCCATTACATGTGTTGAGCAAAAATTTGAATATATGACCTGTACATATGTTGCTGAAAATACATAAAACTAGACCATGGAAACATCAAAATCGTGACCAGTGACAAATAGCACAGCAGAATTAATGAGTTGTGTACTTCCTTGATCTATAATTCTTTCAAAAAATTCCCACAACAAGGACATCAAATTCTACCATTTGAAACTTCTGAAAGCTCTCACCAGCCATGGAAGTTTGAAGTTATAACCTTTGACCATCCAGTCCCTGCATATTCATCAATCTTCCATGAAATCTTCCCCATCAGCACCCTGATTAGCCAACATGTCAGCCTCAGTATTAATTTCCCTGTAGATGTGATTAATAGTGAAGTCTTCAAAATACCCTAATAAGTTTAGGGCCTGTTTCAGTAGACCATTTAATTTCCAACTGGGAATATCTCTAGTTCTTATTGCATTAATGACTAGGGTCGAATCACCTTCAATTTCAATTTTTGTGATCCCGTTTTGTCTACAAATGAGCATGCCACTAATGAGTGCCTAAAATTAAGCTTCATTGTTGGTAGAGAGACCAAGGGGAGATGCCATTTTAGCTATAACTCAGCCCTCCCAGGAATGAATAATGCATCTGACTCCCGCCACACCTGGGTTGTCGTGAGCTACCCCATCAAAATTAAGCTTATGCCATCCAAACTTGGGAAAGGACTAGACTTCAGAAGTTCTTTTCTGGCTCTCATTTCCTCTAGGGCCCAAAAAAGGTGGAATTTTCAATTCAAACCAACTTTTCCTCATTTGATTATCCCAATCCGAAAATCTTCAATCTTTTTTGATGTGGCTCCCATTTCTATAGTTTGCAGTTTCTACAATAGCTACCTCTATGTTATCCCATAGATGCTCTACTTCCATGCTTTCATCTTTGAAGATTCGCTTGTTTCTTTCCTTCCATAGTTCCCATAGAACAATTGAGGGGTTGCATGTCCAGAGGTTGTGGAAGAGGCTTTTCCTTTTTAAGAGGGGCCAAAAATTGAAGAGTGATAGGATGTCATTTGGGAGGGAAGTTTCCCATCCTAATTTGGCACATAACCACTACCAACAACATTGAGCATAAGGACATCCTAGCAAGATGTGATTAACTGATTCCTCCTTTTCCAGACAAAGATCACACCTAGAAGGGCCTTCAAACCCAATATTCTTGAAGAACTCTGTTGTTGGCACTTTTCCTTGTATAGCAGCCCAAGAGAATATACCTACTTTGGGAAGACACTATTTATCCCAACAAAGCTTGACTAGTAATGTTGTAGCTGCAAGTTGATCTCGAATCTTTACTGATCACCTCATAACCATCCTTTGTGTTATACTTCCCATTCTTGGATTTAACCCAAACAAGCTTATCTATGCTTGACATAAAGGACAACACTCTATCCTTCAATTTTTTAATCTATCTAGCTCCCTAATGTACAGAGGGACATTCTCCATGTCTTTTCATTTCCATCCTAGGGATGGAGATCCTTCCTCAAAATTCACATAGTCCCTAACATGTATTCCCTAGTTTTGAGTGAAGAAAGCTTTAGCCCTTTCTGTATTCATCAGAGAATCAATGATTGTGTATCCCCCCTAAGATTCTTCCCAAAATAAGGAAGACCTACCATCTGCAATGTCCCATGAGAGATACTTTTCGACCACTTCTCTACACTCCATCATGAAATTTCATACCTTAGAACCCTTAGGGGGTGAAGTTGTCCTGAAGATTCCACATGGGTCATTATCAACTAGATATTTTCTTTGGGAAATTTGACCCATTTTAGATGGGGCTAAGTGTACATTTTCTAGACCAATTTGGCTCCTAGGGCCTTATTTTCCCATACTAGATTGTGAATGCCAGCTCCTCCGTCCTCCTTAGACCTACACATCCTTCTCTAGGAGATCATAGCAAATTTATTTTTCTCTTCCAACCCCTACTAGTAGAACTTCCTCAAGATTTGAATGATGTTACTATTGAATCCAGATGGAAGAGCAAGGAATGATAAAAGATAGATGGGCATAGTAGACAGCATTGTTTTTAGCAGAACCAAGCAACCTGCCCAGGACAACCATCTGCCCTTCCAAGACAAAAGTCTTTTGTCCATTTTCTCTTTTAGTGGATCCCACAATTTAGTACTTCTCAAACCTTTGTTGAGGGGAATGCCTAAATACAGACAAGGTAGTTTCCCAATGCTAAAACCCAAGATCCTAGAGATCACATTTTCTAACCTCTCATTTATGTCAAAAAAATAGATGGTTGACTTCTCCTTGCTTACTATTTGACTTGATGCGAGCTCATATCTCAGAAGAATATTTCTAAACTATCTGGTCTCCTTCTTTCCAACACCTAATAATAAAGTATCATCTACAAACTATTGATCCGTAGAGGGTACCAATCCATTTGAAATTTTAATCCCTTCCAACTTGCCACAAGCCCTTGCCTAATTAATTTTTCTGCCTAGTGCCTCGACCATTATGACGAATATGAATGGGGATAGTAGATCACCTTGCCTTAGTCCTATAGAGACTTCAAAATATCCCTCTAGAGACCCATTAACAAGAACTGGGCATCTTGGACTAGATATGCGATGAAAAATCCAGTTAATCCACTAATTACAAAACCCAAATGCCTCTAGGAACTTACAAAGGAATCTCCAGTCTACTTTTTTGTATGCCTTCTTAATTTCTAGCTTGATGAGCATGCTAGGTTCCCTATTATTCTGAACTGAATGAATCACTTCTTGTGCTATAATGACTCCATCCAATATAGATCTATTAGGGACAAAGCTTGTTTGTTCTTCTGATATGATTGTTGGTAGGATCTTTTTAAGCATGTTAACTGTGATTTTGGCTAGTAGTTTGTATAGGGTGTTGCAAAGTGAAATCAAATAGAAATCCTCCCAACTAGATAGGTTCTCCTTCTTAGGAATTAATTCTATAAATATGTTATTGATCTCCCTCAAGAATCCACTTGATTTTCGAGAAGCTTCCAAGGCCTCGACCACATCTTGGCCCATGGTTTGCCAACACTTTTGACAAAAACATGCAGGAAATCCATCAGGCCCAAGGGCCTTGTCTGAGTGCATCTATTTTAAGGCCAATTCTATCACTTCCTTCAAGTACTTTCTGAACAACATCTTATTTTTCTCTTCGCTAACTAGTTTGGGTATGTTTTTGATAATTTCTTGTTGATTCTTTAGGTCCGACCCCTCATGATTATTGAGAATTTCTTGGAAATATCTAACTCCAATTTGCACAATTTTTTTAGGGTCCTCAATATAGCTCCCATATGTACCTATAACTTTTAGGATCCTATTGAGGGATCGTTTCTACTTCGTGGACTTGTGAAAGAATTTTGAATTTTTATCACCTTCGGCCAATCATACTTCCGTGGAATTTTTCCTCCAGTGAATTTCCTCTTTAGCCAGAATTTCTTCATATTTCTTTAGGAGCCGCTCTTCTTCAAGGAACCTAGATTGATCCATTCCTTCTAAGATAACTAGTGTGTTAAGATGCTCCATCTCTTCTTCTATTCTGCATTTTTTAGAGAAGATGTCTTTAGAGGGTTCTATATTCCATCTCACCAATTTTTATTAAATGGCCCTCAGGTTAAAAAAAAACACACAAAATAGTTGGATCTCAAAAAAATTTCTTTCCACCATTGACCTATGAGGTCATATAAATCCTTTTCTTTCATCCACATTTTTTCAAATTTGAAGGGATAGCTCAATGGTTTTGTCTCCCCTATTATATCCAAAATCACTGGGTAATGATCAAATCTTGAACATGAAATATGCCTTCAAAGTTTGGTTGAGAGTCGAAAGGTCCCCAAATAGGAAAAATCTATCCAATTTTTCCATAATAAAACTAGACCCCAATCTCCTATTATTCCATGTAAATCTCCCATGCTTTGTCTCTATCTCTAACAAGTTGTTCCTTCTAACCCATTCCTTGAAGTCAAGATGAGCCTGCCCCAACCCTTGAATACCTCCAAATTTCTCTGAGGGCTGGAGGATAGCATTAAAGTCTCCTCCTATAATTATCTATTTGGATGAATTAGCAGATAGGAAACTGTCTAATTCAGCCCACAACTCTCTCTTTCTCATAGTAGGAATGGGGCCATAAACATTGACTACAATGAGCTTCAAGCTGGAATTCACACTCTCAACGTTTACGTCCATCCAACACTTTCTTGTAACCAATACTTCAAAATCAACAAGAATCTTCTTCCAAAGTATAGCCAACCCTCCAGAAGCCCCTTCAGCTTGAATGGCTTCACCATTCTAGTTGCCAAGCTAAGTTCTTATGTATCTTTGCAAGTCATCTTTGGTCATTTTGATTTCCTGCATTAATACAATATCTGCATTAATGATAGAACACTGGCGCTTGACCAAGCACTGATTGTTAGGGGCACTGAGGCCCCTAACATTCCACGTTAAGAGCCTCATGGCTCTTGGGGAAGGGGAATTCCCTTCCCTGGAGCAAAGAGATATGTAATTTTTGCCTATCCATTAGCCTCCCCATCTTTCATTCTGAGTTCTTGAAGAGATTTCCTACCTCTCCTATTTCCAAAACTTTTCCCACAATCTAGAGATTTAATGTTGATTGCATTCTAAGCAATGCCTAAATCTGTGTCTATTTCTAAAACCCTTTCATCTTGGTTTGCTTTAATTTCTCTAACCTCATCCTCGGGGGGTTTAGACTCATCCAATTCCAAGATCTTTTAATAAGTCTATGTTTCTCTAACTGATCCTCTTCATTTTCCTTGTCCTTAAAGGTCAAAATACCCAAGAAATCATTGATGGCTAAGACCTCTTTTTTAGCCTCACATCTGTCACTTTCCTAATAGATCTCAAAGCTTTTTGACAGACCTTCTCGAACCTCAAGGTTTTCCAAATGGCTTCTAGGGGATTTAACAAGGTCATACTAATCATTATCCCCCTAAGTTACTTCTTCACCATTAATTTCATTGACAAAATTTTCATTCAGATTCTGCAACGAAAGGGCCAATATGTTGTCACGAATTTCCTTTTCCAACACTTACGTTTCTATCATAAGGTTTCTTAGCTTTTCAAGACATTCTATTTTATCTGAGTTTTTTTTAGGGTTTGTTTTTTCCTTAACTTCTGAGGTCTGGTTCCTAAGGTCATTAATGTTTCCATATGTCTCTTTTCTTGCCTGGGCCCCTAAATGGATGTTTTCTCTTGTGCTTTCCCAGTGTGGTGTTCTAATGAGGCCCTTATCAAGCCTTCCTGCATCTTCTAGGGCAAAGTCAACCGCTTTGCTAGCCCCTTTTGAGCAACTTGCTATATAGCCCTTGCTCAAGATGCACCTGCCTCCTTTGGTATCAACTTCAATTTTCTGGAACCATTCTCCTTTATCAGTGAATATCTCTAGATTGTCTAAAAATCTTAGCTTAGTGTTCAGATCGACTAGAATTTTAACTACCTTCGACTTCCCCAAGAAGAATTCTTCTTTGAAGCCAATGAAAGTCCCTAGGGTTCCTCCAATTTTGTCTAGTGTTTCTTCACTCCAATATTTGGGGGATAGGTTGGACAAACTTATCCAATGAGGGAAACTCTTAGATTTATGTTGCTTAAAGTTTGGCTCCCAATTGACTTTATAGAAGCAAAAACCTTCAAGAAAAAAGAGGCTCCCCAAACAATACTTTCTTTTTGATGCTCTGATCAACACGTTCTAAAAGAAAGAAATTTTTCGATAGGGCTTTTGCACATACCTGGTCTTCGAAGAAATATGCAAACCATTCTATGATTCTCTGTTTTGGGGCATCGTTTCCGGTCCATTTGACAAACAGCCCACAATATTTGAGATGGTCCCACCGTGGTTGCAGGAAACTGGATGGGATCATCATTACTCTGCTTCTACTATCGGGATGGGAAAAGGGTTTTCCGGCTTGCAAACTTGATTTCGGAATCCACTTTTGCTTAAAACTATCACCTTTTCCCTTGCTCCTGTTGTTTTGAGAACGGATCTGATTTTTGCCAGAAGCCCAAGCGTATCCATTTCCTGCGCTCGACTGGTAAGGAGGCCTGACTATTTTTTATTCCCTAACCACCCATTCCTTCACTTCGAATAATGGGGATGTTGCGTGGAATTCCAACTCTGGCTTCTCCTGCCGAGTGGGAATGCATTCGCTCCCTTGGCAACCCCATAGTCTCGATGACCACCTGCCTGCGGATTAGGGTATTCGCTTCTCCAACCGCCTTCGCTCTGCTTTTTTCGCTCCATTATTATTTTTTCATTTTTTTTTGAAGTTATTCCTTCCATTATTCAAAAATATAACTAGAAGTATTTGTGTTTAGTGACCATTCAATAACATAATTAGATGTTGTGTATAATAATATAAAACAATAAAATATAAATTAACTAACTCAAAACATTTATTGCACATGATAAAGAATTAATTATTTATAGATTTAAGAAATGATGATAAATTTTAAAGATTGAGTTTATCATATTTATGTTTTTTTAATGCATAAGATGAATATTCTTAAATAAGAGGGGTAGTTTCCATTAAGATATATATAAATGTCATACAAATGAATAACAATATATATTGATACTAAGCATAAAAGATAGGTTTTGTTATGAATTCAAAATAGACCTCTATTGTAAACTTTATTACTATGTTGGCATTTCACTCAAATATCCTCTAAATATAATATTGTTACAATGAATAATTTGTTAACATTGAATTGAAGGTCAATAAATTTATGAAGACCTACAACAAATTATATATATCATGTTCTAAATACTAAAATTTAAAATGTGATAAAATGTCAATCAAAATATATAATTAATCAATATTTACTCACAATATAAATTTATTAATTTGAAATTAAGTATAGACATCATCCATACAACTTGCTTATACATTAATAATATATTATTGTTATTTAAATATACACATAGATCATCAACTTACTATCATTCCTTTATGAGAAGAAACAATATAGATATACAATGTTCTTATGAAAATAAAATCTTTTTATAGTTCATGAAATGATCTATTTTTGAATTTACAGAGGATTTATACTATGAGGACTACTAACCCCTCTCCCCCTCTCCCCTATATGAAATAAAAATAGAGTACATAACTGTAATTCTCATTCGATACTTGCATTCCCTACCCTAAAGGATTTGAACTTATACATGCCTTATTAAAACCAATACAACAACAGATCTGTGAGCTTAGGAAGCAACAGACGCTGAAGGAGAAGGGCAGGAGTTGTGAGTAAGACCAGCTTTCTGTTGAGAGATATAGAGATGGGTAGGCAGACGAGGACTGGCGAAAAGGTTGAGAGGAACATTCCTGCGAATTGAGAGTCCATATTTTTCAGACATGTCCAATTCTTGGGGTTGTTGGCCAGAGGGAAGAGACCATTCAAATGCATGAACAAAACTTGCAAGTGCAAAATGAACCATACGAAGCCCCAGATTATATCCCGGGCACCTTCTTCGCCCTGCACCGAACGGTATTATTCGAAAATCTCTTCCATCGAGATTAACGGGATTGTCCACAAAACGATCTGGATCAAATTCCAGCGGCTTCTCCCACGCATTTGGATCTCTTGCTATGGCCCACACATTCACCATGACACGTGAACTGGAGGGAATGAAATACCCCATTATTACCCTCGAAGAATCTGGAGATGCGTGAGGAAGCATAAGCGGCGTTGGAGGATGCAGTCGAAAAGTTTCAGTTACAACAGCTTCTAAATATTTTAGCCGAGGAAGATGAGATTCTGTTACTCTCTCTTCCATTCCCACACATGCGGCCACTTCGTCTCTCACTTTCTTCATGAGATGAGGATGGCGGATCAGTTCAGACATCGCCCATTCCACCGTGCGGGTCGCCGTGTCAGTTCCTGCCACAATCATGTCCTGCATTAATCAACAAAATTAATGAGTCGGGGAAAAAATAGAGTGAATGCCCTGATATGCACTAGTACTGAAGATTAATGGGTTGATGTGCGTACTAGTAAAATGGCTTTAATGTTAGACTCGGAAAGCTGTCGCCCCTCTCCTGCAGAATCATATTTGAGTTGATGGAGAATCTGCAGAAAGTCCTTGTTGCCATCGTCCTCTGAGGGCAGAGGCATACGCCTCTGTTCGTCTGTCTTCCTCACAAGGAAGTCATCAAGGCGCTTGTGAACGCTCTTCATTTCATCGAGAGAACCACCCAAACCAATTCGGGACAAAAAAGGAACGAAATCTCCAATCCTAAAACGACCAACCATTCTTAAGAAATCGTCCATTAATTCTCTGAAATGCTCGGCCTCTGCGTTGTTTTCGTCGAAGAGTCTCATCCTGAGCGTCATCTGTCCAATAACATTAGAAGAGAAGACATTAACAAAGTCTCCCACATTTACAGGAGTGGCTTGAAGGCTAAAGATGGAAGCAAGTAACAGCGCCATTTCTTCTTCTCGGGACTCCTGCCACTTGTCCAAACATTTGGGGTTCAAGAGGTGGAAAATGCAGAGCTTTCTTAGCATAGGCCACCTGGGAGACCAGATGATGTTGCTCCTATTGTACAGCAGAATATCTGCTGCCACTGCGCCGTTCTGCGGTCTGTTAGAGAAATCGGAATCAAAAGTCTTGAGAATGGCAGTTGCGGCCTCATGGGAGGAAGCAATGATGGCAGGGGTGGTGCCCAAATTGAGATACATGAGGCCGCCGTAGCGCTTGGAGAGAGCATAAAGAGACTGGTGGGGATTCGAGCCGAGGTCCAACAGGCTACCCAAAATAGGCAGCCCTCGTGGCCCCGGCGGCAGCTTTGCCTTTGCCTTCGCTCCATTGAATAAATAATAACGACAGGTTAGCAGTACTATGACTGGTAGTGCTACTAAAACTGAGAATGAGGAGGAGAAGGAAAAAAGCTTGAAAACATCCATATTCATTTGCTTCTACAGGATTACATTGAGAAACAGCTTAATTTGAAGACCAGGACATTCGAATTGGATAAAGACGCGTGTTCTGTGACTGCGCTTTCTATATTAATGCTCTTTTTATTTAGTCATGCTTTTGCTTGCTTTATTTCTGTTTTTTTAGTGTTAAATTGGAATTACAATGACTTTTTCTATTCGTTGATATCCTTTATCATATCTTACTGCACTAGATATTTTTATTATTAGGTGTACAATCACAGGAAGATATTTTTAGGTGTACAATCACAGTAAGATATTTTTAGGTGTACAATCAATTTCAAGAATATAATTAAGAATATCACTTCTATCATCCTTTTTAATTATAATTATGATTATGATATTGCTATCAGATTCAACCGTGTAGTTTGAGTCAAACTCATTTTTTATTTTATTATGATTATGATTATGATATTGCTATAATTATGATGATTTTTTTATTTGTTTATCTAATTTTAATATTTATAGAATATTTAATATCCAAAATATTTTTTTTATGTTTTTAAAATATAAAAGAAAACTTTGAATTGTTTATTCACTATAATATAATTATTTTTATATTATTTTATTTGCTAAATTTACTTTCTAACAATAAATTAATTTTTAATTAGATTTCACTATTCAAAAGAAGAAGAAGATGAATGAAATATAATTAGATATTATTTAATAAATGATTTACTGTCTATGAGACCACTTTTGTATATATCATTAACACAAAAAATACATTAAATATTTTTGCATGTGGGTAGAACATGAAAGTGGTGCCAAAAAGACCATTTCCACTTACATTCATTCCCTTCGTTGATATACATTTTTTTTTATATTACATTTAGCAAAAAATTGCCTATAAACACATTAACCATGAACTATAAATAATAGATAGAAGGCACATCAATAGCTAATCACTGAACAAAAATCTCTAATCTTCCACTTCCAATTCATGAATAATAGCAACCCATATTTGAAAAGAAAAAACTTTCATAACCTTCTTCATACAATTTTCCTCCATGTGTTCTTCTCCAAGACATAGAAATGGAATCCATAGACTCACTACATCATCATCTTTAACTTTAAAGAAAATTTTGCATAGGGAACCTACACCCTAGAAGCACATTAGTTAGAATTTCTTTCAACCCTAATATAATATTTTTTCTTGACGAGCTCTACTGTAATGTGAACAACCTTTTTCTCTTCCCCCGAATCTAATAAACACTCCCATAAACATTGAAGCATGCCAGTGTTCACCCACTAACTATTATCCATGTATCCTCAAATATATTCTTAATACACTTATATGTGAAATAGTTATCTCTAAAAGCCTTTCCATACCATGTAAGAGTATTAAATCCATTCATGTATGTTTATCAAGTCAAGATATTAACTCTCATGAAAATAACAAAGCCATGAGGTGAAGAGACACATTTTTGTTTCACAACTTACAAAGTTAAGGATTGACTTTGTAGAATGAGTGTATATGTTGCTAAATCAAGGTAAACTATCACACATGTTAATTCTCTAGCTATTATGTAAATCTAATTTTTAATAATGCACCATTGGATTACCCATTGAGATATAATGTGGAAGTACAATTAAAAATAATAAGAATCAACAAACCAAGATACATCATCACTTGAAATCAAATGTATGTATAGAAATAATTTTAGGAAAAAACAATACCATAGAAACTAGACACAAGTACATGCATTAATATTCATATGTGTGTGTGTGTGTGTGTGCATTCATGCATGTATATATGTATGTATTTATTTATATACATATGGGTATATATATGCATATATGCATATATACATACATATATCCATATACATATATGCATGCATACATACATATATAGACATGTATATATATGTATGCACACACACACACACATAGAGAGAGAGAGAGAGCATTATCTATCTTCAATTTGATAGCAAATTTCAATGGCACCCATGAACTTGTAGATAACTATACATACCACTATTATGAGGATTCAAAATATATAACAAATGAAAACAATAAACCATAAATGGTTTACAAAACAAGGGCCTAAAACTAGGCACCCATCTTCTCCATGAAAAAAAAAAACACCTTACCCATCTTCATTAACATCTTGGAATAGAATGTTTGCACTCACACCACTTATCTATCATAAATCTCATCACAATGGTCAAATTATCTCATTAGGGATTTGAACCAAGGTCCAACAAGCTACCTAAAATTTTATATCATAACTTCTTTTAAATTATTTGTGTTATATTTGTATTCAATTTCTATATTTTGAAGTTTTTGAGTAATATGAAATAAGCAAAGTAAATAAAATGGTGTGTTAACTTCTCAAAAAAATTAATAATTTTCTAGTTATAAGTCTACCACTTGAAACGTAACCCTAATTGGAGTGAGGGGCATCATACCAGTAGATGACTAGTCAAAACATTATTTCTTCATTGGTTGGATATATTGGATAAGGATATATTTTCGTTGCAACATTTCTTCACCATCATGGCTCTTGTTCACTTTAATCAACACCAAATAATGCTCACACTATATCACCTTTAAAAATCCAATGTAACTTTGCCTTCTAAAAATGTTTCTAATAAATGTGACTGCAGTTAAACAAGCAAATTTGATCCTCAACTTTTATCGACGATAATATGATGTCATGGTAAGTTCGCTGTGAGTTATTTTGTGGGGATGGGGTGGCCCAGCTTTTGTAGTCTTCTCTGATTTGTCGGGTGCGATCTAACAAAATAATAATAATAAATTAAATATGAGATTGTAAACACGAGAATGCACGAGAATGCATAAGTAAGTCTTCCTCTAGACAGCTCACAATTTCACTTTCAAAAGAAGGACAACTATATAAAATATAAAATAATAATAATTTAAATTGCTTCGCTAGAAACATTGACAAATGCATTGGATAAGTCTCAAGAGTGATTTTTCAGTTGGAAAATATTAGCATGGAATATAAAGGTGGCATAATGTATGAAGTTGATAGTCCCATTTGCACTGCATTTCTAGAAATGTTTTGAGTATAGCCAGCGCCTTCAAAATACAAATGATCAAAAAAATAAAAAAAACTTCAATTAATATTAGTTTTATGTTTGAATTTGGTCGTAATGAAATATCTAAAATATTTTAATTTATATAAGTCAAATTAAATATTATCTATGTTTGTGTATCATATATAGAAATTATTATAATATTAGGAGCCAGTTAATATTTTTTAAAAAAAAATTCTATTTGTATATATTAATTGGATATATACACATAGAAATGTGTATATATGTATATATGTCACTATATAAATTAAGGATGATACTATATTGATAGTAAATATAAAACGTAAATTGGTTTTTGAATTAATAATAATCTAAAATGACAATTTCTAATCAAATTTGTGTTTGGGATGCATTTTTTTAGTTATTCACTTTCTAAGCTTATCATATGCCAACTTTGATAATAAAATACTAAATAATCCCCAATTTTCATTTCTACCTCTATATTTTGGTTTTTTACTACCCCTCTTAGAACATAATCCATATTAATACATCCCTTATTCTACTTTTTTTTTTTATAGGTAAGAGAGAATTTATTAATTAAAAATTAAAAAAGTATACATAGATAGTCACCATGGCTAGCATGCTAAATTGCATTTGTAAGTATTTTATCAACCATATTTTAGATATTAATTTATGTCACCTAAATCAGAGAAGACTACAAAATTGGTAAAGATAGCAGATTACTCTTAGCTTAAGTAGCCATCAACACCATATTTGGTGTGGGGTTGCAATTGCATCTTAATCCAATTTAACTCATTCTTAAGGATTTTATTTTTCTTGTATTGCACTTCATGCCACTCCATCCCCCTGTCCTCATTATTTTGCAAACTTGTGGGACCATTAGTTTGAGAAACTATCAATGAAACATCAACCAGAATGGATGAATTCATGTTTCCCACTACAATTTTTGAAGGAGACTTGTCTTTTTGGAACCGAGATTGCAATCCAAGGAATTGTGACCGATGGAATTGCACTTCCCATGTCTATTTGAAGAGGCTGCTTTTGGGCCACTTTTGCCTCTGAAGAGTGATCTAAAGCTTGAGGTTCTTTGGTATTTATAGCCCCATTATTAGGGGTAGATCCATGCCTCAATGAAGATTATAATTCTTCAGCCAATGCTTTAATTGAATAATGGTGTGGGAGGGCATCAAACCACCAAGACTTTTGTGCTAAATTTTTAACAGTTTTGGAACAAGAATTGGCCATATGACCTGTTTCAAAGAACTTCCTACATCGAAAAGGAAAACCTTCATAATCCATAAGTTGAGTCCAACTATGATCCACAAATTTGAAAGTGATATTCGTAGGTAGTTCCTTTGTGATGTCCAAGTCAATAAGGATTCATGAAAATGTTGTGTGGGTGAAATTATAAGTGTTAGAATCTATTGCTAGCAAGCAACCTAGTGAATCATCAATTACTTGAAAGTAGTTTGCAAACCAAAATTGTAGTGGAAGATTCGGTAAGTGAATCCAAATAGGCTTCACAAAGAAGGATTTGATAGCATGATTAAATTATGGAAACCACAGTTTGAGAAGGAGCAAGCTTTGTCCCCAACTCCATTTCTCTTACAGAATGGCATCCCTATATTTAGTCTGTAGTCAAACACCACAATAAAAATCCCTTGTGCACAAGGATAGACTTCTATATTACCTTTGAGCATAGGGTGCCATGCCAATGAGATCTACTCATGTAGATCTGCTAATTTTGGCTAGAGATGATTGAATTTCCCAATCAAGCCATTAGAATCAAAATAATACTCCCCCTCATTAACCTCCTTTTTAAGTTTCTTAGAAAAACCAAAATGGGAGAGGAAGAAGCCCTCTTGATAAGGGTTTTGGGACTGTCCATATAGGTCCCTTATGCATCGTTGGTTTGGTTTCCCATTAATGGCTAAGCATCCCAATCCACAAACTTAAATTTATTTTTCTAACAACGACAACATCCCTAAAGGAAGGACCTTGCTTGGTTTATAATATCGTCAAGCCAAAAGACCCACTCTCTGAGCGAAGATTTGGATTTAAAGTGCTCAAAAGAGGATTTTAAGGTGCCTTGTTGTTATCTAAGCACAACATTCACATAACCCTAGCCATTCTAGGGCATTCCAATGATGTTTTTCTGGAATTATTCCCTACACCATCAAGAACTGATGACAAAACCCCATCATAGGCTTGAGGAATAGTGCAGGGGGTTTTACTATTCATTGGAGAGCGGGAAGGCCACAATGTTGAAGAGGCTATGAAAGCAGCAAAACCAGAAGTGACTGACATTTTTTGGCAGCAAGTTGTATAATACATCCCTTCTTCTTCTTCTTATTTTTTTCTTAGACTGTAGGAATCAAAATTGAGTAGCCGCCCCCTATAAACTGCAGTGCACTTGGTAAAAAAAATTCACGTGATTAGTGATGCTAGCATGACATGCCCTCTAGTACCATGGGGATGGTGAGGAGACTAGACCTCATGACCTCTTTCTTGAAACAATATGATTTAGCTAATCGCTCTATGCCCACCACCCCAATACATCCCTTCTTCTTACCATATATCATACGTATCTATTTTTCATTGAAAATTTTATCATATCCATATTTATTTATGCTCCTCGCATCTTCAACTCAGCATTTCATTTCTACCACTATTACATCCAAATCCAAATGAAAGTTCTTGAAAGGATACTAATGCAATATTATGAATAAAAGCATTAATAATATTTTTATACTATGATAATTTTACATTGATTAGATTAATAGAAAATATTTTTGGATAAATTTTAATGATAATCATTAAATGTGAACATGTGGTTATTCTTGACTTTAATTATATTTTTAGATTAAGAAACTAAATTAATACTTTGCATAGAGTGAACCACAAGAAAGAAGAAACATAAATATTCACCCATCTCATATCTACTCACCAAAAAAAAAAAAAAATTCCTCTTGAATATTATTATGTTGTAATTGTTCTAAATAAGTTATCCATTAATACCTAGAAAATAAGTTTAAAATGGTGAAGAGAAGTAATTTATTTTTTATAATCATTACCAAGTGATACACTAATTTAATGTTAGAGACCCTTTTGGGTGATATTCAAGAGGAGATTCATTTCCTATTTTCCTTACATATTCTCCTAGAAGGTGTACAAGGTCAAATCTCTTTCTTGAATCAAACATGTATTTATTTTATGGAGTATAAAAACCTTCATGATTTCAATCACTTAGGAGTAAACATATTTATATGCAATACCTACATAAATGACATAATAAATTCCATTTTGTAACCTTATAAAATATGAAACATATAAAGATATATAAATTTATATTTATATTTTTTGAACCTAGCTTTTGATTATAAAAAAATATAAGAAGAAATATTAAAATAATTACCCTCTCTACCTTTGATACACAACAATGTATCTATCTATCTTTTTAAATATTAAACACCCATTTAAGAAATTGCTTTCTATGAT
Organism: Sequoia sempervirens; assembly: GCA_007258455.2. Lineage (NCBI taxonomy): Eukaryota > Viridiplantae > Streptophyta > Pinopsida > Cupressales > Cupressaceae > Sequoia > Sequoia sempervirens. The sequence continues at coordinate 176,781,472 of VDFB02256132.1, read as the reverse complement.
ATTGTCTAATTAGTGACATTCCTAGGGTGGCATGTCCTTGCTAGTGATAATATATTTAAATTATCAAGTTTTCTATTCTATAAACTTTTATTAATTTTTTTTTTTTAAAGAATCCTAGTTGAAAGACATTTGTATTCATAAAGTTAAATTTTTAGATATTATCAAAATAATGAAACTAGTTGACCTTTCTTGTCACAACATTAAGTGTAGTGGAAGTTCAAAGAAAATTGTATCATATGTGTATATGTATTAACACACATATATAAATTATCACAATATTAATGATATTGTATGTTCAAAGAGAATTTTTTTCATTCACACTTTTATTAATATATATGTATATATATAAATATATATAGACACACACACACACACACACACATATATGTGTGTGTGTGTGTAATATATATGTATGTATGTATACACAAACATATCTATGAATGTCTTTGTGTGTGTGTGTGTGTGTGTGTGTGTGTGTGTGTGTGTGTATACTGATGCAAGAGCATCTGGGCAAAATGTGCAATCCTGCATCAACCAAAAAAATATTGTTTCAGAAGTTTTTTTTTTAAATTTCACAAACCATGAAGTTTGGCATCAAATGACTTGTCGAGAAGCTTCAAAATCATGAAATATGTAAAATGTCAAGATGTCATCGATGTATGATTCCACTTTAAAGTGGTTGCTAACACCATTGTTGTGAGCAACTACTTTAAAGTAGCCAATGTTTTCTCCTAAGACATGAGAGATTTTCTTGGAAAACCCTATGTCAAGTCATATGTTTCTGAAATAAAGCTACGTCATGAACAAGGAGAGAGGGGTTGCCCCCAAAAATACATAAGGGATCTATGGATTTGGGGTTAGTATGTCTTTGCTACAATGTTGTCATAGAGCTCAGAATTGTCATCATTCCCCAAATACTCATAGATCTGGAGGAATGAAAAAAAGAGAGAGAAAACAAAGAAAAATCCTTTGGGTCAACATGGAAGAGACCTAAATGTCTCGATGCCTTGCGACATCCCAAAAAGGAGAACACAAGAAAAATGAAAAAGATAAAGGAAAGCTTTTGGGTCAACATGGAAGAGACCTAAATGTCTCAACACCTTATGTCATCCCCAAAAGAAAAAGAAAAGAAAAGTGAAAAAGATAAAATGAACTTATGACATAGAGAAGAATGTAGATACCTATAGAGGAATGAAAAAAAGAGAGATACATCAAATGAAACATTATGGGGCATCACATTACACACATGGAATTAGATGAAAACAAATGAAAAGAAAAACAACACAAAGGACTAGTAGGGAACATGAAAGTCAACCTATAGTAGGTCGTCTGCATCCCAATATCAATTGGTATTTATCAAAGGAGGACAAATAGCCAAAGGGACAACAACTAATGTTGAACTAGGACTTGAGGCTATCCAACCCCCTTGCCACCACTTAGTGCAAGAAAAGGATGAGCTGAGATGATTGATGATATGTCGCTCCTTGTAAAAAAGAAATGACTTTCAATGAATGTAAAACATGCAATAGTGAGTATGCTATGATCCTACAACTATTACATGGAAAGGAGTAACATCTATTGCTATTGCTTATAATGAGTAGATGAAGTATAAAATTGATACCTATCGAATGAGATATTCCCACATGTAGTATCTATCAATTTAGTATGCACCAAAGTTAAAGATGTCTTAGAAGAATCTTTTGTAAGAGTGTTGATATTGATTGAACCTTATTTTTTGTTTCTTTCAAGGGACAATAACCAAGACCATTAGTCATTTATTGTGTGTTAGGCTCTATAGGGACACAAATACCTTATTTTCTATCACCACTAAGTTGTTTCATAAGTTCATAATCTCTTCCATAAAGCTTTTTCATTTATTTTGGATTCGGTAGTTGTTCATAGTTAACTTCATCAAAGTTTTTCATGTATGTTATATTTTCTTCTAAATTGGTTGAGGTGGATGCTTTTGAATTTTGTGTTGACATTACCAATTTTTCTTTTTCCGTTTTAGACTCTTTTGTTATGATCTTGTATTCTCCCATGAATGTAGGTATGAAATCAAAGGAACTCCAAGCATCTTCCAATAACTTTGCGACTTGTTCAATATTCTTTTATTTTTCTTTCTCATTATGCAAACAACTTTTAGGTTCAAGGTCAACCTTAATTGTATACACTTTGTTATATATATGAGCAATGATATTATAACTTGATTACTACAAAACTTTATCATTATTGAGTTTCCTTTTAGGTGATTCTAAGATAAGGATAGGTTTATTTTGAACTTGTGATTGTTGTGAGGGTGGATAACATAAAAAATATTGTCCTTATTTTTGTGATCGTGTAGTGAAGGGGAGTCTAATGTCACTTCATCATCTTCATCTAAGGAAGCCACATTGCTATTGTTTGAAAGTCATGTGTCAATTTTTCCTTGCACCATGATATCTTCCCTAGCAGGAGATTTTTTAGGAGAGCAACAAACTAGACATCCATGACATTCAATGACTTCATCACAAGTAAGGGAGTTATCAATGGTTGAATTTTCTTGCTTATCAATGATGGAATTCTCTTGTTCAACAATGTTTTCTCTAGGGGAAGAGAGAAAAAGAGGATTATCATTAATCTCATAGGTTTGATCTTCTAACACCTATATATTCTTCACAATTGGGAGAGATATTAGGAGAGGGCCAAATATGATTGTTATGGTTGTCCATGATTTCATCCTTTTTCTCTAAGGTCTCATTCTCTTGTGAAAAAATATCTCTCCTAGTAGGAAGTATTTTAGGAGAGGAGCAAACAAGATGTTCATCACATTCCATGGTTAGATTTTGTAAAGTAACTTTATCACAAAAAGAGGAGGCATCAAGAGAAGAACAACTATGATTTTCATGCTTACCAATGATTGGATCCTTTTGTTCAAATAGACCTTTCCAAATTTTAGGGACATGAGGAAAGAGAGAAATAATGCTATAGCTTTCAATCATTGGATCCCTTAACACCAACTTAGCCTCTTCACAAATGTAATTTCCATGATTTTCCATGATTACATCCTCTTTTACTAAAGCATTGTCACAAGTAGGGGAGGTGTTGGGAGATGGATGGAGACCAGGTAAATTAGTGTCAAGTAATTTTTTAACTACCTCATCTTCTTGTGTCATAATATCTTCACAAGGGGGATGAGGAGAGGGAAAAACAAGACTTTCATGATTCTCAATGGTTGTATCATCTTTCACCAAGATACCTTTGTCACTAATATGATAGGTATCTAGAGAAGAACAATTATGATTTTCATGATTGTCTACACTTGCATCCTCTTTTGTTATGAAATTCTTACAAGTCCAATAGATACTAGGAGGGTAGACAACATGATTTTCAAAGGTTTTATTTTGTTTTCTTAGATTATGCCCATGATTAGAGAAAATAGAATCATATAAGTCATGTGATACTCTATGAACACCAAATCCTTAAAAAGAAAGCATGATAACATGAGAAAGTAAGCTATCTAAATTTTTGCAATGCTTATGAAATGTCAAAAAATTTCCTAAAGATCTTAAAAAATTCAATACATAAATGATTTTTGAAATGCTTTTAAAATGACCACTTAAAAGGATGATTTGACCTAGATGCATAAAACAAAAATTCCCGAAACTTTCTAGACTGATACAATAGGTTACCAACAAGCCTAGGAAGTGTAGAAGACCACAAAAAAGCTCAAAATTTTTGGTTTTTATAGGCCTCCAAGGACTCATTTTCCCAATGGTGAATGGGTCCTAGTATGCTTTTTCAGGAAACTCTGAATTTGATATTGAAGCTCAAGAACAGTGAAAACTTGTTTCCTTGGTATCCCTAATAGGGACTCATTTTCCCTAGGGTGAATGGGTCCTAGATCAAGTTTTGAAATTGATTTTTATAAATTTTCAAGCCTTTTTCTAATGAATTTCAGATTTAGGTCTACTATAGTAAGTTTTTGTTTTAGATTTCTATAAATTCAATGTGAAATGTAAGATGAAAATGTGACAAAATGATGAATTACAAGACCTAGTTTGATATGCAATTTTGTTTTAATTTTCAAATGCAAGTTTATGTGATGTAATATGAAATGCAAAAGGACTATTTTTTTTGTATTCTTTAGATTTAAAGAATGCAAACAATTCAATCCTAAAACCCTAGATGAGATGCAAATTTGAATGCAAAATAAGACAACCTAAATGAGATCTAATTCAATGCAAATGAATGAAAGATCTAATCTAGGATGAAAAGAAAGACTCCAAAATCAGAAAAATACAATGTTCAATATGTCGGGTTCACCAAAATGAAACATAGAAAAAGAGGTTCACCAAATGGACGAACAAGTCTAATTTTTCTTAGGGGTATGCTTCATTCAATTATGAGAAGAATAATGCATAAATAACAATCAAAAATTAATCCTAACTATTATAATAGAAATAAGGAAGGCTTTAAGATGCTAAAATGATGTGTACCTTGCTGGAAAAGTGTTATTTTGGGAGTCATTAAGGACTTATTCGGCCAGTGGTGAATAGGTCCCTGCTAGGGTTCTAGAAAAGTGATTTCTAGGTTATGTTCTTCAATGTTTGCACTCCCAGCTCCCAAGTGATCAACTCCCAAAATTTGGAAATAAATTTTGTAGGTTCATTTTCGTGATATTGCAATAAAGATGACAACTTTTACAACTTTTCAATCTTGACAACTTTGTAAATTTTTTTCTCCACTTGATATTCAATCTAAAACCTATAATCACACATCAAGAGAGAAGAATTCTTTTTTTTTTGGTATGGAATAGGATTTTTCCTTGGTCAAACCATGTTTAGGTGATTAAACCTTATGATGAAACAATGGAATATGAGCATGAAACATGAAACATGAAACATGAAACATGAAACAATAATACCTTGGATGAAATCTTGGATGTCAAATAAACAATCTAACATGAAGTGGCCATGAAGAATGTATATCTTGATCTTGAGTAAGGATGTGAAACAATGCTTGTAAATAGATCCAGACATAAGCTCAACAACATGCATGATGCACTATGCCTTTGACATGATGATATGATATTTTATTACTACAATAAAACCTTGTTAATATTCCCTTGAATTCCTTTGTAATGCTCTATAATTCTCTTGCTTTTGATCTCATGAAGTCACATAAAAGTTCTTAGGTGAAACTATGTGAATTAACCTTATATTTATACTTATCTTAAGATTTAATCTTGAAATTAAAATAGCACAAGACAACATCAAATATAGGATTCAAAATCATTAAAATCCCACCACAAATAAGTTCAAAAGGGGTGTCCTTAGTTAAGGAGGACCCATTCGCCACCTTGGACGAATGGGTCCTAACACAGTTAACTAGGACCAAGTTTCAAGGAGGTGAAATAACATATAAAAAGGGGGTCCTAGGACATAGTGAGGACCCATTTTCTAGATGGAAAATGGGTCCCAAGTCACTTTCCTAGGACTCAAACCTTGCCAAATTAAGTGTTATACAACATTATTAATGTGTGTCAGGATTTATCCTTTAGAAAATGCAATAAATAAGGCTTGGATTTGAATTTAAGGGGCCAATTAAGCTCTAATTAACCCCAATCAATTAATGAAGCCCTAGATTAGTGTGAAAATGTAAGAAAACCTATACAACACCATAAGTAAGGCAAAATTAAGTCCATTTTATCATTAATTAATCATTCCCAAACAAAGCGTGAGAAAGGGTTGCTTTTTTCGATGCTACACAATAAAAAATGTTCAAATGATAATTTTAAAAAAAATCATTGCAACTGAATAAGTTTTTATATAAAATGCAAAAAGCAATACTTTTTTTTTTTGTAATGAAAATAATATGCAATTCTTCACTTTTCTCAATGCTTTTCACTAAAATTTGCGTGCATATTTTACAAATGAAAGCAAATAGGATTGAAATTGGATTTCAAAATGAAATAACTTAGATATAGTCCCTAAACAAGGAAAATCGGATCTAAATTTATGAAACTTAATTCAAAATATTTTCAATTTTTCCTTTAATGTATAATAAACAAATAATACAAATGCATAGTTTTGAAAAATGAAATAAATGAAAATTAACGACATGATCTTCAAAGTATCTATATTTTTGCATTAATTTTCAGAATTTATGCTATAATAATAAAAAATTGCAAGTGTAGGATATGTTAAGTTCACCAAAAGGTGATGTAGGAAAAGTGATCTTAGATCAAACAAGGATTAACATCTTTTCACTTGAAACAATGTTTGGAAACAAGATTAACTAGGGTTGACAATTAGCTTAATGTCATAAGGGAGAGACAATCTCCTAGGGCCTTGTGTCTATTTTTGAGTTGGGAGGATGATAAATTTGATGTGTTTTAATAAGCCTATTTGACATATAAACCTAGACCTAAAAAATCATTTTATCACACAAACAACAATAAAAAACCATAGAAGAAATTCATATCTAAGAATGAGATATAAAGAGGAACTTGTGACTAAAATTTGAGGCCAAACTAGCTAGGTTCCCTAGTCCAAGATGCTAATTTTGTAATCTAAAAACTATAAGATATAAATTATAGTCTGCTTTGTGTTTCCTATTACTTTCAATTGAAAAAAATTTCAAAGCTAACCTACACAGATGAAAAGAGGGGAAAAGGTTGTGTTGTATAGGGTATTGACTAATTCAAGCCCTATTTTGGTATTTCTACCTCCACATACAACAAATGATGATGATCAAGAGGGCATACCCTAGGTTGAACAGAGGCTAAAACAATAATAATTTATTGAAATGATAAATGATAAATGACACTGTTACCTTGATGTTAAATCCTTGAAAAATTAATACCACACAAAAAGCTACCACAAATGTTTATTGATGGATGCCTTGATTGCTTGATAGGCCTATACAAGGCTAGTTCCTAAAACATAATAGATTGTCTTAGATAGCATGCAGAGGATAACTCAATACTTCTCCATAATAATTGCATCATAATTCATAATATTGCTTAGATCATTCTCCCTTTCCTTCTCTAATATTCAACTATGAACACAAATTGTTTATATATGCATTCCAATTGATATTTTCAAATATAGGGTGACATGGGATCTTTTTAAACTACCAAATTCTAACACGAAAAGTTAAATTTGAATTAAGACCCCATAAAGGTGAAGGGTTCCCCACACCTGTGACCAAGTGATTTTATTCCAAATTTGTTAAGAAATTAAGAAATTTAATTTTATAATTTGACCCCAAAATAAATATATTATTATTATTATTAATGTTGTAGGAAAAATAGGGTGTCAAGGTAGTGTGAAATTGTCAAGGGTGACAATTTACAACACTACATAAAATAAGATGCTAGACACCATCTTTAATTAAAAATAACCTTCAATAATAAAGTAACCTTCCATTATGTGAGTGATGACAAATAATCTTCATCCAAATAGAGAGTGATTATAAAAATTTCTTCCCTTATGTGACTAATAAGTTTTTCTCTTTTTCTTGAAGTGGGAATGATTGAATGATTTTTAATATCATCATTGGTAATTTAAAAAAAATTCTTTCCTTATGTGACAATTTACAACACTACATAAAATAAGATGCTAGATACCATATTTAAGTAAAAAAAATAACCTTCAATAATAAAGTAACCTTCCATTATGTGAGTGATGAAAAATAATATTCATCCAAATAGAAAGTGATTATAAAAAATTTCTTCCCTTATGTGACTGATATTTTCTCTTTTTCTCAAAGTGAGAGTGATTGAAAGACTTTAAATATCATCATTGGTAATTTAAAAAAAATTTAATGGGAATATATTATTCTTCAACTACTTTATGCTACCTTGATCATGCACACCCTAATTAGAAGGATAACCAACAACTTTATTAGCTTCCCTAAAATTATGGAATATACTGACATTTATTACTTTTCAACTATACTAATTGAATATTTTATTAAGCATTTAATAGTCCTTCTCAGTTGGATTTTCTTCTTCAAATAGTTTATAATATTCAAAGATTCTCCTTCAATTATTTAGGGGTGAAAACCAACATGTTAAACTATTTTAAATTATTATAAGCTACAATATTAGTTGTAAAATGGCTAGTCTAAGCTCCCATGCTAATTATAAATGCAATCATCAAGATGCCTTTATCATCCCTTAAATCTCATCTAGCACCTATCAGAACTAGATTATCTTTAGATGTCACATAAAATTTTAACTTGAACTAATTAGGAGGAAAGTACAATATAATATTAGGCCTTTGAGATTTATAATTCATAAAAATAATAATATGAAATTAAAGCTTCCATGTTGAAGTGTAATGACCTCCACAAATTTAACACAAATAAATTTACAAATTACACATGTCATCACACTCATAGAAAGACACGTGTCCAATGTACAACAAAAAGATAAAGAGTTTTATTAACTTAATAATTTGAAGTACATGTGCCATTTATAAGGCAATCATATGGGAACATTTCCCTTACAATATACCTCTTGGTCGATAGCAAGACTATACAACAAACTGAAACTTGAGCCTTCCTGATAGGATCCTTTCAACCTTAAAACTTCTTTGACCATCTCAAGGGTGAGAACATTGTGGGAGTGTGTTTTTTCCCTACCACAAAGTGAGACACTTCCCCAAAATTCTTTATTCCATCAAAGAATACCTATCCCAACACAAGGAAAACTGGCAATGCAATACTGATAGGAATAATAGAATATGTGAAGCAAGACAAAATAATATCTAATCACATCATGATCATCAAAAAGTTTCACCCAAACATCATCATACTTGACACGTTTGCACATACATAATCATTCATGAAGGTTACATGTTAGATTACCATCAACATTGCTAGTCCATCATTTCTTAAAAGCAATAAGTAAAATTTTGCAAGTACTAGTTTGCTATCATGATAACATGAATACATGCATGCAAACTATCCAACAATCTTTTCATGAGTGGATATCAAGAAATGATGTGGATCCAATGTAAGAACATGTAAGTTTAAGAAAGGAAATAAAATATGCAATAATAAATAAAGGTCTAACACATGTATGTAGTAAAATGCACATATATATACAAATATGAGTACACATTCTTATAAAATCAAGCACTTATATTATTCTTTACGTTTTTGTGGTTTTCAAGAATGCAATGATGCTTACATGACCATTAGAAACATCCTCAACGAAAAAAAGAAGGTTTGCATTCAACCCATTCCCATCAATCAAACATATTTATATTTGACCTTCTGCTTCATCTATGTTCTCTAATGTGGAAGGATTCATTATTAATATCAACTTATAACAACAAGAGAAACTTCTATTATTCCTTCATCAAATGGTCATATAATCCTTTCTCATAGTTTCTATTAATACATTTTCAACTAGGTTAAGATAACCCATCAATCTTTTCTATACACGATAATTGTCAAATATTTATATAATGTATGTACACACACACACACACACACACACACACACACACATATATATATATATATATATTCACGTAAGAACTTGCACATAAGTATCAACATTTTTCTAAGAGAGGGTTCTTAATTTCTTCTCCATACATGATTGACCATAATTTCCTTAATACGAAGGAGAAAAATGCTTAAATCAATCTTTATTGAACTATTTATAATAAAACTCATTGTATTATAAAAATAGTCTTGAATCAAGACATGTGTAGATTAACATGACTTTGCATTCATACAGGTATATCTACTTTTGCCCCCCATATTCTCATTATGATAAATCCCTAACCTTGGATTTCAATTTAATCTCTTTATGTTTTGTTTTCATTATATCTATCATACCTTGTATTTCCATGTCTTCATACAAATTCTTCTATTCTTTATGTCTATCTTCCATATAAATACTATTACTTATTCAACTCGTAAAGACTCTCACACTTGCAATTTATGCTACTAGCTCTTGTATTCTCCTCTATATCTTCATACTATCCTTACTTCATATTGTCCTTTTCTACTCTATTTTTCATATATCTAATACCCTTCTATTGACTCTTATTCATGTCTCGAAGTTTGAAGGGCATAAGGAAGGCTATATCGGGGCTAGAAGCATTTGGAAAGTGGAAAGACAAATACCATAACCTTTCCCATGTCCTCTCGGCCTGTTCCATAATGTAGCTTAGGAACAAGGTAAGCATATGTCGTTGAAAAGAAATATGCAATATGAAGGTCCAACATATAGAGTGCACAACAACAGTAAATCGATCTGCACTTCAATAATAAAGAAACTTTCTCTCATTGATATTTGCTATCTATAGCCCATGAAGTTGCATTAGAGGACTCAGCAGGGACCGACAGAACATGCAGGATGGTCTATTGGATAACCCTCTGAGTGTGTTGCAGGGGAAGCTATATCTGTGGAACGGACGACCCCCACTCTTTTTCATCAAAAGCTAAAGACACTAAATACTTCACTATTTATCTCGGTAGAATCACATCATGAGTATTTCGAATGTTTTTATTTTCATTCCTACATGGCATATTAAGTTCAAAACACTTTTCATTCCTACATGGCATATTAAGTTCAAAACACTTCGACAAGAAAGAATATTAATAATAATATAATTACATGGATTCTAAGAAAATTCACCGTCAGCAATTCTCATTAAATCATAATATCTAAAATTGAATTTTTCATCATCCTATTTGCTTGTGACAAAATGGGAGTGATGAGTGACCATATGAATGCTAATAGACAAGTGTGCAAAACGTGAAAACTTAACTAGGCACAGGAACCATTTGACATAATGCCCCTGAGCAAAGTCTTTTCAAGAAATAAGGTTTAGCTAACAGCAAGCCAATCCAACTGGAGATCATCTTAAGCAATATTGTGTTGCAACAAGATCACACAATTCCACAAGTAAATGAGAAGCAAATTGAGGTAACAAGTAGCCAAAAATATCAAAATGCATAGCTTTTACATGAGACATTCTGGAATGTTCCCCTTCTCTTGGTCAAAGATAAATATATCTATATCTTATAAAAGTTAAAACTGCAACATCGTCAAAATTTACAATGATTTGATGATTGCATCATGGATGAACCTTCGTCATTACCAGGCAGGTTTAAGAAAATAGAACACATAGAATGCATTCCCCATTGATAAGAATTTTTGAGATTATACGATTTATTAATAAAATCAACCGAACTCGCCTGTTAGTCGATCCAGTTTGGCTTTGTTAGCAGAGCTTGTGAAGGCAAGAATATGACAACAATTGCTTAATATTTGAGTTATGCAAGAGAAATAGAATATGACATGAAACCACCTCCAATTTAATCTTAGAGACCCCAATATTATAAAAAGAATATCTTTTCACCTAATAGCCACAAGAAATTTTTTCTTTGTGGTTAAACACTTTTTATTAACTAGCCTAGCCACTAGAGACTTCAAATTATAGAAATTTATATTTTTTCCTTCCTCCCATAACTCACATATTAGAGGTAAAACAATACTCCAAAAGAATTTTAAGGGAGGGTTTTGAGAGGAGAATATCTTTTCTCAATCAACCTTGAGTGTCAATGGGAAAATTCCAACTAAGCTTGAAAAGAGAAATTATTATACCCCAAACTGCCCAAGAAAAGGGGTATTTCATTAGCAAGTGGGGAATATTTTCTTTGGATTATTCACATAAGTGAATGTATTAGGCATACAAAATCACATTTTTACAAAGTTATCAATCACAAGGATCTTATTATGAGACACCAACTATAAAATATATTAATTTTATGGATCCACTAGGAATACCATAAATTTGACCATTATAGGGATTGACCTTGATCAACTAATATAGAAAACCTTTAAGTAACAACACAAATCAAAATGAATTCATTGCCCAAACTAGTTGACCCCATTAGCTTGTGGAATATGAAAAATGTTTAGCAAGGAGTCCAATTTGGAAAGATTGTCCACAATAATAGTAGAATTAGGATCCAAATCCTTCTAAGACTCAACTTCATTAACCTTAATGCTATGAGATTTCCACAATCCATAATGCTTATAATTCGTTGTTTCTAAATTTTGATTTCGTTTGATGAAAAACCTCAAACACAATTAAAATCTAGAAATAACAAATTATATAATCCATTAACCTTGTTAATGTATCTTTTCACTTTGATCTCAAAATTTATTTTGCATAATTTGACAATATCAATTTCCCAATCAACATATTTTAAAGGGGGATTTAAGATCCAAGTATCCTCCCAAAAATTTATGTTAGACCCATCACCAAGTTTTGAGTTTATCAATTCTAAGTCTATTATAGACCATACTCCTCTAAACATTTAAAATCCTTGGGTAAAATCACTTCTAATTACCATGTCATCATTTCTACCATTCAAGTATATTTTAGAAGTGATAGAAGTCCATTATTTCTCTTTGTTAAGAAGTCTCCAAGTTTTTTAGCATTGAGAGGAAGATTCATGTCTTTGGTTGTTCTCAAACTAAATGCTCCTTTATGTTTTGGTTTATGCATTGAATCCCATGACACTAATGTGATATGTATATTTTTTTTGTGACAAAGAAAATAAACTCTAAATTTTTCACTCTTATCATTATACTCATTAGGCGTCTAGAGAAAATTCATAAAATAGATTGGAAGATTTTGAAGAGAAGCCTTGAAGAGTTGGGATTTACCTTCTTGTCCTAGAAGAGAGCCTTTCCATCTACAAGTTTGTATTGAAATCTATCCAATAGACCATTCTTAAAAAAATCAAGAATAACCCCCTTAAAGAGTGGAGAAACAAGCTATGAAGAAGGGAGGGAACCAACTTGATACCTTTTTATCCTCAAATTGAGCTATGCTTAATCTGTGGGATAACCCCTACAAAACTTCTCCATTTCATATACCATGTTCTCTAAGAACGTAAAATGAGGTAGATCATACTTTCCCTTGTGCATGATCCCAAACCTCAAAATGTCAATTCAATCGTTAACCTCTTTCAATTTTTCAAAATTTGAAAAATGGACAAAGTTGTAAAATTTTATTTTTCTATGTTAGTAATTTTCCTACACATGTAAGAGTGTTGAATTTTAGTGCCCCTAAACACCCAATGCAGAAAAATAAAACATGCTCAAGGTCAGTGAATTTCACCAAACTTGCATGTCATTTATCAAACTTATTAAAGGTGTATGGGCATTAAATTTTAGTGATGGTGCAACTTCCAATTCGCATGAACGCCATTAATGAGGGTTTTAATTACATTTTGGGGTGTTTTATTTTTCATTTCGATTTCATTTTGTCCCTCCCTTTTCCTCTACACGTTCATTGAGCTTTTGAGTTTATTTGTGTGCAAATTTGGAGCAAAGTTCTTGCTAGATTTCGTGAAGGTTTTTGTTGTATCTTCACTTGTCCACATGTATGTTTCCTCTTTTTCCTTGAATCTTTGTTTGTTTTCTTTGATATTATATGTAGGGTTTATGTTTATTTTCATTTTGTGTAGTTAAAATTATTTTTATTTTCTTAGAGTTTGTGAAAAATGCATTTGTATTGTTTAAGTTTTAAAATTTTGTTTTCACTATTTAAAACCCTACCTACATATCTCCACTCCCATTATATGTAGGTTTATGTTACCTTGCAGACCTTGTAGAACCCATGCAATTTCTATCAAAACATTTCTTTTTAGTCTAATTCTTTGGTTTTTGTTTTCAAAAAATACACATTTTACCTTTGTGCATCATGGATATTAAACCCCGTGATGCACAAACAACCCAGTTTAATTTACCTTCGGGGTTTCACCTTCATCCGACATTAAAAACTTGAAAACCTGTTGAACTTTGCATGGACTAGTGGTGAATTTCACCGCCAATGCATGCAAGGTTCGATCTTTACCAAATGGATCGATAAATTTCATTATTTTTACTACCCTTTGACATAAAACATCGGTGATTTTTCCTCACATTGCATGTGATGGTATACTCACAAGATTTGATTTAGTATTTTTCACTGATGATGCATAAAGTTTTTCCTTTATGATATGTTGGAACGGTAATTTTTATCCATTCTAATATTTAATAGATTAGATACAAAATTTGCATTCACTAGCGATGAATTTCATCATCCACACATGCAAATTCTACCTACCCTACATGCACATGCACAGATTTTCTCCACTAGTGCATTTAAGATGCCCCTTTTTCTAAGTATAATGGCGGTGATTTTTGTCACCATTGCATTTAACCTTAGGTACTAAGTGAATGAGTAGAGCTTTTCCATGACCTTGCACTTTGGAAATTCTACCCCATATGCAGGGTCAGCAAATTTTGACAACCTTGCACATTTTGTCCCACCAATATGCAAAAACATCAAATTTCAATGCAATTACACAAAAGACGAAATATACTTGCAATGGCATTGAATTTCACCACCTTTTCATTGGAACCATCAAAGTACTCACAAAAGCATCAAAATTTAGTGCCCTTTCATCATAATGCAATTTTTTTGCTAATGCTAAAAAAAATAATTCCTTCACATTCCACTTGCCAGTTTGCCCGCATTTGCTCCATTTTTAATCACTATCATGCCTAATCCCTTCAAAATCATGCAATTGCTTATAATTTCTACATCTAAGCCATCATTTTTCTTGCAAAAGCTCTATTTTTTCCCATTATTGCATTTTTTGAACCTACAAGTTTTTCTAACACTAGAAAACACTAAACTTTGTAATGCAACAATTTGTGCATGCATTTCAAATTTTCATATCTGCATTCCCAAAGGAAATGGTCTTTTTCTAATTTCTCCTTAGATGTAAGATCCTTCTCCGAGAAAATCCAAATCCATGAAGTACAAATACGAAGGGGTTTTCTAGGTAACTTCAGTGTCCTCAAACATTGATGAGATAAAGGATACTGAAATCAGACATGTTGATATGTCCGAATTTATGGAAAGGACTTAGAAGCAACCACTAGATAATGGTATATTGTGTATAGTTCAGTGAAACATTCAAATGGTAGCAACCTTCCCTATAGTTGCACATAATCCCTAATTTATTCTCCAATTTGTGGTACACTACAATAAGCATGACCGAAGTGTTATGGATACTAATGGAAATGAGGTCACGAGGCTAGATCCAAAATTATTTGAAAAATATTTCTTGTGTCCTAGTATTGACACATATGCAGATATCATTATGGAATATGCACAAGAAGAATATGAGAAAGATACAAACACTTGTAAGAAAGTGATCAATAGTAAGTGGTTGAAAAATCGAAGGCTGAATGTTCCAAGATGGCCTAAGAGCTTTCCACGAAGTGACTTCATTGAAGAAATGAATGATTTGGTCATTCTTCTCAATAGAGTGAAAGGATTTTCCACCTCATCTACCATTCAAGATTGGATGTATTTATACATCAAGATCATAATGAGGAAGAAGAAAATATTCTTTTAGGGTTAGTAGATTAGTGATGTAATTCATGACCAATTGATAAAGGTACACACTTTATTAAAGTTTTATATGAAAACATACTTGGTGTATGCTACTGTAGTGTAGAGAAATGCATACTTTTCATTTTCACACTTAATTTGGACCTATTTTAGCACCCCTTCCATTAATTTCCTTTTAGGTCACTTATTATGGGCCCATAAGACCCCTCTTTTTATGCATCTTGAGGCATATTGCAACTTTAAATCTAACCAAAACCCATAAGCAACCATCAATCTTGGTAACCCAACTTTTGAATTGGAAAATTAAGCCTTGTGGGACCAAGATTCCATTGGTGGCATCTTAATCCCACCTAGTGGGAGCAAGACACCACCTAGGGCATCTTATTCCTGGGGGCTTTATTTTTGAGAATTAAGAGCAGGAAATGAAAATATTTGAATTTATTGGACATTTTGTCAGCTTTTGGATCTAATAACTGGGTTATTAGGTAGGAGTACCTATAAAAATTAAGATTCACACCTCATTTTCATATAATTCTAAAAGCTGAAGCAAACAAGTGATAAGTTGAGCATGTTGAAGGAAGTTTCAAATTCTTGGAGCAACCTTATATTGTGTTTTTGCAAGTTTTTCAAGTCTATTTTCAAGCCACGATATAGAATTTCCAAGGATAATTAGTAATGGATTCCTATTCTAGATCATGGGAGATTCTAGGTTGGAGATGCAACTAGCCATTTATCCAAGCCTAAGGACTTGTTTCTTGATTGATTCCATCTTCAGTTATTGTTCTATTTTCTACCTAAGGAAGGTACATTTCATGTTTGTGACTTGTTAGGGTGATTAGAGATCTCCTTCATAGTTTATATTTTCATCTTAGGAATCTTATTCTAACACATTTGAATAGGTTTTCCTCATGTTCTAGCTTGCATAATCTTAGACACGCTTACGATTAGGGCACACACATTTTCATGCTTTTTCATCAAGGTTTAATTACCAAGCAAGGGGTTTGACCAAGGAAAACCCCCATAAACAATCAATCCAAATTCCTTTGTTTTGCAGGTCTTTTTACAGGTTTAGATCCGAAGACTTGGTGAAGAAGTAGGTTCAGACCTTGGAGCTCAGGATCACACTCAGATTTTCTAGAAATTCAGAATGGGACTAATACACCACCTTGGGCATCTTAGTCCTCCCAAGCATATCTTTCAAAAATTCCTTTAGATCTAGTTCTAACATTCAAAGACTCCACATTTGCCCTAAAAAATTGTAGCGTGACTAATATGCCATCTTGGGTGTCTTAGTCCTCCATAACACTTTTTGGCAGCTTATTTACATTTCTAGAATCCTCACGACATCTCCAGACATCCCAGGTGCACATCTCTATTTTTATAGCTTTCTATTTCATTATTTTTGTCTTTCTAGGTCATTTAGTATTCCTTTGCATATCACATTATGTTTCCCAACATTTTCTTTTCCAAGTTTATACTTGGTGGTGAACCCCTTTAAAGTTAAAAAAGCCCCCTCCTAGGTCCTTCCTAATTGAGAATTGACTCACCTTGTGAGATTGTTAGTCAATCCAATTGGGAATCCTAGGACATCTTTGAATGATTTGTGTGGAGAAAGTGTGATATTTCTATATATCCATTTTTCCACAAATCATTTTGGTGAACCCGATGTGAAGCATTTATTTATGATTTGGAGTCCATTAAAGTCCTTAGATCGAGATTGCATTCATTCTTGCATTGCATCTTGCATTAGTGAAAGTGCATTTAGGGTTTCTTGCATTAGTGAAATTGCATTTAGGGTTTCCTACATTTGGGTAAAAGCACAAAGTAGTGTCAACTTATCAACACAAATGAATTGAAGTATTTCTAACTAAAAACCAATTTTGGTCAAACATATGATATAGTAAGATTCATTCTCTAAGCGAAGTTAGCTAATTCCACAACTTTTTCAACTCAAATTACTGGCTAAAAATATATGGAGCATCACTTTGAGTCGAATTTACCAAAAAAATTAATTATTTGAAAAACTTGAAGCTTCAATAATTCCTATTAATGTAAATAGCATTTTAAAAAAATATAAAAAATACCCTTTTGTAGATCCATAAGTGTAGCTTTCAAAAATATATTTATTTTAATAGTTTAATTATTAACTATATTTTATATTTTATTTTTACTAAAAGTGGGTTATCAACACAAAACATTAGGTTGATTACCATGCCAAGGAAAAATACTAAAACTTACTAAAAAAATTGAAAAAAAATATGATGCACTAGATAAAAGAATCTATTTCAAGATGGTATAATGTTTTTTTCATTTTAGATAAATATTTAATATGAAAGTTGACGTCTGATGGAAAAAAATATTTTTTGATTCACACACATTTTAATATTTATTTAAAAATATATATTTATCAAAATTGGAAAAAAATATTTCCATGCACTAAAGTTTCAAGTTATGAATACACAAAAAAAAATTACTATAAAAAGTTTGACGTCTCATGCAACTTCATTTTTCAGCATTTTATCAACAACTAAATTATAGTGTTAATTTATTAAAAACTAGTTTAAAATCATTTTTAAATTTTGAAAAAAAAAAATACACATTTTACTAGTTTACATCATTTGAAAATTCAAAACATATATGCCACTTTTTAGTGATTCAAGTTTAAAAGTTGGATTAGTGTTGGCCATTTCCTTTATAAAGTGTGAGACAACTTTGTAATTTTACCCATTTGCATTAGTGAAAGTGCATATAGGTTGCATCTTTACTTTATTGCATCATTTCATTTCATTGAAAAAATGAAAAGTGCATTGTTGCTCATCCTAGTTGCATTTAAAAACATTGTTATAGCATTGAAAATTGAAATTGCTTGTTATTAGTTTCTTTTATTTACATCCATTTGTGTAGTTTCCTATTTCTAAGTTATGTGTTGTCTATTCTAGTGTCTGGAATCTCTGAATTTCATTAGGATGACCAAGATGCCCTTCCTGGCGTCTTAGTCCCTATGCAGTTGGAGGTTATAGTTTCTGGGATTAAACAAAGCATTTCCGTGCTTCTATTTGTTGTAGTTAGTTTGTTGTTTCATTTTTCCAATTTATTGTTATATGCATTTTCATAGTTCATGTTTATAGTTGCTTGATAAAGATAGCTTGTTATATTTCCTTTTTTTTTGTAGACTTCATTCATTCAGAAAATCAAAACATAAAACCAAAAACATTAAACTTCAACACACATAGATGTATGGTTACTTAAGCATGTTAACACCCTTTTTCAAAGTTAGCCTAAACCTCAAGCCTTTTACTTGTGATGACCTTGATATGTTAGATGAAGCCCTTGAGGACTTCACCTTGCAAGGTTCATCCACTAAGGCTTGTTCAAACAAACCTAATCAAAGTGAAGTAAATGTTATCCAACCTCAACCTATTAACAATCCTTTTAGTCATGATGACTTTGACATGTTAGATGAAGCCCTTGAGGACTTCCTCTCACAAGCTTCATCCACTAAGGCTTGTTCAACTAAATCTAAGCAAAATGAAGTAAATGTTATTCAACCTCAACTTATCTTTTATCTGCCTTCAAAAAAACCTTAACATTAAAAAAAAACCTGTCCTTATCCTTGACACACCTAAAGAGAATGTATCACAACAACCAAATTATAATACTATTGCTCATACATACAACACAAGGAATAATAGACAACCTCATCCTAATCATGTTTCATTACCATTACTGAATCTTGTGTTTCCTAGTGCTCCTTGTTTACCATCACATAGTGGAAAGGAGTATGATCTTGTTGAACAACTTAAGAATAATCCCGCTAATATTTCCTTATGGGACCTTATTCAAGCTTCACCTAGTTACCACACCATGCTTCAAACGACTTTGCAACAAGTTGTGGCTTCTCCTAATACAAATGCAAATGATGTGGCAACCCTAATACAAGGAATGAATACAGTTAATGTAGACATTATCTTTCACCAACATGAGCTCCCTCCCTTGGAAATGCGAAAGAGATACGATACATTCATGATAATAGCCAGATACAACATCGAAGGAATAAAAATGACCCTTGTTGATAATGGCTTAGCTTTGAATGTGTGTAGTGTAAATATTTTAGATAAGTTGGGAGTAGATAAATCATAAATGAAACCTGATTCCCTATCAATTTGAGGATTTGACAATATAGGGAAGCAACCAATCAGAGTGATTACCTTGCCCATTTCATTCAGAAAGGCTACCCTACAAACTTCTATCCATGTTATGCCTCATGAACTTTCATACAATCTTCTTTTAGGAAGACCATGGATCACGAGATGCATGTAGTGCCTTCAAATCTTCATCCCATCATGAAGTATGTTTATAAGAATAAGGTATACCAAATTGAAATGGACCCCAAGCCTAAAATTTGCTTGCAGATTGAAATGGGAACTACTAGTCCTCTGAAAACATTAATTCCAACATCAGAAATAGAGCCTATCACAGAGGAAACACAAGAGATGGAAACAGTGTCAAAATTAGCAGATGATGATTGGCGTTCCTTGGAGTTCACACCTTCATTCATGGGGGAATATTTAATCACAAGGAAAGAGGATGAAAAACAAAAGCAACCAATGGTCATGTCAACACACAATTCAAGAGAGAATTCACAAACATCTACTCTTGAAAAAGACACTAGATACACAACAAATTTTGATGAGATAGACTATCAACAACCACCAAACCCAAAAGAAATGGAACAACTTTATGGGAGAGGTTATGAACTTCTGAAACAATTAGGTTATAGTGGAAAAGGATACATGGAAAGAAAGAGCAAGGAATTCATGTCCCTATAGATTCTAACACGCAAGAGACAAAAAATGGTTTGGGATAATGTCAGGTTCTAAGATAATGCAAGAAAAGAAAAGACCTTCATTAAACATCAACACCATTACATGCAAACAAAAAATCAATCTCACTTTGAAACATCCTAAATTACTTGATATGGAGTTACCACCATCATAGGAGTACTTTGAAAATGATGAAGCCTTAAAAAAAAGGCTCAAAGTTTATGATAAACCATCTACTTCTCACAAGAACAAGGTTACATGTGCTATGATAAGTACCAAACAAGTAGATGGAGAAAAAGAGAACAGTGAGACAGACATGCATAGTGAAGAATACAATTTGGAATTTTTGAGATCAAACACACTTACTTTAGGGGATACAATAGACATCAATGATAAAGAGAAATTCATTAAGATAGGAAAATTCCTCGATGATGACGAACAAGAAGATACTGCAACCTTGCTTCATGAATTTCCTAAACTCTTTGCTTGGAATTATTCTGATATGTTGGGAATTGACCCTAAGATTGTAACACACAACATAGTCATCGCTTAAAATGCCAAGCCTATTAGACAAAAAATTTAAAAAAATGAACCCTAAAATAGCCTTGCTAGTTAATGACAAAATTGAAAATCTCCTTGGCGTTGGTTTTATAAGACCTATAGACTATTCTCCTTGGATCTCAAACATTGTCACAGTCACAAAACCTAACAATCATATTAGGATGTGTACGAACTTTCGTGAACTGAATAAAGCATTTTTAAAAGATGACTTTCCTCTTCCTAATATTGACATGATAGTAGATTCGACTATGGGACATGCTTTGTTGTCATTCATGGATGGATTTTCTAGATACAATCAAATTTTCATCAACCCTCAAGATCAGTACAAAATAGCGTTTAGAACTATTTTGGGAACATTTTGTTGGGTTATGATGCCTTTTGGATTAAAAAATGTAGGTGCAACATATCAACGAGCTAGACACTGATATTCCATGATTACAAACACAAGATCTTGGATGATTACAAACACAAGATCTTGGAAGATTATGTTGATGATATTCTCTCTAAATCTTTAACATGATAAGATAATGTGAATTTTCTTCAGAAGATATTTGAGTGAATTTGAAAATACAACATGAGATTGAATCCAAAAAAGTGTGTCTTTGGTGTAGATAGTGGTAAACTTTTAGGTTTTATCATATCTCACAGAGGCATTGAGGTGGATACAAAGAAAATTTATGCTATAGTTAACATGCCACCTCCTAGAAATATTTCTCAACCACGTACTTTACAAGGAAGAATTCAAGCCATTCAAAGATTTGTAGCATCCTTAGCATATTGAATGTTACCATTTACACATCTTCTCAAGAAAGGAATACACTTTGATTGTATCGAGTATTGTAAACAAGATTTTAAGAGTTTGAAAGATTATGTTATCGCTCCATCTATTTTAAAACCCGCTATACAAAAAAAACCATTCATTCTTTACACATCAGCTTCAACCCATGCTCTCACAACATTGCTGGCTCAACAAGATGAAAAAGGTAAAGAACATCCTATTTATTACATTAGTTGAACATTGATTGATTATGAGAAACGATACACCACAATAGAAAAACAATGTTTGGCTCTTGTATTCGCTACCAGTAAGTTGTGACATTACTTATTGAAGGCTGAAATACAAGTAATGATGATCCTTTAAAACACCTATTCACTAAAAAAGATTTATTCAGATGCTTAGCTAAGTGGGTAATGTTGTTGACTGAGTTTGACCTTAAATTTGTTTCACAAAAATCAATTAAGGGACAAGCCTTGACCGACCAGTTAGCTAATGCTCCTTCTCCTTTAACATTACCTAGGAATGATTCTTTCCCTAATGATAATGTGTTAACAATCAAAGAAGATACATGGGAATTGTATTTTGATGGATCTAAATGCAAAACTAGCTCCGGTGCAGGAGTTATAATAAAACCACCCACAAAAGAGCTTATTCCCTTATCATATCGGTTAAATTTCCTATGTACAAATAACACCATTGAATATGATGCATTAATTGTTGGTTTTCATGCTGCTCTAGTTATGGGTGCTTGAAACATTAAGATATTTGGTGATTCACAATTGGTCATCAAGCAAACAAAAAAAACATGACAAATTATTATAATACAAAGATATCACAATGAAACTATTAGAGAAGTTTGAATCATTAACCATTGATAACATCCCTCAAAAATATAATCATCACATAGATGCAATGGCAAGTGCAGCTTCTCTTATTTACCCTCAAGATCCTTCAAAAGACTTCACTTTCATTGTGCATACAATTATGAAACCATCAATTGATGATAAAACAAACGAAGTGTTCGCAACAACAATTGAAAACTCAAGTGAATGGTATGACGCGATATTCAATTATTTGAAAGATGGTACCTTTTCCAAGCCAACAAATAAAAACACCCACTCTTGTCTCTAAAAATTTGCATCTAGATATATCATCCTAGCGGGAATCTTATATAAGCAGTCCTTTGATGGCCTCTTACTTAGATGTCTTAAACAAACCAAAAACCCTATAGCACTTGAACAAGCTCATGCAAGTGCTTGTGGGGGAATTTTGGAGGAAGATCATTAGTTCAAAAGTTACTTCGCATAGGATATTACTGGAAGAATATGGAACATGATTGCTTTGAATACATTAAGAAATGCCACAAGTGTCAATAGCATCAAAAATTAATTCACGCTCCTGCCTCTGAGCTTCATGCCCAAGTTCCTACTTGGCCATTCTCGGTATGGGGTTTGGATATTATTGGAAAAATATATCCACCCTCATCTGTAGGGAATATGTTTATAATCAGAACAACAAATTATTTCATGAAATCAGTAGAAGCTATCCCCTTGTGTTCAACAACAACTGATGTAATATGTTGTTTCATATTGGAACACATTATTGCTCGCTTTTGGCTTCGTTCTGCATTAGTCTCGGACAATGGAACACCATTTAAGAATAATGATGTGAAGAAGTTCTTGGAAAAATTTAATATAAAACATCAATTCTCAATGCCTTACTACCCGCAATTTAACAGATAAGCCGAATCAATTAAAAAAACTTTTGAGAAAATACGCATTATGGGCTTATCGTACTAGTATCAGAACGTCAATAGGAAACACACCTTATAATATTGTTTATGGTGTTGAGGCAATTATTCCGTCAGAGTTAGAGATTCCTTCCTTAAGGATCGTTCTTCAAGGGCTGATTGATGACAATACTTATAGGGAACATCGATTACACCAACTTGAAATGCTCGATGAAAGGCACATTAACACCCTCAAACATCTTCAAACCTTATGGTGTATGTTATGTTACATTAAATCCTCATTGGTATTTAATTTTTTACAACTGAATCATAAGTTCATTTAATTTAGCATAACATACTGCATCATATAAGAAAACTTAAAGAAAATACATGTTAGATCATGGAGATATTTATTGAATATAGATTATTTAATAAATCACATTTCCATCTAACACATAAACATAAAAATTTTGCATGCTCACATATATATATATATATATATATATACATCTCAACAATAGTACAATGTCACTAGGGTCTATGGCTACTAGATTGATCAGGATGTGGTGTCCGCACCCATCAAGAGACGTTGGTGTGGAACCTGGATCTGCTCATGTTGGTCATCTCCTGCATAGTCTATAGTGACCTGCATAGCTCACCCTCACATATCAATGCCTCCATCCACTCTCGCTCGACGTGGTCTCTATCAGCCTGGATCCTCACAACCTCTCTTTGAAGTCGCTCGACTTTTGACTATAAGATGGCCTCTCTTTTAGATCTTTGAGCTGCTCAAGCCTCCTCTAACTCCATTGCTAGTGCTAATACCTAACCCTTAGCATGCTCAGTGTGCCTGGATACACCAACATATGCTCCCTTGAGCCTCACATAAGGCTTGAACAAGTCCATGCGCTCTGCTACAAATGGTGGGGCCATGTACTCTATGGCTATAGCCTCATTTGTAGGATGGGGTGGCACTATCTTTGTAGCTACATGTTAGAATAGGTCCTCAAACTCTATCATGGGCCCTATAAGATATAAATCATAAGAATAATTAGTGTCCATCATCATAATATATTTATATACATGAGCATGATATACATAAAAAAATAAAATATAATAATAAATATCATCACCTAGGTCTATAGCATGATCAGTAGGAATCTCAAATTCCTTGCTGCTCTCCCCATGCTCTCAGACACTAGCATGTGTAGACTATGACCTAGTAACATGTGTGGGAATTGTATCTCTCCACTTGGGTCTAGGAGGACTAGCCTCGCCTCTATCACTATCCTCGATCATAGGCTGGCTTTGCTCATCCTCCTCCTCATCATCCTCCTCATCCTCCTCCCCCTCGTAATCATTGTCCTCCTGTCTCCTCCCCATCCTCATCCAGGAATAGGTCCACCAGATCTACCCTCCTACCTGACTCTCAATCCTCCTCCCCTGAATTTGGTAAAGGCCCTGTGAATCCCATAGGGTGATCCATAGGAAAGATGGCTCTTGGTCGTGTCACCTCCCACCACTCATCATACTCCAGCATCGTGCCAATGTCATCTATGTCAGCGACTAGGGGCATGTCTATATCTTCCTCCTCTACATTGCTCGGGATGGCATCATCTACTATTAGTTGTTTAAGATCTCTAGGTCTACAGGAACTCCATACTAACCATTTGTATGAATCTCGTTGTCATGGTCACCTTTGTATATATCTGAACTAGCTCATGATGTGATTGTAGTAGAAAGGTCTTACTACGTGATCACATTGTCCTAGTAACAACCTATCTTTGTACATTCGTCTCAGTTGTCATGTCGTGTCTGGCCAGAATAGCTCCATGAGGTAGGGTCTCCATATGATATCCTCCTCACTTAGTCTATCAAACCTCACCCTTTAGAACAACACATCACCGCCCTGCCATGCCTATCTTAGAGGATAGTTGAAAACCTGTGAATACCCCACCGTTGTGGTGATCAAAAATCTTATAGGTCGGGTACAAGTGATATGCTCTAGGATCCTTGTCTGCAGTAGGGTATAGTGCAACATGCTATGCATCTCTCCATAGGTAAACCAACCCAGATCATAGTATAAGTGTACTAGTATGCTTCGACCCCAGATGAAGACCACATGGTAGTGCTCCATGTCTCTAATCATGTGCACTAGCCCCCCTCCAGATGTGCTCTACAACCATCGAGGACTAGTACTAGTGCTACTATAAAAACTGGGATGTGTCTCACTAGTGGTGAGTGTGCATGTAGCAGCCAAGAAAGCTCGATGGATGGTCTCATGATCATGCACCGACTAGTTTTCCTAGGAAATACTTGATGTCTTCCTGCATCTCCTTGAAACTTCTACCTTGTGCTAAGAATACCCTCTCTCCTCGAATGGGCACTTGCAGTATGGGGTGCACATCATCCAGTGTGATTTTCATCTCCCTTATCGGCAAGTAGAAGGTGCAGGTGTCTACGTCCCATCTCTACGCTAGTGCCATCAACATGGCATCATGGTACCACATGTCTAACATGATATAGGCCTAGTAAAGACCCATATCTTGGAGGATATGCATGTCCTCCTCAAATAGTTGATCGATGAGCTCTCGAAGTCAATTGAGCATCTAGTCGCCCAGGTGTTGGCGCAATCGAGGTGTAGTCTGTCATCATAAAAGAAGAAAAATATAATTTAAAAACATCTTAAAATCTTGAATTTGTGCTTTAATGGTCAAAAAGTGTGCTAAAGTCTTTCTAGAATATCTTAATTAAGGGTTCTAGACACTTTATTCCTTAACTGGGACACTTTGCGACAAGTGGGACACTTTGTAACAATCTAAAAAAATTAAAGAAAAAACCTTCCCTACCCTATAAATTCATTTATAAATTTCATAAAAATACTAAAAATTGATTAACTCAGATTACAGAAAAGGTAAAATTAACTCACAATAGTCTGTAGTTCGCCCCGTACGACTGCCTCCTGTAGAATCTTGATTTGTAGATGGGTGGATGGACGTCTGCTCGGCATGGTGACTCACTCTACTCCAAGCTCACTCTGTAAAAGGTAAAGAGATTAAATTAATGTTATTTACCCTCTCTTTTATCTTTTTATGCATGTACTTTTAGGTCACTTTTATTACAATGAAAAAGAAGTGCTTTTATTTAAATTAACATATTTGGAGCTAGCGAACTTTGTTTTCAATGTTGTTTGTTGTATTGGGATCATGGTTTTTCTCCCATTCTCATCAAATGTCTATCATCAAGTGGAATGGTACTTAGAAATTCCCTATGATGGACTCTTCTAGTTCAATGTAGTTAATTTTCTACCTTGATTCCACCTCCATAAAGCAAGTGAAATCAAGGGGGGCCATACATCTACCCTCAAATGTAATTTTCTAGGCAAGTTAGATAAGAGGATTAGTTTTGAGCTAATAATGAATCTATGATGTAGAATGTGGTTCCTAACATTGTGGTTCTGCAGGTGACTACAATGGGGGATTCATTCTCCCTAATGAATCCATATGAGTATCGTTTTATAAAGTTACTTGTTGAAGTACTTTAGCTTTCATATGCACGTAGTGTCATATGGGTGCTAAAGTGGGGGCTAAATGTAGTGTAGAAAAATGCATACCTTTACATTTTCACACTTAATTTGGACCTATTTTAGCACCCCTTGCATTAATTTCCTTTTAGGTCACTTATTATGGGCCCATAAGACCCCTCTTTTTGTGCATCTTGAGGCATATTGCAACTTTAAATCTGACCAAAACCCATAAGCAACCATCAATCTTGGTAACCCACCTTTTGATTTGGTAAATTAAGCCTTGTGGGACCAAGATGCCATTGGTGGCATCTTAGTCCCACCTAGTGGGACTAAGAGGCCACCTAGGGCGCCTTAGTCCCGAGGGCTTTATTTTTGGGAATTAAGAGTAGGAAATGAAAATATTTGAATTTATTTGACCTTTTGTTGGCATTTGGATCTAATAACCAGGTTATTAGGTAGGAGTGCCTATAAAAAGTAAGATTCACACCCCATTTTGATATAAGTCTAGAAGTTGTTCAACAAACAAGCGGTAAGTTGAGAAAGTTGAAGGAAGTTTCAGAGTCTTGGAACAACCTTCTATTGTGTTTTTGTAGGTTTTTCAAGTCTATTTCCAAGCCAAGATATAGCATTTCCAAGGATTAGA
This sequence comes from Sequoia sempervirens, assembly GCA_007258455.2. NCBI lineage: Eukaryota > Viridiplantae > Streptophyta > Pinopsida > Cupressales > Cupressaceae > Sequoia > Sequoia sempervirens. The sequence continues at coordinate 176,753,981 of VDFB02256132.1, read as the reverse complement.
AATGGATTCCTATTGTGGATCATGAGAGATTCTAGGTTGGAGATGCAACCAGCCATTTATCCAAGCCTAAGGACTATTTTCTTGATTGATTCCATCTTCCATTATTGTTCTATTTTCTACCTAAGGAAGGTACATTTCATGTTTGTGACTTGTTAGGGTGATTAGAGATCTCCATCATAGGTCATTTACATTTGCATCTTAGGAATCTTATTCTAACACATTTGAATAGGGTTTCCTCATGTTCTAGTTTGCACAATATTAGACACACTTTAGATTAGGGTACACACACATTTCCATGCTTTTTCATCAAGGTTTAATTACCAAACAAGGGGTTTGACCAAGGAAAACCCCCATAAACAATCAATCCAAATTCCTTTGTTTTGCAGGTATTTTTACAGGTTCAGATCTAAAGACTTGGTAAAGGAGGTTTAGACCTTGGAGCTTAGGATCATGCTCAAAAATTCTAAAAATTCAAAATGAGACTAATATGCCACCTTGGGTGTTTTAGTTCTCCCAAGCATATCTTTTAGAAATTCCTTCAGATCGTTTTGACATTCGAAGACTCGACATCTACCTTGAAAAACAACAGCGGGACTAATACGCCATCCTAGGAATCTTAGTCCTCCATTGCACTTTTTGATTGCTTCTTTACATTTTCACAATCCTCATAGAATCTCCATACTTCCCAGGTGCACATCTCTAGTTTCATAGTTTTCTATGTCATTTTGTTTATTTTTCTAGGTCATTTAGCATTCATTTGCATATCACATTGTGTTTCCCAACATTTTCTTTTCCATGTTTTTACTTGGTGGTGAACCCCTTTGAAGCTGAAAAATTCCCCTCCTAGGTCCTTCCTAATTGAGAATTGAATCACCTTGTGAGGTTGTTAGTCAATCCAATTGGGACTCCTAGGACATCTTTGAATTATTTGTGTGGAGAAAGTGTGATATTTCTATATATGATCCATGTTTTTCCACAAATCAACTACTATTGCAATGAGGAATTTTCTAGGGTTAACAACAAATGGAAACAAAAGAATAACTCTATTGCAAGAATGAAGGTGTTGTCATAGATGTCAACTAGTTAACTAGTTATCAACTGGTTGATGTTTTCATTGATGTCATTGATGAAGGTTGTTGGTTGTATATATCGAGGATATTAAGAAAATTATAATAAAGAATTGTTGTAGGTATTCAGTGTTTGCTCTGGGATTTTCTCTAGGATTTTCTCCTATGTTTGTGTGGTTTAAATATGTTGATCACAGTTGTTGGAAGCTGCTATATCCAAATTTTGGCTTTTGATTCATTGTACAGTGTGAGTTATGTTCACCAGTTGTGAACTGTGGTTTTCGGGGTGTCTGGCTAAGGTCCGAGAGAAATGTAGTCAGTCCAAATTTCCTTTTGTTTCAATCTTATAACTTGTGGTTCTAGAGTTAAGTTGTTTTGATCATGTTCAAGATAAATTTTTTTCTAGAAAGATTGGATCGTGTTAAGGATTGTGCGTGCTTAATTGTTCTATGTGTTTTACATTGGTTTGGCCGACCTTGTGCTAAACACCACTTTTAAATATCATGAAGCATATTGGGACCTATTTGGGTCCTCATCTAGCATGTGTTTAGGTCGCCTTCATTCTAATTCCACCCTAGAATGTTTTGGCGTTGACCTAATTTTAATTTAAATGATGGATGACCGACTTTGGATATGTTTCAAAATTGAAGATGGTATAAATACATGATAAGATATTGGTGAAAGGTGTACAAAGAGTGGTGTGAAGAAATAGAATATATAGATGAGAAATAGATGTTCAAATCAGTGTGTATGTGATGCGAGTGTAGCATATCAGTGTAAAATCTAAATGTTGAGTTTCTGAAAGCAGTAAGATGAAGGTGTATGCTATCATTCATGCATGTTTGCAAGTGGCTAGTTGAATCATGGTGGAAATCTCTATTGCATTGAGATTGTCTTCTCTATGTAACTTATCTTTCTATCTTCTTTGTATCTATGTGGCAATGAGCCCTTCGGTTGGTTATGCCTTGTTGGACAGTGAGTATTTGTTGTTTTGGAAGTGTGCCTAATTTGGAAGTGAGCTTTTTTAATTGGTTTTGATATTCTCTATATTTTAAGCTAATCCTCACCGTGGTTTTTCCCTCGTTGGGTTTTCCATGTAAATCCAGTGTTATTATGTATGTGTGTTACTTTTTATTTTTTTTCCTTTACACTTAATATTTAATCATTTTAGCAAAGTAAAGAATTTTTGATTGATCTAAGTTCTGATGGATGTTTTAAAGATTAAATTTGCTACAATTGATTCACCCCCCTCTAAGCTTTCTTGCTCAAAAAACTCCAGTATACAAGTACTATCCCTAGATAACTCTTGATGGAAGTATTCATCATTTTAGAAGAGTTAATGATACTTTATTCACTCCTTTCCTATGCATGTTTGATTCTAAACTTGAAAAGAAAAGAGTTTCTAATGAAGCATGGGCAATGGTCAACAAATATGGTTTCCTATATTTTTAGTTTCCTACATTCACCTACTTAAGAGTTGGCTACTTCACGGGTTATCCCTACATGCTCCCAAGGTACCCTAGTGACAAGATTGTTCTAATGGAGCTTTGCAGGCATATGATGGAAGTTCATAGTAAGTAGATGGAGTCTCAAAAATGAGGCTTCAATTTCCCCCTCACAATTAACAAGTATTCTATCTTGACATCTCCAACTTGACTAAATCTGTAGAATCTAAGATGCAATGGGTCACCATGAAGGCCGACAAAATGAGGCTCAATTTTGATTACCGAGGCATGAAATATAGAATTAAGAAGACCTACACCCATGTACACAAGATTGAATATGTGTGGGAAGATTATAGAACAAAGCAAGAGATAAGAAAGATAGATTACTGCTGGTTGACCCTAGAGAAAATTAAATATCCTGACCTAATTAATATTATAGAGGATATGGAAGATGATGGAGACATCCTAGATCCAACCTATGAGAGGAATAATGTATCAAGTACCCCTCTACCTTCAATACAATGGTCTAAGAAGGAGAAAAAATCAATTAGAGAATTATTTGAACCCATCCTGGCTAACACAAATGTATGGATAGAAGAGAAAGGAATATAGCTGAAACCTTTTAGCACTAGATCAAAGGGAGAGGAACCTAAAGGACAAGCAAGTATGAAATCTGAGTTAATGACAAAGAATAAGGGAGATGTGTCTAGCTCAAGCAAGACCTCTAAACCCAAGATTACATTTGTTGTAAAGGGGGTAAAAGTCAAACAACTAAAAGTCCATCTATAGGAACAGAAGAGGAATTAGTTTGGGAAGAAGGGCAAGAAGAAGAGGAACAACATGAGGAAAAATGACTATCTCCTCATGAGAATGTCCCAAGGGATCCACCCATTATTTATTCTCGCATTGTTACTACTATGTCTACCCACATTCCTCTCACTTTTTTTTTTGGACAGTCTTTACCAATACTGCTACAATCATTCATATTGTTATGGTTACTCCTACCATGTATATCCAGTCAATTATTTTACCCCCATCTTTGAGGTCAATTTTTGAAATTCTTAAACATGGTTTGGAAATTTTTTTTGAGTCTCCCACTTCTTTTCCAAGTTTTTCATCATCTTCTTTTGACATAACCTTTCAATCTAATTTGGAACAATCTATGACTAAGTATTCTCAAGTTACAAATGTGGAAATTCCTAGTGCAATTTTGACTAACACTTCACCAATTGTAACAACTTTCATGAGTGCATCCACATCAACACACGCTATGGCTTCTAGTCTAGAAGAATTTTCTTCTCCACTTCCCCCTTGGATTTCATCCTAGACACCAAAAAGGAAGAAGCAACCCATCTCTCTAGACAACTTTGACTTTGGATAGTTGGCACTTGTAAAGAAAAAATACAAGAAGAAGGAAAATACTCTTTCTAAGTTGTTGATGGATAAAGTAGGATACAGGTATGTAGAGGTAGCACAACCTCCTCCAGATAAGTCTATTGAGGAACTAGATATAATTTCTGAATATTCCATTACAAGGGTTGAGTTAGGAAAGATAACTCATGAAAGTGCCAAGGTAGATGTACAATCTAAATTGAATTCTCATTGAGAAATTTGATGAAGTGAATAAGGTTAAAGATCCATACAAGGAAAAATTTGAGTAGTTAACTTCGGTGCTCCAGAAGATTACCGAATCTTTAGATTCAATAGAGCATGTAGCTGTGAGTATTAAAGATCCAATTATTCAAAAGGTTGGAAAGGTCTATTCAAGAGGTAGATCGGTTGGCGAGTTTCTAGATAAAATGATAACACATGGAATGCAACTTTTAAGATCTTTTGTAGAAAGAATGGGGAATATGAAAAGCATAAGATAAAAGTTGGATAAAACTATTGATACATTTTCCCAGGAGCAGCAAGAAATAGAGAGCAATTTTGAAGCTTGGATCAAGATGAAGAAACACAATCTTTATGCATTGGTGGAAATTGGGATAATTCTCGATAGAGAGATGTTTGTTTAGGTAAAGGAAACGATCATAGACAAGATCAATATAATCAAAGAATTTATCAAAGACTTGCAGGATGCTCGAGAATTCAATCAATACAATGATTTGCATCTTGTCAAAAAAAATGAGGAGCTACCTTGCAAGTTACTTTATAATAATAAAAAATTCCTTCTCTAATGAATTTTTTCAAGAATGTACATACATGATCCAAAAATAATTTTATGATCAAGCCTTCTCAATGGCTTCGATGGACAGATTGTTGGATATTCAATTAACCTTGGATATCCTCAAGGTGTTTTTAGAAAGGCATGAGAAAGCTTGCAACACTGTGAAGGATTCAATCACACGAGTCCTTTATATCTCCAAGCATACTTCAAGTCCTAATAATGAAGAAGTTCAAGAAGTCATGAAGAAGTATGAGGATTTCTTGGAGAAAGGTGGTGAATAAATTTGAACGTGCCTCGTTTTTCCCTTAGTTTACTTTTTAGTATTTTTCATACTTTATGTAATTAGTTTTCAACATTTTACATGTCTTTTTTTTGAAATGTAATTACATTTAAAAATAGAGAACTCCTAAATCAAATCAGACTCTTCTATTGAATAAGTCAATTTAGTTATTTTTTTCCTAGATTCTGCTCTCAACTCTCCTCTCTATATATGAGGGAGTTTCTTTTGTGATTGAGCTTTTGATCCTTTCAAGCAAAATGTTGCCCTTTTTAGAAGAATACTTGAATCTTTGTGTTGAATATGCATATTGAAAATTGATCAATAAAAGAAGTGGATTTGTATCCAACCTTGGTTTGCGAGCATATTTGTTGCGTGTAAGATTGTTCTTATGTCTCTCTTATCACATTATCATGAAACTGGTTTATTAGAGTGGCATAATATTTTATTATTGAAAGGGATTTAGATTCAATATTAATAGACTTTGAGCTACAATATTGTGTTTGGAGATTTATGTACTTGTGTATGAATTTGGTTAATTACTTAGAGCCTTTGAGTTGTGATTATTAGCTAGGCTCTTGTGGATCTTTGGGTATTGTTCGTTGATAGTCTTTGAGCTGCAACTTTCTACACTTGTTACCATTCAAATCATCATGGAAAGTTACAAAAGTCTTTGTGCTCTTGTAGATTTTCTTGTTATCATTACTTGCTAGTATCATTCTATGTATTCTTACATCTAACTGAATTAGATATTGGTCATTATTTCCCCAACTAGTGTTTTGTAGTTTGTTACATGTGATAAACATTAATACTATTATAATCTTGAAAAAAGAAGCATATATTTTGGAAGAAGAGAATATGATGATGGAAACACCCCTATGGATAGTTGTAGTGTACATAAGCATATTTTAATTACTAGTTGATTTAGTGAGCAATAAGAAGGGAGCCTCCCCTTTATGAGAGGAGAGATTAATTTCTCATCATAGTTGTGGTTGAAACTACCATTTTGTAATTGTTAAAGGAATTACAAAATATTAACCCAATAGTTTTATGGTGACTTTTTTGGGGATATGAATACACAATCAAAGACTCATTCTTTCAATTAAAGTAGACAAGTATACTAGCGTCTTATTGTAATTTGAAATTATCTTTTTTTACTGTTGATTCTAATTTCTTTTCAAAGACTGCACTCTAGCAGATTAAAGCTATATGTTTGATCTAAGTGAGTAAGATCAAGTTGATCCTACATTTGAACTATTGAGGAAACATAACTTTGATATTCTTCCTTAAAGGATGAGATCTCCTTTGCAACACACAAGGAGTTTCCCTCCTCAACATGTAAGATCACCTCTTCCAAGTGAAGCTTCTATTATAGTAATAAGTTATTTCACTTAATTAATTACATCATATTGGTTAATTAATTAAGTCACATATCACTTTAGTTACTTAAGCTAAACTTAGGCACATTAATAATTAACTATTTATTAATTATTAAGTGTGAACACTAGGGTTTCCCTTTTAGGTTTCCTTTAGGGTTTCTTGATCTCCTTCATAAGGATTGATCTCATTGTAATTATTTGATTCTCTTAATGCATATTTCAGCTTGAGGCTTGCAGAAAATCTTCTTTGGTTCTAAATATCTTTTGCACGTGAAAGGTTATTGCATGCAGGTGATTCTTGGGGTCTGTGAAGTTGGGTTTCTCAACTTCTTCATGGTATCAGAGCTTTAGATCTGCAACTGCCTGTTTGTCTTTTTGAAAGATATTGTCTTATAGCTATGTTTTAAGTGCAAGGGTTTCCAAAGGCTTTTTTTGCAAGATCTAGGGGTAGCCTTTTTTTTGGACAATTTTTGGGCAGAACGGACATCGCCATCGTGTCTAGAGGGGCTGAAAACCCTAAGATCGCCTGTCTTTTTGCTCAAATTCAAGTAGTTGCAATAGAAGGAATTTTTTTTTAAGGGCACACAGATCCATACATATTTGTGCCCCATTTTGTCTCGATTTTGGTGCAGGTGCATAGGTATAGGGTTATCAATTTTTTTATTCTGGTTTTTTGTTTTCTTTCTAGAATTTTTTTATTAAAAAACAAAAGAGATAAAAAAAAGGAGAAATCAAAAAAGTTTTTTTGAAGAGCAATTTTTAAAGGCTTTTAAAAGCCTAAGGTAGAGGGTACCCCGTACCATGTTGTGGTAGGGTTGTATGCCGCCGCTAGCAGGGGGGACCTACCCACCACCCCCATCCTCCCGACAAGCAACACTTTCCAACCGACGGGCCTCCCTCACTGGTGGCGCATGCAAAACCAACATCCTCTACACAAAAATATGGTGCCCCCAAATAAATTGGCAAACCATCGAAGAATTCGGCGACCACACATGCAACCCAACAACAGGGGTACAACAAGGAATATTCCCTATAAAAATAAATATTCCGGCCATGCAAATTTTTCTAGCAGGGGGCCACTTTTTTGCTTTGATGGCCTCCTAGCTGTCAAATTTATGCTCGTGAAGTGATGATGTCAGCATGATGTCAATGGTTGTATGGCCCTCTTTGCCCCCTCCTAGCCCTGATTTTCCTTCAAGGAGCAGTTTTTTTTCTTTTTGGCGTAACTTGGGCATACGGTGTCGAAATTGGGCAAACAAGATATCGCCGGAAAGCTGGTTTCAAGCACTATCCTATGGTGTAGTTTATTTTTCAGTATTTTTCTATTTAGATTCATTTATTTCTGTTTGAAGTCAGATGTTCATTTATGGCTTCCGAGCTCATAAATTTTTGCCACGATCTCCAATTTTCACAATCTTTATGGCATTGGAAAGGTATTGAGGAGCTCTATGTTGCTATCCATGCAAATTTTTTTGTATCTATCCTAGGTTGATCATTAGTCCAGATTTGGCTCGATGGGTGTTTTGGAGATTACTTGGATATTTTGGAAATTGGGAGGGTGCAACTTGAATCTTTGCACTTCATTTTAGTATTACATCATTCAATAATCTACTGTTGCTTCATATATTCTAGGGTTGTTCCAGTTTGTGAGTTTTCCAGTGTTACGTGGCATTGGGTCTGATGTTGCTTTATCATGATTCCTTGAGTCAATCAGTGATTCTCATCTGGTTTCAGTATTAAAAAGAAGTATCTTTCCTTGCTTGTCGGATTCAGGTTCCAGTGTTACTCCACAATGTTCTTCCAGTGCTTCTTTGCAACAAGTCATCTCATTGTAGGGGGTTTTTTTCCCACTGGGTTTTCTTCTCTACCTCATTATTGCATTTGTACATGGGTACCTGATCAGGCCTTGTTGTCAGGACCCATCTTTTTTCCCATGCATCTTTTCCTTAGTGTTTTAGCTACTTCCTAAGTTCATCTTAGGGGGGGGTGTTAGAGTAATAAGTTATTTCACTTAATTAATTACATCATATTGGTTAATTAATTAAGTCACTTATCACTTTAGTTACTTAAGCTAAACTTAGGCACATTAATAATTAACTATTTATTAATTATTAAGTGTGTACACTAGGGTTTCCCTTTTAAGTTTCCTTTAGGGTTTCTTGATCTCCTTGATAAGGATTGATCTCATTGTAATTATTTGATTCCCTTAATGCATCTTTCAGCTTGAGGCTTGCAGAACATCTTCTTTGGTTTTGAATATCTTTTGCATGTGATAGGTTATTGCATGCAAGTGATTCTTGGGGTCTATGTTGTTGGGTTTCTCAACTTCTTCAGCTTCTACCATTCAAATGAATTTTCCTATTATGTTGGTTTAGAGGTATATTATCCCTCCATTCAATCTAGGTAGAATGGCAGCTCAACCACCTCCTGTTCCTTGGGGTAATGCCTTTGGTTCTTGTAGATTAGTGAGAACTTTGCATGAACTTCCTTGGGTTTTTCTGCCTATTTTTACTACTAGCCCAAATAGGTAGTGTTGTTTATATTTTACAAGTGAAAAGAGGGTACATTTTAAATATGTTATGTCACATTCATGTGCATAAACAAAATCAAAAGACTACAATACTACATTGCATTATGCAGATGCATATAGCATAGGAGAAGTGCATAATATTTTCAAAAGAAATGTAGTCTTTATTGATAATAAAAATGAATGGTGTCCCACACAAGCCATGGGACTGACTATCAGAATGAATATAAAGTGAAAGGGGACCCGTCATTTCCTGAATGATGAATCCCAGTTGTTTTGTTTTGTACCAGATCTTCATTCCCTCTCACTTGTCCTGCTTGCTCTCCTTGCTACTCCTAGGCTCCCTACATCTGTAATGAAAGTGTTGTTAGAGCAATGAAGGATCACTAGTCAAAATATGTGCATAAATCTATAAAAATATAATATGATCCTCATGTGCATTCAAATGTCCAAGCATACCATAAATGACCAGGAAAACATGAGAGCGCAATCAAACACATCTATCATATGCTTGTTTTTATCTAACATGTTTGCTTCTTGTGCAGGTATAGGTGAAATCCTTGTTACTATTTTTTTTTATCTGATTACAACATTTGGAGTAAAATGGGCTCCCACAAGGGTTAAGCCTAGCATGCTACTGATCTTATGCATAGAAACAATCTAAGCCAAATAAGAAAAAAGGGAAGAGACTCCCCACGGATTTATAAAAGTAAAAGAAAACAAGTACATTTATTGCTTTGTACATTGTTATCCAATGGAAAGTTCATCACATGACAATTTACATAGCAATAAATGCAAAAAAAATCCTAATACCGAAGCAAAGAAGTAGTCCACTATGCATGAACAAGGAGAGCAGTTTGGAAGGGGTTATTTATGATCATATTGATAGTCACAGAGCAACTTGAAGGTAGAATGACAATCAAAACACAAATAAAAGATAGCCATGATAAATATGTTTATAATGATAACATTAGAGAAGATCTCAGTTATAAAGTATGAATATGATCATGGTTGAGGATACTATATAGTCATAGGATCATGCAAGTGGTAGTGATAGGACATTATGACAAGCATTGTATGAAGCAATATGTGTATAAAGCAATATTATGATAGCCTATTAGTTAATTTGCATAATAAGAAGAAAATTCCATAAACAATGATAATATAGTGACCCCTTATGGCAGGTAGTGGCATGATACTATTGCATGGAAGATAAGGGGTAAGACATATGGACTATTTGAAGGAGTGCCATGACAAAGGACAATATAAATCTCATTGGTGATAGTCCAAGAAATCATATGGCAGTCTTTAGAAAGGTGTAGGTTTCCCAAATAGTCACAGGAGGATCACCATGATAGTGGCTTTAGTCATTTTTGAAAAATCCTTTGTCAAAGGTACAAGTGCATCATTCCAAAGGTTGTAGAAAGCAACAACAATTTTGGAACTAATGGTAAGAACAAAATGCATAAAAAAAGTGTATGGCAATCCACATGATAGCAGAGATGAAGTTTTCAAGGTATCTCATCATGTAAGGTAGTCTAATACTATCAGGAGGTTACCTCATAAAGGATAGTCATAAAAAATAATTTTTGAAAGGAAAGAAAAAATGGACAAGGACAATCACATAAACACAATGGTCATAGTCATGAATCATCATGAATTATGCAAGTTTTAGCCACCCTTGCAACAAATGATAAAGGAAACAAAGATAATGAATAAAGTGAGAAATTAATATCAAGAAGAAAACATTGTTACAAATAGAGATCATTGTCATAGGTGGACAACTCAAGTAAGGGTATGTGCAGGATCATCATGGCCAAAAAGTGGCGATAGGTAAGTGATATGATGGGCCATGTGGCTGACGACCTTTTTTATCCAAAATTGATGAAACGAAAAGGGTTTTTAAAGGATATTCTCATATTTCCACCAATATAAATTATGCTTTACTTTGAATTTAATAAATAATTATTATTCATTTTTTATTTGAATTACGACTATAGTCCCAATTGATACGCTGATTAAAAAACATCTATAATTTTCAAACAGTATCACATTTTTTGAATCCAAAACATGTGTCACATTCTATGCTTTTCATACTATAGGATTAAAAAAGAAGAAGCTGAATTTCATGAAGTTTTGACCAAGTTAAGGTGGTCAGACATACAAGTTTTTTATATTTTTTAAAAGTTGTAATAAAAAATTCATAATTAATTATTTACTTGGAAAAAAATTACAAAAAATATGCATCACATCAGGACATGAGTCCTCTACTTATATCTAAAATATTATAAAAAATATTATCATTTTATTGTGGTTAGGGCGGTCGACATACACCTACTTTTTATTTTTCCCTAAAATTTAAGTACTATTGCATTGAAATTTCAAATTTTCACCAAATAGATTTTTTATTTTTTTAAAATAAACCTCGTATTTTAGAAACTACATTCAATTTGCTACAGATTATATTCTTACATATTTTTGAAATAATATAGATAACATATTCAAATTTTTACGTCAAGTTGCCTAACTCTGATTTTTCTAAATTTTTTACCACTTAATTGCCTGTTTTTTCCATGATGATCCTACACATACCCGTAAACAATGAGGAAAATTAGGGGAAATCACACTATCACTCTAAATACATTATGAAATGGTATAGGGAAAAAGAAGATTACAGTTATTGACAGTCAGTGCTATTGAATATCCAAGATACTGAGAGGGGGGGTGAATTAGTATCTTCTTAAATTTTTTGATCAAATACTATCCAATTATTCCAAGGAATAAAATAACAAAGATAAGTAAGAGCATTAACACAACATGAAATCACAGAACACATGAACACCAGGACTTTTACGTGGAAAACCCAAAATGGGAAAAACCACGGTGAGTGTTAGCTCACAATATAGTATAACTGGTTATAAGATATTACAAAATGGGTTGGCTCACTTCCAGGACTCACTATCCAAATTATACAAAGGCTCACTTCCTACAAAATTACAATGACAAAATCACTTACATCCATAAAATGAACTGATAAAGTACACCTAGTGAGTGTTGATTCAGTTCCAATGAAGCTCAGTAAACTGACTTGACACACTTCATCATATTCGCTCTTATTCACATTCACATTTACAAGGCACACACCTCTTATTAAATCTTCAAAAAAATTTCAAAATGTATATCGTATCTCTCTTCAAACATCAATTAGGTCGGCCTAATTAGATGCACTTCTTATTCACCAAAAATACCAATTGTTAGCTTCAAGCTTTCACAAAATCTTCCTGAAAGAAATTCAAACACCCAACATGCTACATCATGTTAGCATAGACCTAAGATAGGTCGTACGTATATCCGCACAACAAAAATTAATTCACCATTACACAACTCATCCATTAGGTCGGCCGAGGATAGGCCTAATAGTAAAATTGCAATCAACATAGTAATGTTGATACACCACACAAGCATCTGAATACGTGAGATCTTGAGTGTATGTGCTTACAAAATCCATGCACCATTTCCAAAAACCACAAGCAACAGTAATCAACAACAAACAACTGTGGACCAAAACATCGAAGGATATACCAAAATACTAGAGAATGTAAGCATTATACCGGTTTAGATACCAGACCAGAATACCAGAACAAATTCAGACTTGATCTTGCAATTGCAACTCATATATCATGGTGACAAAAATGACAACACAAAACATCAAAATGAGATGTTCTTCATTTTTCTAACAAGTGCTAAGTCATTTTCAGCAAGCATAGTTAACTCTTCAAGTTTTATGTCAATATTCAAAGGATACTCATAACAGTTATAATGATAGCCAAGACAATGGAGTCGCAGACCTAAGAAAGGAAGTTGACTACTATGAAGGCTTGAAAAGAGGTGAACTTTAAGCATGATCAAGGAACAATGGGACTAAGCAATGACAGTGGTATTTAAAGTGTAAAAATAGTGCTAAGCATGGGTAAAGTATTCTTCAATGATCTCCAAGTTGATATGATGCAATAGATACAAAATAATCATGAAAGATGATGCATGATGGGGAATGAAAATCCAAGGATGAAGGTCATAACGTAGGCAGAAAAAGTAGTGCGTCAGTCAAATAATGGTAGTGAAAGGATAGATCTTAGAGGTACAACTCAGCTAGTAATATTGGTCTAATGCTCATAAGTGAGAAAACAATGACATAAGCTATGGTTTCAAACCCTTAAGTGTTTATACAGGGGTATAAACCCCTCGAGTTTTTGAATTCTTGAGAATAATTGAATATGAACAACTAGGGAATGAGTTTTGTTGCTCATGTAGGAATGGGAAATGTGGAGCCTTCGAGTTATACCTGTATTGAGTAATGGCATTGAATCACTTTGTAAAATCATTTTTTTCCTTCACAAGACAGTGTTTTTTTGTGTAAATAAGATAGCTCTTGTCTCAACTGTTTGCCCTCTCATGAAGTCTCATTCATATTATGATCTTTCTCAATATTTTCATAGAAAAGAGGATTATGACATTGTTGGTTGCTATTACTGTGAGTGTCTAGGGCTTGAAGTCAAGAGATGAGACCCGTAGCCAACTCAAAACCAAAAAATGTGTTAATGGAGGCTCAGGTAAAATAGTCAGAAAAAAAAAACTTTAAATAGAGCATGGTGAAACCAAATGAAATCTCAGTTCGTGATTATTGAAAGAGAAAAGCATAAAATGAAAAGAATAGCTTGCATATAAACTTCAACATTTTTAGATTTCATCATTTCTAGCAAAATAAAGTACAAAAAATAAAAATGTTTTCAATATTTTATGTATGATGGAGCTCGAATCAGCATATAAGACATAGATAAAGAAGAGAAAAAACACATTTCTCTTGCAAATAAATCCATACCATGTGTAGTTTCCACCATAGAAGGCTCCAAAAATTACAAGAGACCTACAGATTGAAACCCTTGGCGGCGCTCAAAAACTTTCCAAAAGCTCGAAGGTTAAATGAAATGATGAATATTTTTTGGCTGCGGGTTTCTTTTAGGGTTTTTAGCCTAAGATAAACCAATAAGTAAAAGGTATTTTTAAATTTTATTTAAATTTTTTTCTATGTAATTAATTCCCAATGTTGTGTTTACCTTGGTCTCATTTTTGCAAAAAAATACTAAGTCAGATATCCTTCTCTATATGCTTTCCAAACATAGTTGGTCAAGCCTTGTTTCCTTTTTGCATTAACTTGAAATGTAAAGCATTTTATTTAAATGATATTGTTATAAATTACTTAATCAAATTGTTATTTTATATGCAAAAATAAAGTATTATGCTTTATAAATTCCTTAAAGGGATGTTGTTGAGTCTTTATGATTTTACAAGCATATAGGGGACATTTGAAGCAGTTGGTCCAACATGTGTCAAGCATAAGGGAGTTGTTTTCCCCTTTTTGAGGATTTTTGGAGCATCTTGGAGCAATTTGGGGAGTTCTTGTGGTTGGTTATGGTCAAAGTTGACCTTTTCAACATTTTGGAGCTCTTTTGGAGTGTTGGTTGCTATTTTTTAGGATTTTTGGAGGCATACGAGCCCATGGAGCTTCTAGGTCCTATTTTGGTGGATCTTAGTTGGAGATGGATATAATCACTTGTGTGACTCATTTATAGTTAGTTCTAGTTATTTTTCTACTCTGTGACTTTTTTGAGTCTTTTGGAGAAAATATAGTGTTTTGTAACTCATTTTGACATGAAATACAGTGAAGGCCTTGGATATCATTGACTTGAAGTTTTTCCTACTTGTTATTTGCATTATTTTGTATAGTCAACTGATTGATCAAGTTATTTGTGAGGTAATTTCCATTTCCTTATAACTTTGTCTCATATTTTAGTACCTTTATGCAATAAGGTATGCTAATGCAGGTTGCAAACTATGTCAAAAAAGTGTAAATAACTTTTAGTTTTGAAGTTATCTTCCTCCTAGGAGTCTGAGCACTACGACATTTTTGTGAAGCACTTATGCAAAAAGCATGCAATAATAAGTTGTGCAAGTGTAATTTTTGATATTGTAGCAAGTGCATGAAATTTTGAGTTTCATAGTCCTTTTTAGTTTGGTGTATCACCTTTTAATTTCACTTTCAACTTTCAGTTTATGTTTTCTCTATCCCTTTTCCCTATCAAATCAGTAGAGTAGATTATATTTAGGTGATAAATAGCTAAGATCCAACCTTATCTGGAGATTCACTCCAAGTTCTAGGTGACCCACAACCTAGGAGTGATTCCATGTTTCTCTAGAGTGCTAAGTCTTGTAGTTTAGTTGGCTAAGTCATGCAGCTTAGCTAGGGTGTAACGTTAAGAGATAATAGGTTTCATGTAAGAATATCCCCAAATTCTATGGAGATGGAAAGCAACATCCAAGTGAGCATATCATTTCATTTTATATTTTATTGAGGTTCTTGGTGTGGAACATGAAGATGTTTCAGTAAGGTTGTTCATTGAGACTTTACAAGGAGCAACAACTGATTGGTTCTAAAAATTGTTGTCGAAACTATCACAAATTGGGATAATCTTTGAACCAAGTTCAACAAAAGATTCAATCCCACTGAGTATTCCCATGCCTTGTTGGCTCAACTTACAACAATGAGAAAAGAGTCATAGGAACCCATGCATGAGTTCATGGAAAAATTTAACAAGTTGACAACTAGGATTCCAGCTGATGCACAAGCAACTCCTTACAATCTGAAGTGCTTCTTCATTAATACTCAATTGTCATAGGTAAGTTTCTTATTGTGAAGAGATAACCTAACTAATCTTATATTAGCTCAAGCATTGGCTATTGAATTTGAAGATGATTTGATTCTTGTCATAAAGATAAGAAAATAAAAAAACGGAAACAAGGGAAAAAAATATTCAATTCAAAATTCCTTGAGCACCACAGATCCTATGGTGCAAAAGTTAGCAAATTAATTTCTATCTTTGAAGAATAAAATGTCTCAAGGTTCGTCCACTCCTACCTACAAGTACATTCCAAGGAGAAACTATCCTAATTCTTCCAATTATTCTGGCAATGCTCAAAGGAACCATAATAGAATTCCAGTGCCATGAGGAAGACTTACACTTGAGGAACCTCCCAAAAATGTAGTGGTGGGATAATATGAAGTTGAGAAAGAATATTTTCCACAACCAAAAGATCATTTAGAAGAAAATTCCAATCTCTTTTAGGAGGAAGAAGATCCAACTGGCAACTCTAATATTGGGTATTTGAATTATGAAGAGTTTGATCAAGAGGATAAAACTATTGTTGATGCTTATGTTGTTGTCACTCATTCACAAAATCAACTTGATCAAAAGAAAGGTGATGCATTGAAAGCAAAGGATGGCCCACATACAACAATAACTATTGCTAAAATGGGGAGCTCATTTGCCAGTTCAAATGAAAGATATAGTAGGAAGCAAGCAAGTAAGTACCTCCCATCCTCCTGTTTCTTCTTCTATGCCTAAGACCAATTCTCTAGTTCCTAAGATTAGTATTTTAGTTCCTAATCCTACCACTAAAATCACCCCATCTTCTTTGATAATTTCTTTTCAAGCATTTGATATAATTGACCATGTAAAGAAGACCAAGATATAAATTTCAGAAGCGGAGTATCTCAAGGCTAATCCTAATTAGTTTGACAGACTTGTTAAGTTTTTTAAAGATAAGAGAACCCATTCAATTCAAGATTATCTTTAAGACATACCAGTTTTTCCCAATCCTAGGCCTCCACAAAGTAATTGGGTTTTAGTTCCCTCATCCATTCTCGAGAAGATAGACATGTTTTACATCTCCTTGTTAGTCAACAATTATAAGCTTAGTAATCATGTTATTGATTCAGGTTCCTCTAACAATGTGATGCCCATCTAAGTGGCTACTACTTTGGGTTTTAATCTTACAAAAAAAATTGTTCATTTCTTTTGCATTCACAGATAAGAAGATCAAAAACGTGATGTACAATTTGTATTTGTTACATTCACAGACAAGAAGATCAAAATGATTTTCTTAATAATTGATGTCCCAGTATCATATGGAATATTACTAGGATGTAATTTTTGTAAGGATTTAGGAGATAAAATTAATATGGACTAGTCAGAAGCTAGAATACCCATCAAGCGTGTCATGCATAAATTACTTTCGAAAGGGATTTTTTGTAATAAAGTGAGATGACCCAAGATCTCAAATCCTTTTTGAATCTTTAGGTATGGGTACATACTATTTGCAGACTGAAGAAGATTTTGATTTTTCAAGTAAAATTTCAAGAAAAGAATAAAAAATTGATGGATCATCTTCTTCAAAAAGAGAATCATCTTCAGATAGTATGTCTTCTTTAGATGGTGAAACTTCTTCAGATGAAAAAACTTTGGATTTTGAAACTATCAATTTAGGTGATCCTAATGGTGTTTGGGATACAAAATTTGATGGTAGTTGTTCATCTATGAGATCTGGTCTGGGGATTGTTTTTATATCTCCACAAGGGAATATTTTTCCTTTTTCCTTCAACCTACAATTTGATAATACTAACATCACAACATAGTATGAGGTATTGTTGTTTTTCATGGAGGTTGCATGTAGGAAGGGAATTAAAAACCTTCATGCTTAAGGTGATGTTGAGTTAGTAGTTTGTCAGGTAAGATACATGTATCAAAAAAAAATGAGAGACCAAGGCATTACCACAATATCGTTTGGGATTTCATTAAAGGTTTTGATGCATTCAATATATCTGTGGTACATAGGGAGTATAATTTTTGAACAAGACAACTGAGAGGGGGGTGAATTAGTTGTAGTAATTTTAAACTTCAAAACCCCCAATAGAAGTTAGATTTACATTCATTCACAAAGCCGAATACAAAGGCTCACTACCAAAAAGGCTCACTACCAAGAAAGGACACACTATCTAATGAGGGCTCACTTCTCGAAGGGCTCACTACCATAGAATTACAAAGAAGATAGAAGATATTTTTTACAGAGAGAAAACTATCTCAATGCAATAGATATTCCACCACAATTTTCTAACACTTTTGTAGACACACTTGAAAGATAGAGTATGCCTTCAACTCACTGCCTTTAGGAACTCAAAACTTTGGAATTTGCACTAATTTTCTTGAACGCACACCACACACACATATCTCACATATATCTATGTCTTTCACACACATCTCAACTCATAATTATACCATCTTCAACCTTGAAACCCTTCCAAGGTCGGCCATACACAAATTGCATTTACAAATTCAAATTAGGTCGGTGCCAAAGCATTCCTATGGTGGAAGAGAATGACAGCTACCTATACATATCCTTAATGAGCACCTAAATGACTCCCAACACACCTCAACATGCTTCCATGAACTTTGCAAGTAGTTTTTAACACAAGGTCAGCCAACACCCGTGCAAAACACATAAAAAAATTAAGAACACACACCCTTAACTCAGTCCAATCTTTTTGAACAACAAATTTTACTTGAACATGATCTAGAGTAAGTAATAAACACTTGTAAATTCATCTAGAAGCTTTGTAATAAACTTCACTTGAAAAGCATGATCATTTTCTATATTTGAATAACCCTGTTAATTACTGAAATACATTATAGCTCATAAACTCATCAACAACAACACCAAATCTCAAATCCTATTGAACCAAGCAAGAGAGCAACCTTGTCAACTTATTCTTAGAACTAAAACTCCTGGAACCATAATGTGGAGAAATGAAAAGGAAATACATTTCTCCCAGACCATAGCCAGACACACCGAAATGCACAATTCACACACTAGTGAAAATATCTCACTGTACGACAATCTAGAAGCCCAAATTCTAGATATAGCAACTACCAAAAATCATGAACAATACCTCGGATTCACGCAATCATAGCATCAACCTAGAAGAAAAATGGAGCACATCCCGAAGCATACATTGAATACCCACATGACACTATTTTGTCTTATTTATCAAATTTTCTCAAAAGCACTTGAAAACCAAGTACCTGAGACATCATTTTAGCACATTACTTCACTCTCACACACCTTTAGACATAACAACAAAGGGATAACTCCATGTACTCATAGCACTTCAACATCTCAACTATACATGTACAACCTGCAAACCTTCTTTATTACAATTTTCTGAATATCCTCAATAAATACAACCAATAACTAGCTTCCTTAACACACAATTGACATCAATAACAACATCAACCAATTGACATCAATGAAAACACCTTCATACTTGCAACAATAATTATAAAGTTAATTCATTAGCAGTGTCAGCTAGTTTTTTAATTCCACATAAATACTTTCATGGTACTACTTACACTATTGAGCTAGTGTTCTGACCCAGTGTTCCATATAACTCATACAATTGGAAGATTTTCAATGGTGATAATCAAATCATTTCCTTTCTTGAGAAAGCTAAAAAATTTAATGAGTTATATTTTGAAGGTAGTGATTCTCCTCCATGAGAGTCAATTTCTAAGAAAGATCTAGACACTAGTGAAGAAGTATTGCAATTCAAAGAAACAAGATTCCCAAAGGTTTGGTATCTGTCGAGAGACTTTTTAAAAAACATAATTGTTTTGTTAAGAATCAACAACAATTTGGTTCAGAATCATCAACAAAGGTAGAGAAAATCAACTTGGGAACTGAGAAATATCCTAAGATGGTGAAAATTGGTAAATCCAACATGTCAAATGAGAAAGATAAGTTTGTAGAGTTTTTATGCTAGTACATGGATGTTCTAACCTATTCTTACGGAGACTTCAAATATTTCCATCTGAAAGAGGTACAACATGAGATTGTTGGTGTAATTAATATTTAATTACACTTTGCATAAGTTTACTTAGGATTTATTTAATTCTTAAGTTCTAGGCTTTCATCTTTATCTTATTCAGCTATCTTGTTGCTCAAGATAAGATTAGGTTTGCATCTTTTCTTTTATAAAGCAAATCATATCTTGTAATTTATTGAACTCTCGAATAATTAATGTTGCACATCCTTTTGCAACCTCTGTGCTTTTTTTATTTTCTCTTCTGTGGAAGGTTATTCTGGTTTGCAAATCTGATCATGGGTTTCTAACATGGTATCAGAGCCTTGATTTGCAGCCCCTTCTCAGATTTTTTGAGAAAATCATTGCAGGGTTCGTTCGGGATTCCTCGAGGGTATCATGCCTTGAGACCATTCATGTGGCATTTTGTATCAGATCAGGCCTCACCATTGGATTCAGAGCACTGGAAAAAGTCAGGATTGACTTTTATTTTGTAGATTTTGGCCATCATTTGCCAGATCTGTGAGGGTTTCAGTCTGGGAGTTTTTTCTTTGCAAGATCTAGGGGTAGCCAATTTTTTGGAGTAGTTTGGGCACAAATGGAGGTCACCATCGCGTTCGCAATGGCCAAAAACCCTAAAAACACCTGTCGTTTCGTCGATTTCTGAGCAGTTGGTCCAGAAGGCAAAAAAATTTGCCAAGGAGGCCGTACGGCCTCCCCAGCATGCATTACGAGGCACGCTTTTGCAAAAAAAATAAAATAAAAATTAAAAAATTGATTATTTTTCAAAAATTTATGCGCTGCCCGCACAAAACTCAGCGCCACCGCCACACCACCCAGCGGCCACCAGAGCGGTATCGGGCGGCGCCCTCCAAACCCCCGCCACTCTCCTTCACCCCCACGCCAGCTTTATAAGGCCACGATCATGTGGGGGGACCGGGCGCTATGCGCCCAGCCCCCAACAAACCGCCTAGCCCTTTTTTTATCCATTGGTGGTCGTATGGGCGACTAGGGGCTCTATCCCAGCCCCCAGCCACCGGCCCCCTAGTCCTGCATGGGACCAGGGGCTTATTTTTTTTAGCCCTTGGGGCCCCTCCAGCCCTCATTGGGCTTTCTGGAGCTGTCTTCATGAAATCGGGTGTATTTTTTGCGTACGATGTCCGTTTTTCACAAACGAGATACTGTTGGAAAGTTGATTCCAACGCTGATCTAGTGGTGCTATTGTTTTTACCAGATCTTGCTCCAGATTTGTTTTGCAGGCCTTTGAACTCAGATCTTGTGTTTTTCACTCCGGAGGGCATATCTTTTGACTCGGTGATCCGTTTTTCGTCATTCTTGCGGCATTGGAAAGCTGATTTAGTCCTCTACACAGATTTGAGGTCTATTTTAATTTTCTGTTTATGTATTTTCATTATGCTCTCCTTTTACAATCGTCGAGTTATTGTAATATATGAACTATGATAAAGTTCCATTCAGGGGGGTTTTTTGCATATCCATATTCATTTTTCTTTGATGGCAACTCGCATGGGTTATCTAGTCTCCTAGTTTCTTTTGGCACCATTTTTTTGCTATAACTTGACACATGTCGAATTCATTGGTTCACACTTCAGTTGGGAGATTATGTTTCTTGATCCTCATTGGTTCAGATTCTTCTCAGTTTGAGGGCCATGTTTTTATGGTTATTGTTCGAGAGTCTATTTTTGGTACTCCTTCCCATGGAAGAGTTTCAGTCATAGTTTGGCATCGGCATCGAGATACATAGTTTCCAGATTATGTCATCATCTCATCTCTTGTTGCTTCACAGATTCCAGGGTTGTTCCTGTAATGCCCCGTCACAATAACCTAAGGAATGTTGCAATTGTATATAAAGGTGAAACGATTTTTTTTTTAAAGTATAATTATTAAGTTAATTAGTTGCATACATTCATTAAGTTACACGACGTTACACTACTTTGAGTTTCCATAGACGACTTTAGTATTTCGCATTGCACATATTAATTAACATAAACATTAAAGATTAACATTGCATAACATTTGAAATACCATTCAAGATAACATAAAGTACAAATACATTTCCTTACATTGCATTTGATAAAATAATACAATACTCATCCATCTGATGAGGTAGATCAATAATAATTACATTTTACAATGTTCACCTCATAAACAATTGAGGGATGTTTTCAAATACATGATTTACAATTTACAATGAAGAAGTACGCATAAGTTTCCAAGTGCGAGCTCTCCATCCATGAAGCTCTCAATGTCATGATCACAAACTGGGGACCCAACGGAGTAAGGTGCACATTCCACCCAACCATGTGGTACCCGTAGGTCCACCCCCCGTGCTAGGAGATAGTAATATGGTTACCTAGACATAATCTACTAACCCTAGACACAAGTACATAACTAACTGATGGTTACATTGCTTCCAGATTTTAGACAATTGAATGTACTAATACACAAGGTTAACTGTTACTTTAGGTGGAGTGTCATCACAATGTTGCAAAGGTTACCCTGGTGTTTCTTCCTAGGTTCCAACCCCCAACCTTGGGTTACCCTGGTAACCTCTTACGAAACCCGACCCCTATTGCATACTATTGCGGAATCGAATGTCTCTTGAAGAAACAAGACACCGATTTTCCATTCCAGGCCTTCTCATCTTATACTCAAGACTAAACTAGCTCAAGAGTCAATAAGTGAGGCATAATACTCTTGTTAAAAAAAATTTAAATCTAACTATTGTGTTCTTTAGTTATCATTGACTTACTAACTCTTTGTAAGTTACCCTGACACCACTTTGTGTGTCAGCCCTTACAAAAAGCCACTCCCCTAAACATAACATAGGATTTCTAAGTCTTCTTGACTAAGGTTTATAAGGTGTACAAAAACACAATAAGAAATTTTACATTTTTCATAACGAACAACAATGACTATGTTCATACAATCAGGTGTCTATACACCACACAAATATCATGTACACAACCTTAGCTAACTCAAGAATTTAACTTTATCAAACACAATCCCCACTTTTACAATTGGTCTGGAAGACTTGAACAACTATGACATTCCCAATTTTCCCAACAAAATATACGATTTAAAGAAAATTGAAAATAAATGTCTACCAATCAGATTCACTAAATCCATTCATTCAATAAAATCAACAAATAGTTATAACATCTTGATTGTAAATCATATCCCTACAATAAAGGAAACTGCAACAAATTAATCTAATTTTTAATTTCTTCAATTTCACATAATTTTAGAGACTAAAATTTACTCTTTTAATCATAACATTCAAAACTAATCGATTCTAATATTTCACATATATAATCATTTCACAAATATTTAAATATACAATTTCCTACATAATATTAAAATGAAATAAATATATATATATATACATATACATATACATATATATATATATATATATTCTTATTTATTATTAATCATTCATATTAAAATTTTGAATAACAAATATTAATTAAATCCATTCGCACTCTGTTCGAATTTCAATTATACAAAACAAAGGTATAAAGTTAGGGTTTCGGCTGCATTCGCAGCCATCCCTAATGGGCCATGGCTGCGGCGGCAGCCTGTGCACTGCCTGTGAGGGCAGCGCCGAGCTTCCTTCACAGCCACTGCCCTCTTATGGGCGGCTGTGGGGTGGCCCCTACACCCCCTCCACCGCCTACTATGCATAATAAAAATGCATTTTATTACATGTAAATTTAAACGAAAATTCATCCTGCAAAATTTCAATTCGCAAATACGGAAATTTTAATCCATTTTTTTTTAATGTCTTACACCTATACGGCGATTTAAAATATATAATCACATTAAATATTAAGTTCCATTCTCAATCCAATTTATATATAAATATATATATATATATTAAAATTCCAACAGGGTTTATCAACAGAGAAGAAAAATGAGCTTCTACAGGTTTCACTGGGGAAATTGGAAAAATAGTAAAATTTTCACAATACAGATAGAATTTTTTTTCCAATTGAATTCAAATTTTAATTCAAGAAATCTAAATTTCATTTCCCAAATATCAATAATTTCCCTTCACACAAACTCATTTTTCCATAAAGAAAAGAAATTCAATAAATCACATTCCGGGAATACACAGTAAATGATTTTTTTTGAAAAATTATAGAGGATTTAAATTAAAGAGATTTCTTTCATAGATATTCTTTCAAAACAACAAATTAAATCCACAAGAATACCTGATTTCTCGAAGCTTTAGAAATTGGAGATGAAAAACCTCTATTGTTTCCTGTAGCCTTCCAAAATTCTTTCCATACTCCAAATTCCAAACCATAATACAAATCAAGAAATCTTCCACAAGTATACAATATTCCAAAAGCATATATAGAAAATTTAGCAAAAGCACTGATATTTTTCCCATGAAGAGAAAATAGAATAGAATCCCTCTGTGTTTTTCCATATCCAAATTAACCTCCGTGAACAAATTCCTCAACCATAATCAATAAATGGAACTTGCACACATGTCGAGAAGTGCAAAAATATCTTCAACCACTTCTCTGTAAAAATCCTTTCTTTCCAAAAATAGCATGCATTTTTAATTAATTTATTTAAATTTTACAATTTTCAAAAGCAAATATATTTAATAATTAAAAATGCCATTTCCACAAAACATTTAATTTCAAATAAAATCTATTCACATTTAAAACAATTTAACAATATTAATTTAATTAATTAATTTATTCAATTAAATGAATTCAACCTTTACGATCAAATTACTTAATTAAACAAACTAATTAATTAATTAATTAAATAATAAAAACTTTATTTCTTTAACATTTAACAATTAATTTAAATAACAATAAATTAAAACATAATAAACTATTATTAAAATTGACATTTTTTTCCTTTCAAGCAATTAAACCAAACAGAAAAATACAAGACAACCTATGACTCTGAACTAAAACAGACGATGTACTATGACCGGGTTATAGACTAGACTAGGATGAACCAAACTACTACCTCCCAATCAACATATCTGTTGAGTCTTGACACGCTCAGACCTGAGTAACCAGGTGGAGTCAGTGTCATGTACCTGCAATCCTGCAACCAAGCAATAACATGCATATATATATATAAACCATTGTACAGGCACACCGTGCAGAGAAAATCACAAACATCATAGGGCACTCGCAAGCGAGTGATGCGATTCCGTTCTCCACACCAATACACATCACATCAGACTGATGAATTAAATAGTAGTTAGTCCATCATAAACATGTACATAGCAATAATCATCTGAAGTAAAACATCTACGCTATATCAAAGCATATCAAAAATCAAATATCGCAGTACAATGTATCATCATGTCATAGAGTAAATCCACTGTCGCTCAAAACCAGCGATCAAAATATCCAAACAAAGTACCATAGTCTAACAGCGTGAAAACATAATAGCAGAAAACATAAGCATAAATGGAGGGGTACTACATCCCCCCCCCTAGGATCAGGCTTGCTCCTGAAAGCCTGCGAACAGATAGGGATAAAGCTCCCTCATGCATGTCGCATCCTCCCAAGTAGCAGAAGCCTCATGGCTAGGATCCCATTGGACCCTCACCTGATCAACGTCTCGACCCCTGAGACCGAGCGTTCGGCGCTGTAGAATGGCCATGGGCTCCAAAGCCAGCTGCCCATCCTCTACCTGTAACGCATTCCAATCAAGTACATGAGATATGTTGGGATGATATGGTCTAAGAACTGATACATGAAAAACATCATGAATACGTGACAAACTGGGTGGTAAGGCAAGTCGATATGCCATACGACCAATTCTCTCTAAGATCTCAAATGGCCCTACGAAACGAGGCGGAAGCTTAGAGCCTTTTCCATATCAGATTGGACTCTTTCGCAGTTGCACTCGAAGAAACACTCTATCACCAACAGCAAACTGTCGGTCTATCCTATGCGCATCGGCATATTTCTTTTGCCTATCCTGAGCTGCTATCAGATGTTCTCTAATACGGTCAACCTGTTGCTCCATGTCTCGAAGCATCTCAGGTCCAAGTATCACTCTATCCTCAAGTGGATCCCAACTCAGAGGAGTTCGACAAGGACGACCGTATAATGCCTGAAATGGTGGCATACCTATAGAACTCTGATATCCATTATTGTAAGCAAATTCTACTAAATATAGATAATCCTCCCAACGTGATTGTTGGTCCATTACGTACATCCTAAGCATATCCTCTAATATTTGGTTAACTCTCTCCGTTTGTCCATCAGTTTGAGGATGATATGCTGAACTAAAGTTCAACTATGTACCTAATGCATGTTGTAATGAAGTCCATAGGGCTGAAGTAAACACGGGATCTCTATCTGAAATAATCCTACGAGGAATCCCATGTAATCTAACGATGTCCTCCATGAATATCCTAGCTACGGATGAAGCATTGTAAGATCATCGTACTGGTGAGAAATGAGCTACCTTAGTCAATCGGTCAACAGTTACCATAATGGCATCATGTCGATGTGATGACGTAGGTAACCCTACAATAAAGTCAACAGATATAATATCCCATTTCCATTCAGGAATAAGATGAGGCTGCAATAATCTAGCGGGATGTTGATGCTCAGCTTTGACTCGCTGACATTCAAGACATCTCGATATGTAGTCAGCAATATCACGTTTCATACCAGGGCAGAAGTACAATTGCCAAAGATCGGCATGCATTTTCTTAACACCTGGATGAGCTGAGTACGGAGCTCGATGAGCTTCAGTCATAATTAATGTACAAAGACCCTCAAAATGTGGTACATAAATACGACCTAAATGTTGTAATATGCCATCCGGTTCAAGGACATACCCTGCAAATCGACCTTCTAAAGGTCTACCAGATTCAATTTCTGACCTCACTTCCTGATACAATCTATCAATAGGAAGTGCAGCTAAAATTTGACCTCTCAAATCTACTTCAAGAGTAGTAGCAGAGATCTCATGTCGACGACGACTAAGAGCGTCAGCCACAATGTTTTCCTTTCCTTGAACATATCTCACTTCAAAATCGTACTCATACAAGAACTCCATCCACCGTCTCTGCCTAGCATTCAAGTTAGGTTGCATGAAAATGTATTGTAGACTTCAGTGATCAGTATGAAGTTCAAAACGATGACCTGATAAGAAATTCCTCCACCGAACTAATGCATGCACTACTGCAGCTAGTTCTAAATCATGAGTGGGATAGTTTAATTCGTGATCCTTGAGTTTGCAAGACTCATAAGCAATCACACGCCCATCTTGCATCAGAATTGCTCCCAAACCCTCTAAGGATGCATCCGTGCATACTGCAAAATCCTTAGTAGGATCAGGAACAATCAGTATAGGCGCATTAGTCAACTTTTCTTTAAGTGTCTAAAAAGCCAACTGACACTGCTCTATCCAAACAAACTTCTTCCCTTTTCTCTGAAGAGAAGTAATAGGATGACCAATTCTAGAAAATCCCTCTACAAATCGCCTATAGTAACCAGCTAGACCCATAAAACTATGAACTTCACCTACATTAGTAGGCGTGGGCCAATCTACAATAGCTTGAATCTTTGAAGGATCCACAACAATACCTTTCCCAGATATCACATGTCCAAGATATTTTATCTCAAATTGAAAGAAATCACACTTCTTTAGGTTCGCATACAATTGATTTTCCCTTAAACATTGCAATACCTGTCTCAAGTGTTCTTCATGTTCCTTCATGTTTCTTGAATAAATCAAAATGTCATCGAGAAATACAAGGACAAAGTGATCAAGGTAAGTACGAAAAACACCATTCATTAAACTCATGAATACTGATGGTGCATTCGTTTACCCAAATGGTACTACTGTGAATTCGTAGTGCCCATAACGAGTTTGAAAAGCAGTTTTATGAATGTTTGCTTCAGCTATTCACAATTGATGATAACCAGATTTCAAATCGATTTTAGAGAACACATTAGCTCCCTTAATCTGATCGAAAAGATCATCGATTCTAGGCAAAGGATAATGATTCTTAATCGTAACCTTGTTCAATTGATGATAGTCAATACACAGTCTAAGTGATCCATCCTTCTTCTTTACAAAGATGACAGGTGCTCCCCAAGGGGAAACACTAGGATGAATGAAACCCTTTTCTAATAATTCCTCTAACTCGATACAAAGTTCATCTAACTCCTGAGTCGTCATTCTATATGGAGCTCTAGATATAGGCTTAGCTCCAGGAACTAGGTCAACTCTAAAGTCAATATCTCTCTTCGGTGGCATTCCAGGTATGTCATCAGGAAACACGTCTGTGAATTCCCTAAGAATAGGATGATCATCAAGAGATACCTCTCGACTCTCACCTTCTTCCAAATCTGTAACTGTTGTTGCAAACAGTTGACATTCCTGATGAAGACATCTCTTTAATTGCATAGCAGATATCATCCACAAAGAGATAGGTCTTTGAACACCTATTATTTCCACTCTCGCACCTAAATCATTAATGCAACTAACTGTCTTAAGTCGACAGTCAATCACAGCATGATAAGATGCTAGCCAATCCATACCTAAAACTATATCATACGATCCTAGGGTGTAACATATAAATCTACCAAGGTAGTTAACGTACCAATTTTAAGTTCACAATTATGTACTAAATTTTCTACCGCTACTTTCACCCTAGAGGTGAATTCAACCTGCCACTTACCACCTTTTTTTACCGCCACAAGACCACATCGGTCAACGATGGTCAGTGAAATAAAGGAGTCGGTAGCTCCGGAATAAAAAAGAATAGAAACACTAACACCATGTAACTTACCTGAAGTATCGACCACTGTGTTCTGGTGATCGGCTTGGTAGTCATTAACCGCAGCATATACTGTATGTGATCATCCTACATCACCCACTATAGGCTCTAAAACTGTAGGTCGAGGCCCAAAACCAGTAGAACCTCTCATCGGACACTGCCTAGCTATGTGTCCCTGCTGCCCACATGAGTAACAACTTGTGCCTCTACTGAATCCTCTATCACTCGAAAGGTGCATTGGATTGCTAGAAACTACCTCTACTGACAGTAGACTGAGCACTCTGTGCAGGCTGATCCTACCTATTGCGCTTGTTGTGCCACCAGTTGTGACCCTTTCCTGTTTGTGGACTATTACCTTGCTGTGGTTGTGGATTATTATTCTTTTGAGGTGTACATTGTTGTCATTGTTGCCCACCCTTTGAGGGTGTCTGTTGGTTCCTAGAGGAACCACCTGTCTGTGCTTGTCCACCCCGTGGACTAAAACTTGTTGCAGGAGCACTGCCAATCTGTACTCCTGTGTGACCACCTAATGCCATAACAAGGTTCTCCTCCACTATGCGAGCCTTCTCCACCACAACTTCCATAGTCTTTGGCTCAAAGACTCAGACACCACCACTAATGCGGGTGTTTAAACCCCTGATGAAGTGTTGTACTAGCATAGGCTCATCATTGCCAATACCAGCATACTACTTGAGTTCATAGAATCTACGTTCATATTGCTCAACAAAAAGAGCCAACTGACGTAGATCATGGAACTCGTCAGTCTGTCACTACCTCCAGTGTTCTGATAGGAACCATGCTCTAAACCTCTCGAGAAACATCTCCCAAGACACTGTCCCAATATCCAAATGGAGCTTCTGCTCCTCCAGGCGCCACCAAGTAGAGGAGAATCCTCTCAAATGCATGATAGCGCATCTCGCACGGGTATTGCTACCATAAGGGTGCATGGCGAAGCATCTACCCAAATCCAGTGGCCAAGTCTCTTCCTCTAATCCACCTCCTGTACCATCAAAGGTAGGAGGGTGTGCCCTCAGTAAATCCCTCATGTGTCCTACAGTAATAGCATCCTGATGTACTGAGTCATCTACTCTCCTAGGAGATCTATCTCTCTCTGACAACCTCCTACTCAACTTCCTGTCTAGGTCCAAGATGAGCTAGGACCTCCTCTAATAAAGGACATATCTGAGAACCATCTACTCCTGACTGTTCGGGATTCTGTCCCTCATTCCTCTGATCCAACTGTTCTGCCTGATCACTGTGATGAGGGCTCAGAGGGGGAGTAACCTGAGGGATTGGCCCTCGGCCTCCACCTCGACCTCTACCACGACCTCTTCCACCTCACCTAGGCATGTTCCTACACATAACAATAACGAGTCTTAGATACTATTCAACCAAGGCTAACAGTTTGCGACACTACGTACTAGGTCAACCTAATGGGCTCGCGATTACCCAGAGCGTCCAGTGTTTGTAACCTTGGCTCTGATACCAATCTATAATGCCTCGTCACAATAACCTAAGGAATGTTGCAATTGTATATAAAGGTGAAATAATTTTTTTTTTAAAGTATAATTATTAAGTTAATTAGTTGCATACATTCATTAAGTTACGCTACATTACACTACTTTGAGTTTCCATAGACAACTTTAGTATTTCGCATTGCACATATTAATTAACATAAAGATTAAAGATTAACATTGTATAACATTTGAAATACCATTCAAGATAACATAAAGTACAAATATGTTTCCTTACATTGCATTTGATAAAATAATACAATACTCATCCATTTGATGAGGTAGATCAATAATAATTACATTTTACAATGTTCACCTCATAAACAATTGAGGGATGTTTTCAAATACATGATTTACAATTTACAATGAAGAAGTACACATAAGTTTCCAAGTGTGAGCTCTCCATCCATGAAGCTCTCGATGTCATGATCACAAACTGGGGACCCAACGGAGTAAGGTGCACGTTCCACCCAACCATGTGGTACCCGTAGGTCCACCCCCCATGCTAGGAGATAGTAATATGGTTACCTAGACATAATCTACTAACCCTAAACACAAGTACATAACTAACTGATGCTTACATTGCTTCCAGATTTTAGACAATTGAATGTACTAATACACAAGGTTAACTGTTACTTTAGGTGGAGTGTCATCACAATGTTGCAAAGGTTACCTTGGTGTTTCTTCCTAGGTTCCAGCCCCCAACCTTGGGTTACCCTAGTAACCTCTTACGAAACCCAGCCCCTATTACATACTATTGCGGAATCAAATGTCTCTTGAAGAAACAAGACACCGATTTTCCATTCCAGGCCTTCTCATCTTATACTCAAGACTAAACTAGCTCAAGAGTCAATAAGTGAGGCATAATACTCTTGTTAAAAAAAAATTAAATCTAACTATTGTGTTGTTTAGTTATCACTGACTTATTAACTCTTTGTAAGTTACCCTGACACCACTTTGTGTGTCGGCCCTTACAAAAAGCCACTCCCCTAAACATAACATAGGATTTCTAAGTCTTCTTGACTAAGGTTTATAAGGTGTACAAAAACACAATAAGAAATTTTACATTTTTCATAACGAACAACAATGACTATGTTCATACAATCAGGTGTCTATACACCACACAAATATCATGTACACAACCTTAGCTAACTCAAGAATTTAACTTTATCAAACACAATCCCCACTTTTACAATTGGTCTGGAAGACTTGAACAACTACGACATTCCCAATTTTCCCAACAAAATATACGATTTAAAGCAAATTGAAAATAAATGTCTACCAATTGGATTCACTAAATCCATTCATTCAATAAAATCAACAAATAGTTATAACATCTTGATTCTAAATCATATCCCTACAATAAAGGAAACTGCAACAAATTAATCTAATTTTTAATTTCTTCAATTTCACATAATTTTAGAGACTAAAATTTACTCTTTTAATCATAACATTCAAAACTAATCGATTTTAATAATTCACATATATAATCATTTCACAAATATTTAAATATACAATTTCCTAAATAATATTAAAATGAAATATATATATATATATATATATATACATATACATATACATATATATATTTATTCTTATTTATTATTAATCATTCATATTAAAATTTTGAATAACAAATATTAATTAAATCCATTCGCACTCTATTCGAATTTCAATTATACAAAACAAAGGTATAAAGTTAGGGTTTTGGTTGCATTCGCAGCTGTCCCTAATGGGCCACGGCTACAGCGGCAGCTTGTGCGCTACCTGTGAGGGCAGCGCCGGGCTGCCTTCACAGCCGCTGCCCTCTTATGGGCGGCTGTGGGGTGGCCCCTGCGCCCCCTCCACCGCCTACTATGCATAATAAAAATGCATTTTATTACATGTAAATTTAAATGAAAATTCATCCTGCAAAATTTCAATTCGCAAATACGGAAATTTAAATCCATTTTTTTTTAATGTCTTACGCCTGTACAAAAAATTAAAATATATAATCACATAAAACATTAAGTTCCATTCTCAATCCAATTTATATAAAAATATATATATATATATATATATGTGATTATATATATATATATATTAAAATTCCAACGGGGTTTATCAATAGAGAAGAAAAATGAACTTCTATAGGTTTCACTGGGGAAATTGGAAAAACAGTAAAATTTTCACAATACAGATAGAATTTTTTTTCCAATTGAATTCAAATTTTAATTCAAGAAATCTAAATTTCATTTCCCAAATATCAATAATTTCCCTTCACACAAACTCATTTTTCCAGAAAGAAAAGAAATTCAATAAATCCCATTCTGGGAATACACAGTAAATGATTTTTTTTGAAAAATTACAGAGGATTTAAATTAAAGAGATTTCTTTCACAGATATTCTTTCAAAACAACAAATTAAATCCACAAGAAGAATACCTGATTTCTCGAAGCTTTAGAAATTGGAGATGAAAAACCTCTGTTGTTGCCTGTAGCCTTCCAAAATTCTTTCCATACTCCAAATTCCAAACCATAATACAAATCAAGAAATCTTCCACAAGTATACAATATTCCAAAAGCATATACAGAAAAATTTAGCAAAAGCACTGATATTTTTCCCATGAAGAGAAAATAGAATAGAATCCCTCTGTGTTTTTCCATATCCAAATTAACCTTCGTGAACAAATTCCTCAACCATAATCAATAAATGGAACTTGCACACATGTCGAGAAGTGCAAAAATATCTTCAACCACTTCTCCGTAAAAATCCTTTCTTTCCAAAAATAGCATGCATTTTTAATTAATTTATTTAAATTTTACAATTTTCAAAAGCAAATATATTTAATAATTAAAAATGCCATTTCCACAAAACATTTAATTTCAAATAAAATCTATTCACATTTAAAACAATTTAACAATATTAATTTAATTAATTAATTTATTCAATTAAATGAATTCAACCTTTACGATCAAATTACTTAATTAAACAAACTAATTAATTAATTAATTAAATAATAAAAACTTTATTTCTTTAACATTTAACAATTAATTTAAATAACAATAAATTAAAACATAATAAACTATTATTAAAATTGACATTTTTTTCCTTTCAAGCAATTAAACCAAACAGAAAAATACAAGACAACCTATGACTCTGAACTAAAACAGACGATGTACTATGACCGGGTTATAGACTAGACTAGGATGAACCAAACTACTACCTCCCAATCAACATATCTGTTGAGTCTTGACACGCTCAGACCTGAGTAACCAGGTGGAGTCGGTGTCATGTACCTGCAATCCTGCAACCAAGCAATAACATGCATATATATATATATATATATATATAAACCATTGTACAGGCACACCGTGCAGAGAAAATCACAAACATCATAGGGCACTCGCAAGCGAGTGATGCGATTCCGTTCTCCACACCAATACACATCACATCAGACTGACGAATTAAATAGCAGTTAGTCCATCATAAACATGTACATAGCAATAATCATCTGAAGTAAAACATCTACGCTATATCAAAGCATATCAAAAATCAAATATCGCATTACAATGTATCATCATGTCACAGAGTAAATCCACTGTCGCTCAAAACCAGCAATCAAAATATCCAAACAAAGTACCATAGTCTAACAGTGTGAAAACATAACAGCAAAAAACATAAGCATAAATGGAGGGGTACTACAGTTCCTGTTTGTGAGTTTTCGAGTGTTCCATGGTATCGGGTCTGCTGTCACATTATCATGATTCTGGTTTTGGTTTCAGTTGTAGACAGAGGTATCTTTCCTTGCTTGTCAGATTGCGGTTCCAGTGTTACTCCACAGTGTTCTTCCAGTGCTTCTTGCAGCAGTCATCTCATTGTAGGGGGGTTTTGTCCCACTGGGTTTTCCTTCTCTACTTCATTATTGCATTTGTACTTGGGTACCTAATCAGGCTTTGTTGCCGGGACCCATTCATGCTTTCTTGCATTCATCTTAGTTTTAGGTGCATGCTTTATTTTGCTTCTCCCTAAGTTGCACTTATGGGGGGTGTTGGTGTAATTAATATTTAATTACACTTTGCATAAGTTTACTTAGGATTTATTTAATTCCTAAGTTTTAGGCTTTCATCTTTATCTTATCGAGCTATCTTGTTGCTCAAGATAAGATTAGGTTTGCATCTTTGCTTTTATAAAGAAAATCATATCTTGTAATTTATTGAACTCTCGAATAATTAATGTTGCACATCTTTTTGCAACCTTTGTGCTTTTTTTATTCTCTTCTGTGGAAGGTTATTCTAGTTTGCAAATCTGATCATGGGTTTCTAATAGAGATTCCCCTTGTAGACACTGAAAAATGTCCTAATCGATATCATACATTTGAAACAAATTTATTAACATCATTTCCTCCTTAATCCATCCTCTTTTTTCTTAATTAATTTAATTAGCCTAGCTAATTAATTAATTACATCATTTTCATCTAATTAGCCTAATTAATTAAATTGGGTTAATTCATCTCTTTTCGCGCTAACACTTCATCTAATTAAATTAAATAAATCAAAATATTTAATTTAATCTCCTAAGTCATCTTATTTAATTAAATAACCCTAATTTATTTAATTAAATATCATTTCACCCCTCCCCTATTTATTAAATCATCTAATTTAATAAATATCTCTTTATTCTTCTAATTGCCTAATTGCATAAATTAAAGCTTATTTAATTAGTAATTAAACTAATTTTCTTCTAATCAAAGGGAATATTCCCATGGAATATTCTTTATCCTTTTTGCACAATTAAAACTTTTCTTTAATTTGTAAAATACATTTTTCCTCACCCTAAAGGAATATTCTAAGGAATATTCTCTTTCCTCCAATCAACTCACTTAGCTTCAAATGCAAGTTAACCCTTTAACCTCTTTGGCAAGTTACCTTTGACCTGTGTGATCAGGTCAAAAGTGTGTTTGTTTAAGGCAAGTGTGAGCCTTTGATTAATTTTCATCATGCATTCTCATCTGTTGATGAGAATCCATGATCCATGCCTCTCATCCCCTTCATCTTCAACCGTTGATTAAGCTTTTTGATCTCAACCATCCATTTCTCATTTTCTCTCCTATAAATAGATCACTATTTGGAGACAAATGGATCAATCTTTTATTGAAAACTTATGCTGTTGAATTTACTCACATACTCACTCATCTTTCACTCACTTTTTAGCTTGTTTTAGTTCATTTTCATTGCATAATAGCTTAGAGTATCCATTAATGGCTTCCATGCATCCATCTTAGTTTGTAAATGAATTAGTGTTTTCATCTTTTAGCATAATTTTAGCTTAGATTAGCTTAGATTAGCTTAGATTAGCTTAGAAATTGCATAATTAGATCATTTGAGGCATAAAATCATGGTAACTTAGCTTGCATCATGTTCATTTTTACATAATTTAGGTTTTTACACATCAAACACCATGGTTTCATCGATTCTTTTCCATAGAATCGACTAAAACAAGCTCACTAATCACAGGATTGGGAGAGCGTCGTCGTTCCACATCAACACGACACCAATTCCACAACAAGATAAATTTCAAATGGATTAGAATAGATGTTTTGAAAGATTTCATAGTTTAGTATGTTAGGTTTTGATCAAATATTTAGTTTTAATCTTGTTTGATTGATCTTGTTAAGATTCAAGTATTGCTTGCTCCATTATGCTTTGATTCTTCATGGATCAAGCGTAATTCAGCCCATACCAATATTTTTGCATCGACATTCTAGCACTAGAAGGAGGGAAAAATGATCATTTAGTTGTTTTTTAGATTGAAATCCATGTTCATGTTGTTTTGCAAGTTGCAGTGACATTCAAGCCACAAATAGTGACGCTATTTGAATAGTGTCATCATATAGTGATGTTCAAGAAGTTTGAAACAACAACGTGTATTTAATTGGTTGATGTCGATTTAAATATAATGACGTGTATTTAATCTTAAAATATTGTGGAACACAAATGACGATGCTCAAATTCACCAGACCGACACTTTCAAATTTCAAACAACAACGCATTCGTTAACATCGACAGCCATCAAAATAGTGACACAATCGTGCTCACTAGTCTTGCTACAGAGTGATGCCCATTTTCACCAGAGTGACACCCAAATCACAAACTGCAACACTATCATGTTCAACGACGCTCAACCAGGGTAAGAAAGTTTATGTTAGTTTTTTTGACATGTGACTTAATTTCTTTAGATTATCTGATCATTGATGGATGTTTGATTGTGTTTTCATTATTAGACTAATAGGAGTTTTGCAAGGTTTAAAGGCGTGGAGAGAAATTGAAGAACTTCTCTTCTATCTTAACATTCTATAATTGTAACAAGTGTCTAACACTTTGGGGAAATTATAACCCAATTTCATGTTTTTTTTACTTTCATTTTTAGGCAACGCACTAGTTTTCAATTAGGTTTAAAATGAAAATTAAAAGTTGCATAAAATTGAACCCTCACATCACATCTTTCAATTGGGCTTAAAATTGAACAAGGAAAACTCATCTTTCTATTGGTGCTTAAAATTAACTCATTATTGCTTTGAAGGATAAAGTTGGAAACTATTTTCTTTGTTTTGTGGTTTATCAACTTTGCTAGTGAATGTGTATGCAATTCTCCCGCGTTGTTTGGGGATCTTGAGAAATAGAAACATTCTCTAACATTTTGCAAAATCACCCACATCTTTCAATTTGGGTTTAAAATTGAACCATGCTAGTGTGAGAAAAGGCATAGCGTGTGTTCTCTCTTTGTGCATGCAAGCAAAGATGATCAACTACAGATGTAATTACTCACTATTGTTCACCTTTAGAGGGATTGCCTTGGTGGGAAAAAATACTCACCTCAAAGGAACCACCCAAGCGGTAACAAGCATAAGCCAAGCTCTTCCAAACCACTATATAAATTTGTGGTTTCGATGAAAATCGTAATCAATGGGAAGCGGTACATGATAGCTCTCCCCCAATATCTTTATGATGCATAAAGCCCTTGTTCTAAGGGTTGGAAGACCTCTCAAAAGGAATTTATCATTGCACCCCCTAAATTGGATGCCCTTATTACGAACCTTTGTGTAATAGCCAAAAATCCCTAATATTTTTTGATGTCAGGAGGTTGGACCTTTCGAAGTCATGCCACATATTTGTGGTTCTTAGTAGAGATGAAGAGTTTTTCATGGGATATTCATGAGAACTCAAAGGTTGGCTAACCCATAGAAGTGAGTGCAGTGGAGGGGAGCTAGTGTGGTCAAGCTTCTAATCATCTGCTCTGAATAAGCACAGCTGGAGAAATCCAAGTGGGAATACAACAAATATAACCTTTTCTATCCTAGGGTTGTAATGCTTGTGAGTCAGTTTAACACTTTGCTTCATTTCAAAATGATCCAAAAACAAATATTCACTATCCAAATTTTAAGCATTTTGGCTCAAATATGGATTTCTTGAGTTAGCGTTGATATTACTGCTTGTCCTAAGGATTTATCCTTAGAAATTTCTAAATATCTTGATATTAATCTAAAACCCATATTTAGCAAAGACAACATAGGAAATTATGACTTTAACCTCAATATTTTCATGAAATGGACATTGTGAAAGTTATGATGTTTTTGACATAAACATCTAGTTTGGAAACATAATCAAAGACAAGTGTTTTTGGTAAAATCAATTCACTTAAGCAAAGATAAATTGACAAATGAACCCCACATGACTATTTGGAGACCGATTGCTCCCGTTGAACAACCTGGTCTTCTAGGTGCCATAATTCAGCCAAAATTTGAACTCATAAATGGTGAACAAACAAATCTCATTAGCAGTTTGAGAATCTTCACTTTTGAAAATAAGGAAACAAACACACAGTGGAGAAACACAACAACCATTCTAGACGAAGAAGAGGAACACACTGATATTGAGGCTTGAAGGCCCCTATTACCACCACCCATGTGGCAATAAATATCTTCCTTTTCTCCCATAAACTTAAATTGTTTCCACATGATCTCACAAAAAAGAAAGATTCCTAAGCCAAAGTCTATAGGTCCTCATTTTAGACTAGGTATCTTACTCCAAAAGCTCTTAAGAAACACCTTCGAGTAGTTCACAAAAATAGAAACAAGTTGGTAGTAAACTTTTATAGACACGCTTTAAGTATAGTTCATAATTGTATGCATTCTTTTGGACTCAAAATCCTGGTCTTTTTCATGATACCCAACTCCTCTAAATGATTCATCAAACAGTCAAAATCTATAGAGGAAAGTCTCCAGTACTCCATTTTAGATGTAGGAATCATAGAACAATGTATAGTCAAAAGTGGGCTTCCATATTTTACTGAAACCGTTACACTTTGTTGAGAAACTTTTATGCCTGAGCTAGGAGAGCCCGAAAAGGTTTTGAACATTCCCATACATCCTCTCATTTTATAGGATTTGACCATTTTAGAGGTCTACCATCATTCTCATCACCTTGGTCTTGTCAACAAAATGTTCAGTTTAGGTCAACATTGGGTCCAACATTTCACTCACCCCTTCATCAAATTTCATCCTTCACCTCATCTATCTTTTCAAAATTTCAAAATACACTAACACTTTGGGACTTAAACATGAAAACAACTTGCTACCTTAGCTACTTTGTATGTGAAATGTATCCTTTTCCATGCACTTAGTTGAGATAGTTATCATCTTTGAACTAGCTTATCTTGAAGGTCACAAGTCTACCCTAAAGATCTAAGTTCATTATCATCCTTTATTCCAACATCAAAACATCAAACTCAAGTCAAAAGTGTAGTCCCAAAATGCTTGCAAAGATCATTTCCCACATCACCCATCTTTTCATCCCACATTATCATCATTTCTCCCAAAATACTTAATGTGTCCCTTTTACCTAGGTTTGAGTCAACTAGAGAATTCAAACATTACAAAACTCAACATAACTCTCCCATAGTTGACACCAAATTTATGGTAAAGATGAGATCACAACACAAGAGAATCATGGAGAAAGAAAAAGTTACATATACCTCAAGTGATCCAAATCCTTTAGAATTTAATCCTAGAAGTCATGTTACACCATCACAACAACCATCATCTCCCTCAGGACCATACAAAATTGAAGACATCACAAGTAACCCATTTGAGCTCACTAGAGAAGAGCTTTTAGAAATTCAAAAATTTGAAAGTGTATCTCCTATCTCCCCAAAATTTGTAGCACAGAGTTTAACACAGGATTTCACATCTCCATCACAAGGGCTAAGTCAAATGTACATACCTAGTCTTGCAACCAGCCTTGCTAAAGATTTTGGTCACACCTCACCATTTTAAAGTAGTATACTTGTGGGTACTCTTGAAACTAATCCTCCACCTCCCACCACTATTTGGACACTACCTTTGGTGCTCCTCTCATTCCCAAAGATCCAAAACAGCTACACACTCTGCTTGAACTTCACTATTCCACCACCACTTCGAAATTTCAAGGAAACCCTTCTTCATCCACACCCATAAGTACCACAAGTATTCCTACCATCATGCAAAGTGGTATAGACCAAAAATCTCAAAACAACACACTAGGGCATGTCAATACCGTATCAAAAAATCAACCCTCAACACAAATAGGGACATCTTTATCCAACCCTCTAATAGGTTCATCTATTCCATCTACCATTACCACATCATCCCCTATCAATCCACCTCAAAGAAATCCCTTGGTTACAAATTCTATCAATCATGGGAGTACCTTGATCACAAACCCTTTATTTACATCTTTTGCAGAAGGAAATCCTCAAAACATAGGACAAGGGAATATTTTTAATCAATGGACTCAAGGTCCTAGTGTGTCATTTCCATTGCAAAATTTAACATCATCTTTTCCAATAGCTCACTTTTCTATGCCAAAGCAATTAGGGCCTCAAACATGCATTCCTCCACCTCATTCCACAATATTGCAAGGAATGTTAAACCAAGGGAATCCTCCACCTTTCACCAACAATCTACTATCCACTCAAAACATCAATGTCCCTATTCCTTCATAGATGTATCAAAAACCACCTGATCCCACATTGCAAACACATGCCTTAGCTTTATAGCAAGCCCAACAAAATTATCAACAAGTCATACAACAATAGCAACAACAACAAGCAACTTTAGCACAACAACCAGCCTTAGCAACTCAACAAGAAACCTTAGCACAACAACAACATCAACCTCAACAAGTAGCCTTAGCACAAGAACATCAACCTCAACAAGAAACCTTAGCACAAAAACAACAATAACAACAAGCGTCCATTTCCCAGCAAGCTCAACATGCAGCCTTAGCAGCATAACAGGCCACAGAACAACAACAAGCTCAACAAATAGTTTTATTAGCACAACAACAACAACAGGCCCAACAACAACCCCTAGTTGTGCAACAACAATAGCAATCTCAACAGCAAGCCTTACTAGCCAAACAATATGCCCAACAACGTCAGCAAAAGGGTTCTTATTTTGCTCATATGAACATCATTAATCCAAACACATCAAGAACATATTCACCACTTTCACAAAATCTCACACCTCCATACACCCCATATAATTCATCTCTCATCCCACCATATGTTCCTCCACCCAATCCACAAGATGATCTAGCATCACAATTGAAAGCACTCTCACAAGAAATGTAGGACCTTTGAATGGGAAAGACAAAAAAACGTCATACACAAAACTTGTGTCCTTACCCATTTGATCGAAACATAGCAATGATACCATTCCCTCCTAGTTTTGAAATCCCCAAGTTTGCAAAATACAGAGGGAGATGAAGTCCTATTGACCACATCAAAGAATTCAACGTCATGTGCATGGAAGTGGCTTACAACGATTCATATCTAATGTGCATCTTCCCTCAAAGCTTAACAGGTATTACGATGGGTCGGTTCTCTCATTTGCCTCTTGGTATCAAAATTTTTCAAGAAATCACCGACAAATTCATCAATCACTTCTCCTTCAATCTCGACATGGACATTAGTCTAAAAGATTTGTACACTCTCAAACAAAATCTAGGAGAAACCTTCACTAATTTCTTACAATGATGGAGACAAAGAGCTAGTAAAAGCAAGTGGCCTCTTCTTGACGAACAACAATGGGAATCATTATAGCCAACCTTGATCCAAATCTATCATTCCATTTAAAAATGCAATGCATCACATCATATGATGAGCTTGTTCCAAGAGCCCTTAACATTGAAAAAGCCCTAATCTCACAAGGAAATACTCAACCTTACAAAGAAAACCGTCCTTTGACCAGTTCGAATGAGAAACCTTGTATATGGGCTAAGAAAAAAAATGTAACAAACGATGGTGTGGTAGATGCTAAGGTCATACTAAGTGCCCCCAAACCCAATAAGAATCAAGTTGCTAACATCCAACCAACTGTGCAAAAAATGGTACCACCTTAGAACAATCAGATCAATAACACCAACATGCAACCAAGGAAAACCGGTAACAAGAACAACTATCCTAAACACAAGTTCACATAGTTATCAGAACCCATCGAGACAATCATGAAGAAACTTGTAGAGTCAAATTTGATAACACTTCCTAATTTTGAAAACTACCAAGAACCACAAGAGAAGCCATCCTGGTACAACAAGTGTGATCTTTGTGACTTTCATAAAATCAAAGGACATAAAATGGAAAAATACATGAAACTCAAGAATATCATCCAATATCTCATAGAGAATGGCACCATATCTATTGAGGTACTAGTTGGAAACCAAGATCTCAAGATATACAAGACCCCTATTCCCAATCATAAAAAAGTGACCAACAATGGAAAAGCTAAGGATTACATAAATGTACAACATTCCTATTCCAATGTAGTTGCCTCTTACGATAGTGTTATTGCTATTGTCACCATGAAAGGAGCTAGTACAAAATGTGGAGTCAACACACATGGAAAAATAACCATTCAAGGAGCTTCCCCAGCTCAATCTAGGATACAACCCACTTTTCCCACATCTAATCCTAGTAAGTACAAACTTGTAGATCAGATTAAACAAACCCCTACTCATATATCAATCTTATAACTCTTGAGATTATCTCCTACACATAGGTAAATACTAGAAAAATCCTTGTCTGAGTCATCTATACTCGAGAACATTGATATCAATCAATTTCAAGCTATGGTAGGTCATATCACCAGCCATCTTCTCACCTTATCTGAACAACATTTACCATCACAATCATCTTATAACTATGCTTTGCACCTTGAGTTTTTCATTCATAAAAACAAGGTCAAAAGAGTCTTGGTAGATGGAGGTGATGGTCTGAACATTTGTACCCTATAGTTGATCAAGCATCTAGGCTATTCAGAAGATACTATTGAGAAGATAAAGAGTACCGCCATCAGAGCATATGATGACCAAGAATGGGTATCACAAGGAATCATTGCACTTCAAATCCAAGTGGGACCTATCATTGCAGAAACTACATGCCAAGTACTTGATCTTGGTCTCCCATATAACATACTACTTGGTCGACCTTGGATCCATTCTTTGAAAGTTGTAGCCTCAACCTATCATCAATGTGTGAAGTTTCCTTTTGAAGGAAAATAAATCATTATCCATGGAGATCTTGAGCCTTTCTACTACTACAAAATCCTTGAGGCCAAGTTTTATAAGATCCCACAAATACCCAAAAATGATGAAGGATCTACACCATCAAGCTTATTTGTTGACCCATCATCTCTAGCCTCTACCTCAACATAAAATGTACCTATTGTGAAAAACATACCTGATGTCAAAGTAGTAATTCGAGATGATGGTTGTGGAAGCCACAAAATATCGAAAGACACCTTTGTCTTAGGAGAGTTACCTATTTCTCCTCAAACTCATGGGAAACCAACATCTAGCACCAAAGAACCAGAAATAATCAAGATGGAAGCTACTAGCTTCACCAAGTGGAGATACCTAAATCAATAAGATCTCAATGAGAAAAATATCTCTAAACTCCTCGATCAAGATGAATGACTAGTTCTTGTTCTTCCCATGGAAGACGACAAAAAATTTCTATAGCTAATGCAGAATTGGGGATATAAAAAGAATGAAAAGATAGGGTAGAATGAAAATGGTTTACTAGAACCCATCGTTCCTGAGAAATGACTTAAAAATATTGGCTTAGGTTGTACTACTAGTAAGGTCACACTTATTGGAAAAGGTGTTGTTGCTAAACGAGTTGAGGCTTCCTCTTGGTCACCTACATCACATGATACTACCTCGGATGAATTTCCTCTTGATGTCGTTGACCTATTTGAGAACAATACCCTCTTCATGATATCCATAGCATCCTTTATCTCAAATAACTAACCAACTAAAATATTCCTAGTATATCTGCAACTCATTGACATGGACCAACAAGGACCACTGGTTCTAGATTTATTTGAAAATGATGAAGTGATCCCAGAATTCATGGGACTTTGAGACAACTTATCATGGGCAGATCACAAAGTAGGCTTCAACATAGAGCTTGATACAAGGGCATACTATGGGGAGACGATTGAATCCTTCAGTCGCAAAATAAATGAAATGTAATTATCATGCAGATCCTTGAGTGAAAACCACCTAGTGGTACTCTCTAGTTCTAAAATAGTAAAAAAAAAGGACACAATTGACAGTGAAAACCTCTCTGAGGTGCCCAAGGATGAGGGATTCAATCTCCTCCTTAGTTCCATGCATCTACAAAAGTCAATGGTACTAGCAGAAAAGGATACTCTAGTCAATGTGGGAATAAAAGAGGCACCTCATATCACATTTTATGTTGAATCCTTGTAGGACGAAGAATAGAAGAACCTTGCAACATTCCTTAAAGAGAGAAGAGCTAACTTTTCATGGTCATACACAGATATGCCAAGCCTTAATCCAAAAGTGGTTGTACACCACTTAGCCGTTTATCTCGATGCCAAACTAGTCAAGTAGAAATTAAGGAAGATGCAACCTTAGATAGCACTATTGGCTAAACTAGAACTACCAAAGCTTCTTGATGTTTGATTCATCTAATCGATATATTATCTTGAGTGGGTTTCAAACCTGGTACTAGTCTCAAAACCCACTAGGGGCA
Organism: Sequoia sempervirens; assembly: GCA_007258455.2. NCBI lineage: Eukaryota > Viridiplantae > Streptophyta > Pinopsida > Cupressales > Cupressaceae > Sequoia > Sequoia sempervirens. The sequence goes on along the minus strand of VDFB02256132.1, from coordinate 176,709,970 downwards.
TTAGAATATGCATTGATTTTAGAGAATTGAACAAGGCATGTCTAAAGGATGATTTCCCTCTTCTCAACATCGATCTCATTGTGGATTTAACATCTAGGCATGAAATGTTGTCACTCATGGATGGCTTTTTAGGATACAATCAAATCATAATTTCCAAAGAGGATCAACATAAAATTGCCTTTACTTGTCCATGGGGAACTTACTGCTGGAATGTGATGTCATTTGGGTTGAAGAATGCAGGAGATACCTATCAAAGAGCCATGACCCTCATCTTTCATGATATGATCCACAAAATGGTTGAAGATTATGTGGATGATATTTTGGAAAAATCAAAGAAGAGGAATGAGCACATACAAGTCCTAGGACCTATCTTTGACAAGCTTGAAGAATACAAGGTACGACTAAATCCAAAAAGGTGTGTTTGGGGTCACATTAGGAAAATTTATTGGCTCCATCGTTTCACAAAGAAGGATAGAAATTGATCTAGCAAAGGTAAAATCCATCCTAGACATGGAACCACCATAAACATTGAAACAGATGAGAGGATTATAAGGAAGGTTGTAGTCCATTAGAAGATTCATAGCCCAACTATTAGATAAGATTCACCCCTTTTTGCATCTTCTCCATAAAGGGATAACCTACAAATGGGATGACAAATGTGATAAAGATTTCCAGCAGATCAAATATTATCTACTAACACTTCTGGTAGTCATGCCACAAATACCAAACAAGCCATTGATCCTATACATCTCAGCAACATCAACAACACTAGGAGCTCTTTTAGCACAACATGATGAGAACAAAAAAGAAAGGGCCATATACTACATCAGCAGAACCTTCGTAGGCTATGAGATGAACTATTCACCCATTGAGAAAGCATGCATACCAGTAGTTGTCACTTCACAAAAGTTCAGGCATTACATGTTGTCAAACCAAATCAATCTCATCACAAAGATTGATCTAGTAAAATATTTGTTATCCAAAGCAACCCTCACAGGAAAAATGGCTAAATGGGTAATGGTCTTGACAAATTTTGGCATAGATTATGTGGAGAACAAAGCAATCAAAGGAAAAGTGATCACAGAACAACTAGTAGAAGCACACATCTATGATGAAAACCCTTTAATATCTGAGTTTCCTGATGAATCAGTGTTCCTTATTAATCTCACAACTCAATGGAGATGTACTTTGATGGATCATTCACCCAACATGGATTAGGAGCTGACATTCTTTTCATCACCCCACAAGGTGATTGCATCCCAAAGTCTTACAGGCTATCATTCCCATGTACCAATAATATTGTTGAGTATGAATCCTTGATCACAAGTCTTAGGATAGCAATTTAGTGGAAGATACAAGAGATGGAAGTCTATGGAGACTCACAATTGGTTATCAACCAAGTCAATGATGACTATCAAACTAAATATGACAAGCTCAATCCTTACAAGAAGATGATTCCAACAATATCAAAAATATTTTTATAGGCATAACTTTTGAGCAGATTTCCCGCATGAACAATAGAGAAATAGATGCCATGGCAACAATTTGATCACTACTAGACATGTTGAACAATGTCCTTCAATGTGAATTCTTGGTAAAACAGCTTCTCGTACCAACATTCAAAATTATTGAATCTAAATTCACATGTATCATTATTGGTCTTGGATCCCCGTGGTACCATGAAATATTTACTTACCTTAACAGAGGAACCCTTCTTTTAGACATCACCCCAAACCTTAAAAATTCCTTTGTCAAAAATCCATCCCGATTCGTGATCCTAGGCGATACCCTTTACTGTCGAAGCATTGAAGAGACATTACTACGATGTCTTAACCAAGAGGAAGCCTTAACTTCCTTAACAAAAGTACACAATGGAATATGTTGGTCCCATACAAGTAGTATGACCTTAGCTAAAAACTGTTGAGGACGGGGTACTATTCGCCAACTATGGAAAAAAAAGCTCATCAGTATGTACATAAATGCATCTAGTTTCAATAGCATGGGGATCTGATTCATGCTCCAGCTCAAGAATTGCAACCAATGATCACACCATGGCATTTTTCACAGTGGGGACTTGACCTCATAGGAAAAATCATTCCAACCTTATCCAATGACCATAAGTTTGTCATAATTTCCACTGAGTACTTTACTAAGTGGGTTGAAGCCATTCCTATGACCTACATAACAAGAAAGAAGATAGCTAAGTTTATACTAAATTACCTAATTTTTCATTATGGTGTACCACAAACCCTCATCTCCAACAATGGAACCCCATTCAAGAATCAATATGTGAAAGATTTGTGCCAAAGATTCAATATCCAACACTAATTCTCTACCCAGTACTATCCCCAAGGAAATGGCCAAGCAGAAGCAATGAACAAAACTATCCTAAAAATACTAAATAAAATAGTTAATGAAGTTGGTCATCACTGGCATCTACAGCTAAATCCTGCTCTTTGGGCTTATTGAACCAATATCCGCACACCTACAGGAGCAACCCCTTCTCCCTGGTCTATGGATTAGAAGCCATCTTGCCTATTGAGGTTGAGTTCCATCATTGTGAGTGTCACTGAAGAATTTGATAACTGAGGAAGAGTACAGAGTGTCTCAACTGAATGAGCTAGAATTCCTAGATGAATGTTGCCTTGACACCCTTAATCACTTGCAAATATATCAAAACTGACTAAAATGGAGCTATAACAAGAGAATCAAATTTCAGTCATTCCAGGTAGGTGATCTTGTCTTAAAGAAAAATCAGAAGAATCTTCTAGATCAACATAACAAAGGAAAGTTTGAGCCAAACTAGTTGGGTCCCTTTGTCATCACAACAAGCTACGGATTAGGAGAATACCAATTGTCAACCCCTGAAGGTGAACCCTTGCAGGAGCCAATCAAAAGCTTGCATCTCAAAAAGTTTTATGCCTAAACATGAAGAGTGTAAATCAGAAAATACAAAAAAATAATAAAATGATCAAAATCCAAAAAAATGAGAAAAAGGATTGAAAAAAGTAAGGAAAAAAATCTTCCTCTAGTGAAAACCACTTCGGTATCGCTTTGGGAAAGTACCTTGGTGAAAACCTAGAAAACAGGCACCTTGCATAAATAAAGCATCTCCATCTATTCTTTGGCTCTTTTGTCCTATCATTCTTTGCATCTCCATTCATCCCTCATGCGCGTCCTTATCATGGCTTGTCACTCTAAGGTATCATGAACTATTTAGCACCACTTGGCACATTCCCAAGGTCAATTTATCCTGCCTTTATTGAAGCTAGCTAACATATCACACTAGGTGAATTTCATTATGTGTCACAATCAGTTTCTTGTATATCTCGAGGTCATGGGACATCTTATCAGGAAACACCAAATTTTTTTATTAAATCTTATCTAGAAAATTCAAAAACAATTGTAAAATCCTATACAGCAAAAATCCAAAAACATTTAGAAAATTGTAAAGAAAAAATCGAAAACATCTAGAAAACATCAAAACCCTAAAAAGGTCAAACATCAAAAATCCAAAAAAACAATGTCACTTTGTTGAACTACATTGTCTTTGAGCTTGAACGTAGGCAAGGCCATCATTGATGTGTCCCTGAGACACCCTAGGTCAGCCCTTTAGGAGTCTGTTGTAATTAGTTGTCATCTCTCATCTATTCATATCTTTGTCTTGTAAATGGGTCAAGTCAGTCAAACTACGTGGTCTCTGCGTGTATAACATAGGAAAGGCTAATCTTTGATTAGCCCCTGAGGACCCTAGGATAGGTCTTTAGGTTAGGTTCTTGGTCAAAATTCTCAGAAAAACCAAAAACATCCAAATAATTCAAAAAAACCTAAACATCCATTTATTCCCAAAAATCGAAAAACATCCAAATAATTTTGAAAACTCCTAAACATTTGTAAAACTTTCAAAAAATCCCAAAACATCCAAATAATTCTAAAAATTCTAAAACATCCAAATATCTCAAAAAATAAAAAACATCCAAATATTCAGAAAACCCTAAACAACCTCAAAAAATACAAAAATCGTAAACATTCATATAAACATTCAAAAAGGCCAAAAACAACCTCAAAAAGTTTTCAAAATACCAAAAACATTGAAATATTCTAGAAAAATCCAAAAACCTAACCATCCCATCTCACTTTCACTTGCAATAAACTTTCACCCATAATAAACAATCGTCACCTTCACCCTTTGGTGAAACAAGTAGAAAACAAACATAGCAAGTTGCAAAGTGCGAACCCAAAAGTCAAAATCTAAAGTCTAAATCATAGGTAAATGCGTCAGTGAAGTTTATGGAAATGACTCATCTTAGCATCGTTGTCCTAACATCAAACAACCCTCTGATCAACATGTCCTATGATGTATCCTATTGGATATCAAAAATGCAGGTTACAAATCCTAAGAGGATGCCAGGCTCTATGATCAGACTTGCAACATTTTTGAACCAATGAACGGAGTTAACCTATGTGGTTGATGACTCCCTGCACTTCAGGCTCTGCTAGACCTAGGCGGGTAGACCTTGATAAATGAAGCATATTTTCAGTTGTGTGACTTAATTGAATTTATGGATCTATCTACACTGGCATAAAGTGCAATAGATAATATCTTGTTAATTATTTCTACTCCTAATGTAATAATTGAGATTTTAGAATATGAAGGTGAATAAATAATGTATAAATAAAACGTGAAATGTGAATGAAATGTGAGATGGACCAGTGCTTTGTTGGGTAAGCAGAATCAATGAAGCGTTATGATAGGTGACTATTATTGGCTACAATTTTGATTGTTTGGCACTTGATTTTGTTTATACCTTGTATAAATGTGCAATAATGTGATTGAAAAAACCTTCTTATTTATCCATTTGATCCTACGAGGTCACTATGATTTATTAAAAGGATTTTAATCCTTCCTTGAAGGAACCAATTAACATAACCACACAATGAAAACAAATGTGTATTGAAAAAATAAAGTACACCCTTAATTTGAATAACAAGATAACATCAATGTGGAGACAGTATAACAATCATATCAATTACCTCACTTTTCTTATTGATCCAATTATTACCCCCAAGTTACTGTAATCAATTAAAAGGATTTTAATTCTTCGACAAAAACTAATTAACTTGACTACACAACAACAACAAATGTGTTTTAATGAAATTGAAATATCAACTTGGATATGCAACTTCAAATAAAAAAGAAGCAACAATGTGGAGATAGCCAGATAATTGCTTTTGAACTAATAAACAATTGACACCAATATTGAGTCACAGAATTAAAGATCTTCCATTGATCTCAGCCAAAATTTATGCATGCATTATGGTCCATGCAGTAAAGTTTATATGATAAACATTCTGAAAGTATATTTTGTATATCTCCTACCTAACTCCTAATTCTAATGCCTCTCTCCTTTGATTTCATTTGGCATATATACATTTTTTTAGGGTTATGACCCCTCATATCTGTTCACTGCAACTCTTCAACGTTCTTTAGCGAAAATAAAATATTTAATTAATTTCCTCTGGAAAATTAAATATTTTAATCTTTATTTTCTTCGTTTCACAATAATTCTTTTCTTGGAAACTTCACATCTATTTTTCACCCACTAAATATATAATTTGGGTAAAAATAATTACCTTCCTTTTAACTCCCTTTTCTTTTGCTTCCTTGCACATGAAATTTAATTTTGATTGATTATCTCTAACACTTGGATTTTCACCTGATAAATGCCTTTACCCGCTCTCGTAACTCCTTTGGTGGAAAATATTTTACTTTGTAATTAAAAGTATTCCTCAGGTAAAATAATTACCCTCTTCAGAATCTTTGTGGTCCCTTTTAATTTCCTCGGTAAAATCTTACTTTTGATTGCATGTACTTCGAGTGCAAATATTTTATAATTTTTTACCCTTCATGCTTTTCATGGATAAAATAATCATCCACTGTGAAGTTTATATCTTTTCAAAATAATATCATTTCCCACTATAATCACATTTTATTCCATCTTTCATTATAACCATATGCATGTATTCACGTGTCAGGGTGACTTAAAGCATTGTTGAGACTTATTTTATCTCCACTGATATCATATCTCTCACCAATGAAGTATGGTGTTTGGTTGTTGGTGAGACCCTCCCTGAAAACCTCATCAGAGAGACCTAAGGATCCTGCTCCAATAGTACATGTCACTCTGATGCAGGGTTTTTGCTTTGGTGTTTCCAATATGCGAGTCTTTTCTTCAATCAATATAGGGATCCCTCCATCGAGCCTACACACAAGAACTATGGCTCATCCAACTATAATGAATTTCTATCCATCTCCATGCACAAGATAAATAGCCATCAGAATTAGATGATATTTGGCCAAGGGAGGCTCGAATACAACCCACTACCATGATGCCACCTTTGTTTCTTTTTAATACTAAAAATTCTCAATACACTCTCTTGTGGATGTGCTTGTCCTGAAAAACACAGTATTAATATTCACCTTTTAAACACTTACTTCTTAGTTGATTTTCTCTTTCTTTGGCTAATGAAACTTTCTTCACTCATTTTCATCTTAGTGCTAAGAAAATTTCATCTCCGAAAAATGCCCATTCATTGGTTTTGTTTGAAAATATTGGCACGATTGTGATCCACAAAAAGAATGTCTCCCTTTATGTTCACGAATTTTATCTCTATCTCTATCTTGTCGAATTTCCACCATAAATGTTTCTCATTTCACTCAATCTTCTTTTACCATTTATGTCTTATCCAACAATTTTTTTCTTATGAGATAAAAGGCTTATGCCAACCGCCCATGCAATTTGAATAAATGGGGTGCAAATCTGTAGCCTTCCTCGACTTCATGGATATGGCTATGAGATCCTGAGTATGACACTTCTGAACTATTGGAAGTAACTTCAAAAGATCAAAGGGATTAGCAATTATGCCACCTATTGATTCTAGAAATTTTTTTAGATATGGCCATCGAATGTATAGCATATAGATGCACATATACATAGATATGTGGGATTTGTTACTCCATTAAAAATAAGGTATCTTGAATAGTTTCTTGAGGAGGTGGATCAAGTGCTTTTGAAGTAGGACATTAGGGTCATTCATTGCTTTTGATTTAGCACAGTTTATCATGATAACCTGCTTTCTCAATGATAGTTTTTGCTCTTCCTTTGCATTGATATGCCTGAGATTTTGAAACCCAAACCAACCTCAATACATCTTTTTGATGTTGTTATTCCAGAATATTTCTTCCTTAAGTGCGCCCCTGACTTTGCTTTGGGGGTCACATTTAGAGTCTAAGTTGTGGCATATACATTTGCTTGATCACTTCCCAACAAAACCATTTTATGTATCTACACTCCAAATATATGTTTTTCCATGACAGCTATAACTCCAAACTGCAAATTTTGAGAAACGTTCTCTTGCTAACTTTGGAAGAGAGGTATTCATGTTTTTATCTTTCATTAATCAGTGAAAAGAAAGAACCAACATATGATGTCTCAACTTTTGTGTAAGTTGACATTATTTGTAGTCATAGGGAGAATTGAATCAACCTCTTATCTAGGTTGAAAGTGTATGATATTTGGCAAGCATCATCTACATCTCTTGGGATCCTGTAAAAATTGTGTGTAATAGTGTACCATAAATAGTAGCTCCTTATTCTCTTTGGGTTCAAAGGTGTAATCCCTGAGATGACTAGTAAACTTCTTCATTTAATTTATTTATTCTTGGTTGCAAGATTTTCCATGCTTCCATTGTGTTCTTTTATCAAAAATGAGAAGAAACTTGATAGTTGGAGATTCTACTACGAGGAGAATAATTCATATTATGCTTTTATGGAAGCCCATTTCACTCTTATTTTTTGAGTCTTCACAAAATACAAATTGTCATATAACTTCTCAATGTATCCTAGAGATTTACTTTGTTGAACCTATTTTTTTTGTGTGGCAACGGACAAATGTGCTTAATTTATCTTGCAAAGAGGCATCTTCGATTGACAACATATGTAACCAATGGTCCATGGTAGATTTTAACATTAGGAGTAAATATTATGAGCTCTACAAGTATTTTAAACCATTAGATTGCTCCCTTGTTTGATACTATGCCTCCACCCCTCTCTTTGTTTGTACTCTGAGCCATATGCTCTACTGTGCTTTTTCATTATAAGGAAACATATTCTTACAATTATCAAAATCCAAAGTACATCTGAAGCCTAAATATGAGTAGTTATTTTGCTTTTATACTATGATAAAAAATAAGTCAAATAGCTTCCAGAACGACCTTGGGAAGCTGATAAAAATTTCTCTAAGAGGCACAAAAATGCACCGAATTGTTGCCCTATGATAGGGAAGCATGGTTGCAGAACAAATTTGCATGAAGTAATCAAGATCAAAAACTGTTAATGTTCAAAGTTGCCTACTCAGTCAATTATGAAAACTGCACTTTGTCAAACTCAACTAAAACCCTCCAACATGCCTCTTTGAAAAAATATCAAATTAGATCCTATGAAGTTGTAACTTTGAAGATTAGTTCATTTAGGTCAAATGAACATGTGTACAAGAGGGTTTTCCATTATTTTATTTTCTTCACCAAATATCAAGCATCAAGGTTTACCTTTTTGCAGGTGTCCTAGAAAAGCAATATTCAAACTCAGTAAAATCCATTTGATTTTGATCTTGAAAAAATACCAAATGATGTCATGAAGCTCTGAAAATTGACATCGATACACATTGAGATGGGGAGAATCGGAAACACCAATCGGTTTGTCATGACACTCTTCCAGTTGCTTAATATTATCCTCCAAAGTTGCCCACTTTGACAGATTTTACTATGTAGACAACAAACCCTTGTAAAACCCTTCAACTTGGCCTTTTGAAATCTTGTCAAAACTAATTGTACGAAGCTGAAAATTGGCATGTGCACTTATATATGTCAAATAAACATGTTTGCAAGGTGGTTTTGCATGGAACTGCTCTAGCTTCAAATTATGATTATTTAAAGCGGGCCTTTTGAGTAGATTTTTCAATTGTACTTCAAAGGGCTAAAATCAAAATTTTCATATGGGAACCTAAAATTTGCATGAAATTTTAGGCTCGAACATATCCTTCATGTGATGGACATTAGTATCAGGCGTCATTTTAAGCTAAACTTAAACTAGGCAGGAGCTATAAATAACATTGACTATTTGTCTTTGAGCTTTTCTTATGATTTATCTTAATGACCCATTCTGAGGACCTCTTCAATGATGTCTAACAAAGAAATTCAGATAGAAAGGAATGGGACATCAATCATTATCTTTAATTTTTTGTGCTTGTGGATACTCTTGTAAAATAATCTTGGCACATACTTAGTTGTGTGTAGCAAGGTCGTTTGGAGTATGTTGTTGACTATTGTATATGCTTTGGTCCAATATGTTCTATGCTTCTAACTTACATTCCAATGATGTTTCTATATGTCAAGATGTGAACACGAACTATCCTATCTACTTCTTGATTCAAAGTCCATTACAGTAGATACAACATCATCTTGGTTATCAATAC